>CM060950.1:29032494-29054994 GCA_030765055.1 Mantis religiosa | reverse complement strand
ATTCAATTTGGTATATACCAGATTTTTTGTTGGATGGAATGGCACCTTTGATGCTTGAGCAAATTAGGTTTTTTAAGGAAAAATGGTTGACTGGTGCTAGTTGAATGTTTTGTTTCTTGAAGACTTTTTTGAATTTATCATAGGCTCATGGATGGTAGGTGAATTTTTTGAAAATGATATAAGTTTCGGTAGCTGAGAGGGTTGTGGTTTCCTTTAGTAGCTTCTTCTTTTTTGCTAAGTTCACTTTTTAGTCCACTAATGATTTGGGAAAGTTATTTTTTTGTGCTATTTCAATTATTTTGTTGTATTCTGTTTTGTATTCTTCTGCTGTGAGAGGGATGTTTACCAGTCTGTGTGCTAAACTAAAATTTCAGACTACATCGAACTAACCAAATTATGCATAGAACAAAATTTCTTCCAGTTTCAAACAAAATATTTCCACCAAACTTCAGGGTTAGCAATGGGCAACCCCCTATCACCCTTCCTGGCCGATCTGTACATGAGTGCATTAGAAATAAGTATCAACAAAGGCTTCCCTTGGATGTTCAAACTCTTGCAACGATATGAAGATGACATCTTTGCAATAGTACCAAAAAAACACATCAGTGATGCATTAAAACTTTTAAATATCCAAGAAAAAAGCATGAAGTTCACTGTAGAAATAGAAAAGGATGAGCATTTACCATTTTTGGATCTAAAAATAATGAGGAATAAAAACAGACTAAACTTTGGCATTTACAGAAAACCAATACAGACAGACAACTACATAAAAGCTAATGGCTACAACCCAAGATCCCACAAACAGGCAATCTTCAATAGTTTAGCACACAGACTGGTAAACATTCCTCTCACAGCAGAAAAATACAAAACAGAATACAACAAAATAATTGAAATAGCACGAAAAAGTAACATTCGCAAATCATTAGTGGACAAAGAAGTGAACTTAGTAAAAAAGAAGAAGCTACTAAAGGAAACCACAACCCTCTCAGCTTCAGAAACATATATGATATTCATAAAATTCGCTTACCATCCATGGGCCTATGATAAATTCAGAAAAGTCTTCAAGAAACAGAACATTCAACTAGCACCAGTCAACCGTTTCTCCTTAAAAAAACCTAATTTGCTCAAACGTCAACGATGCCATTCCATCTAACAAAAAATCTGGTATATATCAAATTGAATGCTATGACTGTAGTCAAATTTATATTGGAAAAACCAAAAGAAATTTAGAAACAAGAGCAAAGAAACACTTTAGAAACATAAAATACAAACAATTAGGAAAATCTGCAGTAGCCACACATTTTTGGATAAAAAACCACAACATAAATCCAGAACCAAAACTACTAAAACATACATCAGGAAAACAAGAACTATCCACATGGGAACAAATCTTCATTTCAAAAAATAGGAACAAAGTAGTCAATTTCGACATCCCCCAGAAAGATTTGTTCAGCAAAGAGGAGACCTGTGACAAAATATCGTCAACTACACCAATGAGAACCAGTCGAGAGCTGGCTGATGATAGAGGCAAAGCCTTAGAAACATGTTCCGGTAAAATTTAAAAGTAAGTGTTGTTTAGTGTCATTAATCGACTATCTTTAAAGTTAAAAGTGTTGTATCCATCTTTTTCTTGGTCTACCAATATTTCTTGTACCTAATGGTTTCTAATCTAAAACTAATTTTGGAATGCGACTATCATTCATTCTGTTGACATGTTCCTTCCAGCTATTTCTATATTGTTTTATTCTTTCAATTCATTTGGAATGTCCTCACTTCCTTGCTTATCTAAAAGATTATACCCTGCTACATTTCTTAAAAACTTCATTTCCGCTGTTTCAATCTTTTGTTCTTTTTTATTGTTGTGTTATTTAAGTCCAAAATTCACTACCATATAATAATATAGGAACTGCTATTGCATTATAAAATTTTGATTTGGTCTTTCTTCTGGTACGTTTTAAGGTTCTCTTTATGGTGCCACATATACCATTAAATTTGTGATTTTATTTAAAATGTCACTATTTTTGAAACAAGGGATATTACAACCAAGATAATTAATCAGTTTACTTTTTCAGCGGGTTTTTCTGCTAATAGTATTTTGGCTCTTATCAGATTGGATCCCTTGAAGGCTAAACCTTTAGTTCTGTTTATAGATATTATTTAACTATATTGACAGTATTATTTAATATATGTAAAGCTGTTTGTAGACAATTTTTTGAGCAAGATATGAGAACTTGATGGTCTGCAAATAATAAAGAATCTAAATATTTATTCCTAATTATAAGATGCAAATTTAATTTGTCTGCCTATCAGATATGGTATTGGCAATACAAATATTATAAAGTTACTATGAAAGTGGACACCCTTGTCTTACTCCTTGGTTTATTGTTGCTATTATATCTGTCTTCATTCCAGTTTCTATCATGATCTTATTTGCAACACAAAAACTTCTTATCGCTGTTATGAAATGTTGGGGTACACCTTTCTGTTTCACAATACTCCATAATTTATATGGTTGGTTGCTAATGCTCATGGAGTTGAAGAATTTCCATTTTCCTTCTGGCCTCCCAATAAAGTGTGACTAGTTGTGCTGTCGGTTCTCTATCTGTTTTTGTCAGGGCACTACACTGGAGCAGATGATCTCTGTCCATCAATGAGTTCAGGTCCCTACACAGTGTGCAGGTCGGGGATTCAAAAATATCAATCCTGTGTAGATGAGCGGCCAAACAGTCGTGGCCAGTACTCAGTCGGAAGATGGCAACAGTTCTGCTTCTTGGGTAGTCTGGGATGGGATTTTCACTTCCTTGCAGAATTTTCCATTGCTTGTTGGTACTGTTTTCTTTGCATTCTTCTTTCCAGAATAAGTTGATTCTATTGTTTATATGTAGCTTTGATGTGTGGAATGAGGATTTTTGTTGGCAGCTTTGTTCTATTTGTGTTCCTTTTTTTGCCAAGGAATCTGCTATTTCATTGCCTGTAATTCCACAGTGGGATGGAATCCACTGGAAGTGTAATTCTTTATTTAGACCTTGTAGTATTCGTAATGAACTGTACATTTCAAGTATTCTATTATTGTTAGGGTACAGTGAGGATAGGGCTTGAAGTGCTGATTTAGAATCGCTTAGAATCACTGCTTTAGAGAAAGAGTTCACATGGTTGAAGAGTTGTTTCAGCGAGGTATTGATTGCTTCTAAATCTCCATCATAGTGGGTTGCCAGTATGCCCAAACAGATGTAAAAATTGAATATGTTACTATGTATTCTTGCTCCAGCATTACTTTTTTGTCAAATAGGGAGCCGTCTGTGTAATTGTGTAGCCATGAGTCTTGTGGATAATAAGTTTCAATTGTTTCTAGAGCTAGCATTTTAAGTGTTTCTGCACTTACATCCCTTTTTGACTCTATATTTTGTAGAAGGTTTACTCTGCTATTTATTTTAGGTTGTGATAGAGGGCAGATTAGAAGTGGGAGATGTTCAGTTTTGTTTGTGTCTTCAAGGTTGTATTTTCTCTGTAGGTTATAGGCTTTCTGCATAAATCCTTCTTGTGTTTTTAAGGTCCTTTCTCTGCTTTAGTAGTTCTTACAGTGAGTATTAAAGGGGAGCCTTTGTAGTTTCTCATTTAGGAGGAGATTCTGTTTTTCCATTTCATATTTAATTGGCAAGTTATTTGTAGCAATTTGCATTACAGTTATTGGTGTTGATTTGACTGCTCCCATTATTAGTCTGAGTGCTTGGTTCTGTAATGTTTCAAGTTGTACTAATTTGCTTTGGATTGCTGTAAGTATCACCTCGCTTCCATAGAGGAGTGCTGGTTTGATGTAACTTTAAGAGGTGGTGTTGAGTGTATTGACAGAGGACCCCCATTTACTGCCAGCTAGTCTTTTGGGTGTTGTTTATCTCTGAGTGGTCTTTTCTATGGTTTCACTAATGTGGGTTTTCCAAGATAATTTAGAATCCAGTGTTATGCCCAGATATTTATAATTTTCTGTTTCTGTTAGTTGCTCACCATTTAGTGTTATTTTAATAAGCGGTTTTGTGTGGCAAAGTGTGAACACTTGGTATTTTGTTTTAGATAAGTTCACAGTTATTTCGTTATCTATTTATATCTATTTACCTCATCAAAGGCCTTCTCGAAATCTATAAATTTTGTGTAAGTCTATATATTGAACTTCCTATGTTTTTCAATTATCTGATTAACAGTAAATATACAGTCAGAGCAAGATCTTCCATTTCTGAATCCATTTTGCACTTCAATAATTATATTTTCCATTATTATATTTAAACGACAGTTCAGAATAGATGCATAAATTTTATAGCATGTATTCAAAATGCTTATGCCTCTATAATTTTTATATTCATGACGATCACCTTTCTTATAAATTGAATATATTTTTGCTATTCTCCATTTTTCTGGAATATGACAGAACTTCAAACATATTAAATCTAATTGTCAGTATTTCAATGGAGCGGAGGCCTAATTAATTCATTCATTATTAATGTTATCCACTCCAACAGTTTTCTTATTTTAGAGGTTATTAATTGTATTCATGTCAAAAATAAAATTAATTCTGCTGAGAACATGGCTTTCTCTGATGAGGTTATAGTTCCCACTACAGCTAGCACCTGCTGTGACAATAAACATACACATGGCTAAACATTCCAGAAACTTACCATCTCTTTTCCTAAGCCAGAGTTTACTCACAGACAACTGCATGTAGCAGACAATCCTGCGAAGAGTCCAGAAGATATCAATACAAAGACATTGTGTACTGTAATAAAACTTTGTTTTCTGGAGTTTATGTAATTAAAACTAGTCCAGATTGTTTTGTGATTGAACCTCATAAAACAATTTGCTTCAGTAAATATCACTCAGACATTGTACAACAGATTTGGGAAAGAGTACTCACCAAGTGTCAGCTTCATACGTGGCGAAGGGTGATGGATTTTTAGTGGACATAAAAATCATTAGCATCGCATAAAGGCGGGATGCCGAGTGATAGATTTTGGTAACATAAAATAAACTCAAGCCTAATAAAGAGGCCTCTGAGCAAAATTAAATGGATTTCACACCCAATAAGGAATGCGACGCTCAGAACCACAGTAGTTAAACTGCGTCCATAAATAAAACTCAATTTCAATTTATTCCCTTCATTACTATTAAAGTGGAAAACTTAAGAGAAAACCGGTTCACTGCAGTAACGGAGGTGAGGAACAACTTTGTTCACCACTTTGGAGCAATGTTTCCCAGGTCTGTTGTACAATGTATGGAGTTGATCTGGTAATGACATTGTGAAAATAATGCACATACTTGGTTGAAATGTATTGAACCGTTTTTACTTCTTGTAGTGTTTCTGTTTTATATGATGAGTAGTACAGTGTTGTTAATTTAGAACTGGGACTATGTATCATTTTAATGATTGCAATTAATTCAATTCATGACTAGTGATATGGGGTTTGGTTTCGAACGTGAGAGTTTCGTTACACTATCAATCCTCGCCTTCGGTACTTAGATTACGACGCCGTCGTCTTGAACAGCTCCTCCGCGTTCTTCTCCGTCTTGAACAACTCCGTCTTCTCCTCCTTCTGGAACAACTTCTTCTCCTCCTTCTTGAGCTGCTCCTGCTCCTTCTCCTTCTCCGTCTTGAACAACTTCGTCTTCTCCGCCTTGAACAACTTCTTCTTCTTCTCCGTCTTGAACAACTTCTCCTCCTCCTCCTTGAACAGCTTCTGCGTCGTGATCTTCTTCTCCGACAAGCAGCATTGACAGTTTTCAAGGGACCCTCTTCTTTGAAAGCTTTGATGAGTTTCACTCGGTCTGCATCAGTTAACTTTATCAAAATATCTTCGTCGTTTTTCGTGGTAGCAGCTTGCGGGAAATTTTCTTGGACGTCTAAAAAAGGCTCTTCTTCCTTGCTGTGTGTACCTTCTGCTTTTCCGCGTGACGGATACGTGGCGTTTTTCATGGTAAGAATTTGCCCTAATTTTACTTTGGCATTTATCAAAGTCTTCTCTTCATTGCTCTGTGTACTTTCTCCTTTTCCGCGAGGGAAGGTTACGCCAGATTTCGGTTCTCCCATTTCGTTATTTGAATATTATAATACTTTAATTTAGAAGTCTTGTTCCCTTGTCGAACTGAAAATTTTGATATTGATTTATGGTTGTTATAGAGCTTGATCGTCATTTAACATGCACATAAATTAAACAAAAGCGAGGGAAAACAAATTGGTTGGAAACTTATGAAAAATAAATGATGTGTTGCTTTCGGGTGTTCTTTACTTTAGTTCAAGATGTTCTTACCGAAATATATCCGTCTATCTACTTCCGTTGATGAGATACATGTTTGTAGAAATACTTCTTATACGTAATTTTCTTGTAAGTGCTCGGAAATTAGAGAATAAAATTGGCTTTACGCAATACATAAATCTTTTAAAAACTGATCGCTGAGTGATATCTGTGAGATTCTGCGATCTTTGTCATGCCAAGACATAGTGATGTTTGAAGGAAATAAAAAATATAAGTAATGAAAGATTAAAACAAATAGAAAACAAAATTATTGGCTAGTTTCTACAACATAATTTGGTTTATGAAACGTTTCAGTGAAATAATCTATAGGCAGAATAAGAACATTTGGACAAGAGTAACACACCCTAGAAACTTTGCACATAATATTTTAAGTGACATGTGTTTAATCAAGTACCAGTTGCAAAGTAGACCTTTGATCTGTCTGTGCTTGGAAGATGATAATTTTAGGTTATATTTTCAATTCTGGCGGCCCCAAATTGTACTACGTTGGCACTATAGATCACGCTTCGTGTTGTTGGACGAATATTGCAAAATCTCAGAAATAAAGTGTTAAATACTGCGTAATTTGAAAGCAGCTGTGTGTCAGATTTGTTGAAATGAATGGCAAATGAAATGAAAATGGGCTGAAGCGAAAACACAAGGGACAACGATAAACAAGGTTATATGTTTACAGTCAATTGCCTTGTTTTGGTGTAACCACCAGACAAAGAATTATTGCATAGTACCAATGTGCATTAACTTTTGGACAGAATATATGTTTTCTTTAGGTACAGTACGTAATATTAACTACAATTTCTTAAGTCCATAACAAATTAGGAAACATAATGCAGCACCCGATATAAGCAGAAAATAGAGCAGTACAAAACAAAGTTCTAGTACATTTTTGGCCCTACTTTGGGGTGTTTTATTGGCATTTCATTGGTTTTATTCAAAACGATGTTCGTGTAAAACCCAGTTGGATTGGGAGCATTCGTTCCTGAGGAAGCAGTGAAATCCTATTACCCAAGGCGTATCATAATGGTATTGTAATGACTATAATCTTCACAAAAGTTAAAGGGATATGCAGGCGGGCCGTACTACAGACTCCAGCGAATCCCAAGCTTGCTCCTCCTACCTCCCGCGTCTGAACTGAGAACATTGTATTAATTAACTACGCTCGGATAAATGTTTGAAAAATGACAGATGCCAATCTGATAATAAGAAAGAATTTTACTTTCTGATCATGACCGTACAAAAATCTTGTCTATGATAATCAGAACACGAGCGATGCACGTTTTAGCTTCACATGTTATGGTTAAATGTTACTTATAAATATTTGAAATTTACGGATACCAATCTTACCAAAAGAAAAAAATTTATTTTCTGATCATGGCTATACAAAATTTCTGTCTCTATGATACTTAGAACACGAACAATGCACGATTTACCTTCTCATATTATAATTAAATGTTACTGATAAATATCTGAAAATTACAGATACCAATATTATAACAAGAAAGAAATTTACTTTTGATCATACAAAAATCTTGTCTTTAAGATACTTAGAAAAGAGCGATGCACGTTTTAGCTTCACATGTTATGGTTAAATATTACTGATAAATATTTGAAAATTACAGTCACCAATATTATAACAAGAAAGAATTTTACTTTCTGATCATGAACTTACAAAAATCTTTTCTCTGCGATACTTCTACCGCGAGCGATGCATGTTTTATCTTCAGATGGTTATGTTTACCATTACATCGTACATAAACATAAAGATATCGAGATTTAACGGTATTTGAACACCACAGTGAAGCGAAATAATTATTAATTTATAGATGAGTCGTATTTATTACACATCGGCTTCACTTACGTACCTATTTTGAGGACATGTTTCGCAAACCATCGTTTGCATCGTCAGCTCTTATGCGACTGAATATTTGGCAATGACTGAAATATGTATACATCAAAATTATTTTGTTTTCGATGGAAAGTATTATAGACAAATTTCAGGACTAGCTATGGGAAGCCCGCTATCACCATTTTTGGCCAGTTTATACATGAGCTTTTTCGAAACGCATATAACTAAAGCCTTCCCTCATATTTTTAAATTATGGTACAGATACGTAGACGACATCTTTGCAACAGTGCCATACAAACAAATAGATAATGCTTTGAAACTACTCAACCATCAAGAACCCAGCATACACTTCACAGTAGAAACTGAAGAGGACTGAACTCTACCTTTTTTGGACCTTAAAATCACAAAAAGCAAGGAAAAACCAGAATTTGGTATTCATAGAAAAACAACACACACAGATAATTACATCAAAGCAAATAGTTTCAACCCAATTTCACACAAACATGCCACCATCAACAGTCTCACACACAGATTAGTAAATCTACCCCTCAGCCAGCAAGAATATAAAAAGGAATACCATCAAATCTTAAACACCGTAATTAAAAATGGATATGGAAGAAACTTTGTAGATAAAAAACTAAAATCACTCAAACTTCAAAAGAGATTAAAACAGATCACAGCTCTCACACCAATAAAACAAGAAATTAGGTTTGCTAAATTGACTTACCACTTCTGGGCCACAAAAAGTTCCAAAAAATATTCAAGAAATACAATATAACTTTGGCACCAAAAAACAATTACAACATTAAAAACCTACTTAACAGTAACAATACTGATAAGAAAAAAACCGGAAGAAAAGACAGGCATTTACAGGATTAAGTGTAAAGACTGAAAAAATTTACATAGGAAGGACAAAAAAAAAAAACATAGGCACCTAAGATACAAAAATATTGATAAGTCCGCAATAGCAGCTCATTTCTGGTCCGAAAATCATGAAATTGAAGATAACACTGAATTACTAAAATACGCACAAAAACATAGTGAACTCGTCATATGGGAAGAATACACATAAAAGACAAAGAAAAACCAACTAATGAATTTTGAAATCCCGCCAGAAGAGAATCCCACATTTAAGTTGATCACTAAATCAACAGATGGCAGCAGCAACTTCAGAATTACCCACACCACTGGTTCAAGCTTTAGTCGCATAAGAGCCGACGATGCAAATGATGGTTTGCGAATCATGTCCTCAAAATAGGTACGCAAGTGAAGCAGATGTGTAATAAATACGACTCATCTATAAATCAATAAATAAAAAAGATGTTATGAATAATCTATGTAATAATACTTACAGTAATGGGGAATGATGCAATGCAGCTAAAAATTGTTTTAAATATTTTTTATTAGTGAACCTCAAAAAGTATTTTTGGTAAAACATCTATATTGAATTTTGGGTGGTATGTGACAGCTTCTGTATCTCTATGTACGTGTTAGAGAAAGAACAAATTTGACGATTACTTTAGTCTATAGTATTGTTCTTATATCTACAGTAAAATATTGTAATGTTTAAAAAGACATCTCAGTTAAAAGAAGTAGAGAGAAAAAGTTGAAAATAAAGCAAGTTTTGAATACTATTAAATTCATAATGAAGTTTAAGTGGATGTTGTAAGCTGTAAATATTTTTGCCAACTACTGTGTGTATATGCAATATTAGGACCAATATATTTTAAAGAGTGTCAAAATAACGAAAAAGTATTACTTGATAAAATTTTAGTAAAAGATGAGATAAATATAAATTATATACAACCCCCCTTAAGATAACAAATTTAAAACTTTTTATCCCTTCACAACGCTGTTATGCTTTGCCTTTAAAATCTGCCAAATATGCAATAAAGTGTAGAAACAGTTTCTGTTATGCGTTTTCAGCAAAATAGCATTGAAATTTGGTGACATGAATATGTGAAGTGTTTAACGCCCGCTTTCACTACATCCGGCACCGCAGGCGATGACACTGATGATGCATGAGATGATAATGGAGCACCGGTGGAATGAGATGGCGGGAGAAACCGGAGATCCCGGAAAAAACCCGCCCCAGCGCCGTGTTGTCCACCACCAATCTCACTTTGCGGTCGCCTGGGATCGATCGCGGCCGCCTTGGTGCGGCTTTGACATGAATATGAAGAGGAAAACCCTTGCTCTCAATTTTCACAATTTTGAAGTATTTTATAGCCTGTGACCATCTGGGAAAATAGGGAGTTTCATGGTGAAGGAATTTGGTTTAGTGGCTCTTGAGAAACTCTTCTTTTTTGTATTAGAGAATCATCTTGGTTTCTGCTTGTCTTTCTTTGCGTTATGAATTGTCAACATTGTGAACCATATAAGAGCATGGGCACTCCCATTACTTGTTAAATTTTAGTTTTGTTTGTTTTCTGGCAGTCGTGATGCATCTTTTTATGGTAACACAAGTGTTTTTAAATTTATTAATCTCATTTTTTATATATTCATTTCTAAAATATGAAACATTGCAGCCTAGATAGTTAAAATTGTTAAAGGCTTGTGTGCTAAACCAATGCATGTACACAGTGGCTGTACTGTTGCCAACTGATGCAGCAGAAGACGGAAGATAAACTAGGGATCGAGGATAGTGTTGCCAGAATGACCTTGATGCAGACCCAGGGGCTAACCAACGGGCCATGGAAAGGAATTTGTACAATTGGGGACAATTTGTTAAGCAGAATTTTGTGTATTATTACAGTGAAAACTTTTGCTAGATAATATAAATTTACTACTAGTTATTACTAATGCTTCCGGCGCTCATAGCCGTGGTCGCTAGTGTGTATATCTCTAGCGGCCGCCACATAGAGTGTCACGGGTTCGAGTCTCGCCTTGGCCTTGTTTGTGTATAGTGTTCCCGTAGGGGAGGGGATCCGTCCCCTTCAGCTGCCAAAGTGCGGGCGCTGAGGACCCTTAGCACTCGTGGTACCTCTGACGTTACTAGAGGAACCTCGGGCCGATCATAACGAGCCCCTCCCGTATGGGAGCTGTTCGGATTGGGTTGGTCTCGAGGGGGCAGTGCGTTCCCGTTAGCCCACGGGTAAATGGGTACCTCCGGCCAGGCCGCCCAGGGCCGCCCGGAAGGGGTTGAGGGAAGCCATTAAGTATCCCGGGTACTAGCCTGCATAGCTAGTAGAAGGTGTGCCAGATCACCAGGCGGCCCCACCGAGGTTATCGGTAGTCTTCCCTTCGGGGTTGGCGCGCGTAAGTGGCGTATCCACTTCCATCCCGTCTTGAGTACAAGCGGGGGGGCTTTTTAGGAAACCAGGTATTGCCCTATGGAAAGACCCCCGGAGTATATATTGCTCCCGGGTTGAAGGAGGCCCGGGTCCTTGGTGCTACGGGTCCAGGACTAATGGGAGTAGATCCTCTGCACTCATCATCTGTGGAAAATTGCAGAAAACAGTAAAACAAATGGAAAAAATAAGGAAAAAGCGAAATAAAATATTAATGCTGTAATTAGCACTAACCGAACCTATCCCATGCCAAATAAAAGTAATTGTAAAATATTACTGTTATAAAAGCATACTTTTATTTATTATGATTATGATTATTATTATTATTATTATTATTATTATTATTATTATTATTATTATTATTATTATTATTATTATTATTATTATTATTATTATTATTATTATTATTATTATTATTATTATTATTATTATTATTATTATTATTATTATTATTATTATTATTATTATTATTATTATTATTATTATTATTATTATTATTATTATTATTATTATTATTATTATTATTATTATTATTATTATTATTATTATTATTATTATTATTATTATTATTATTATTATTATTATTATTATTATTATTATTATTATTATTATTATTATTATTATTATTATTATTATTATTATTATTATTATTATTATTATTATTATTATTATTATTATTATTATTATTATTATTATTATTATTATTATTATTATTATTATTATTATTATTATTATTATTATTATTATTATTATTATTATTATTATTATTATTATTATTATTATTATTATTATTATTATTATTATTATTATTATTATTATTATTATTATTATTATTATTATTATTATTATTATTATTATTATTATTGTTATTGTTGTTGTTGTTGTTGTTGTTGTTATTATTATTATTATTATTATTATTATTATTATTATTATTATTATTATTATTATTATTATTATTATTATTGTTGTTGTTATTATTATTATTGTCATTGTCATTATGATTATTATTATTATTCTTGTTATTATCCTCATCGTCGTCGTCATCATTATTATTATTTTCTTTTTAATTTTTAGGAACAGGCTGTGTTCACGAGAGTCTTGCACTCACAACAAAGCTCTTGAGTTTTACTTTTAGAAAACACTGTTTCAAATAAGCTCTATCAAAATCAGTGTCATGATTTTCCCACTCTAATCTGGCCAGTAATCTTACGCATTACAATGTCTCTAGTTTGGTTACGCAATGTTAGTAGTTTCAGCAAATTCATGTTTTCGCTATTGACAACACTACAGCAACCTAGGACATGCCCGCCATTCTCCTAGCAAACCACTGCCACTAATTTGCAGTTTTACCATAATATTCAGAACAAGAAACACAAGCGTATCCTGCAATTACTTATCTGGCCCAGAGTACCAACATTTAGAAATGAAAAAGTGAGGTCCTGTGTTAAAGCATTGCCAACACGAAACACATCGCTGTGTGAGCAGTAATCTTAGTGGGAACTGAACTATAAAGAAAAATCACAATTCCAGATAGATATGTTGTCTACTAAACCTCCTCAGGCAAGCCACCACACACTCATTCTGAAAGTTGGTGCTATTGTTCTGCTCATCGCAAGCATAAACCTGGGACCAGAAAGTTAATTTCACATGGTCAGGTGTGCTTAATGTAAACTTCTGTAACATTGCAAGTTATTATGAGAACTGGAAAGGGAAATATTACTTGTGTTGTTGTTCAACGTCATCATCGTTTCACGGTTTAAGCCATCAAGGCTCGTTCCGGTCTCAAATTTTAAATTAAAGGTGTTGTAATTTCTTTCTTGGAAGTGTTGAAAACAGTGTTGTTATGATAAATTAACTTTTAGGAGAGTCGGTTAATGACACTAAACAACACTTACTTTTAAATTTTTCCGGAACATGTTTCTGAGGCTTTGCCTCTATCATCAGCCGGCTGTCGACTGGTTTCTCATTGGTGTAGTTGACGATATTTTGTCACAGGTGTCCTCTGAAGGCGGTTCAAGGAACTTGCTGAAAAAATCTTTCAGTGTGATGTCGAAATTGAATACTTTGTTCCTATTTTTTGAAATTAAGATTTGTTCCCATGTGGATAGTTCTTGTTTTCCTGATGTTTTTTAGTTGTTTTGGTTCTGGATTTATGTTGTAGTTTCTTACCCAAAAATGTGTGGAAACTGCTGATTTTTCTAATTGTTTATATTTTATGCTTCTAAAGTGTTCCTTTGCTCCTGTTCCTAAATTTCTTTTGGTTTTTCCAATATAAATTTGACTACAATCATTGCATTCAATTTGGTATATACCAGATTTTTTGTTGGATGGAATGGCACCTTTGATGCTTGAGCAAATTAGGTTTTTTAAGGAAAAATGGTTGACTGGTGCTAGTTGAATGTTTTGTTTCTTGAAGACTTTTTTGAATTTATCATAGGCTCATGGATGGTAGGTGAATTTTTTGAAAATGATATAAGTTTCGGTAGCTGAGAGGGTTGTGGTTTCCTTTAGTAGCTTCTTCTTTTTTGCTAAGTTCACTTTTTTGTCCACTAATGATTTGGGAAAGTTATTTTTTTGTGCTATTTCAATTATTTTGTTGTATTCTGTTTTGTATTCTTCTGCTGTGAGAGGGATGTTTACCAGTCTGTGTGCTAAACTAAAATTTCAGACTACATCGAACTAACCAAATTATGCATAGAACAAAATTTCTTCCAGTTTCAAACAAAATATTTCCACCAAACTTCAGGGTTAGCAATGGGCAACCCCCTATCACCCTTCCTGGCCGATCTGTACATGAGTGCATTAGAAATAAGTATCAACAAAGGCTTCCCTTGGATGTTCAAACTCTTGGAACAATATGTAGATGACATCTTTGCAATAGTACCAAAAAAACACATCAGTGATGCATTAAAACTTTTAAATATCCAAGAAAAAAGCATCAAGTTCACTTTAGAAATAGAAAAGGATGAGCATTTACCATTTCTGGATCTAAAAATAATGAGGAATAAAAACAGACTAAACTTTGGCATTTACAGAAAACCAATGCAGACAGACAACTACATAAAAGCTAATGGCTACAACCCAAGATCCCACAAACAGGCAATCTTCAATAGTTTAGCACACAGACTGGTAAACATTCCTCTCACAGCAGAAGAATACAAAACAGAATACAACAAAATAATTGAAATAGCACAAAAAATAACATTCCCAAATCATTAGTGGACAAAGAAGTGAACTTAGTAAAAAAGAAGAAGCTACTAAAGGAAACCACAACCCTCTCAGCTACAGAAACATATATGATATTCATAAAATTCGCTTACCATCCATGGGCCTATGATAAATTCAGAAAAGTCTTCAAGAAACAAAACATTCAACTAGCACCAGTCAACCATTTCTCCTTAAAAGAAACCTAATTTGCTCAAACGTCAAAGATGGCATTCCATCTAACAAAAAATCTGGTATATATCAAATTGAATGCTATGACTGTAGTCAAATTTATATTGGCAAAACCAAAAGAAATTTAGAAACAAGAGCAAAGAAACACTTTAGAAACATAAAATACAAACAATTAGGAAAATCTGCAGTAGTCACACATTTTTCGGAAAAAAAACACAACATAAATCCAGAACCAAAACTACTAAAACATACATCAGGAAAACAAGAACTACCCACATGGGAACAAATCTTCATTTCAAAAAATAGGAACAAAGTAGTCAATTTCGACATCCCCCAGAAAGATTTGTTCAGCAAGTTCCTTGAACCGTCACCAGAGGAGACCTGTGACAAAATATCGTCAACTACACCAATGAGAACCAGTCGAGAGCTGGCTGATGATAGAGGCAAAGCTTTAGAAACATGTTCCGGTAAAATTTAAAAGTAAGTGTTGTTTAGTGTCATTAATCGACTCTCTTTAAAGTTAAAAGTGTTGTATCCATCTTTTTCTTGGTCTACCAATATTTCTTGTACCTAATGGTTTCTAATCTAAAACTAATTTTGGAATGCGACTATCATTCATTCTGTTGACATGCTCCTTCCAGTTATTTCTATATTGTTTTATTCTTTCAATTCATTTGGAATGTCCTCACTTCCTTGCTTATCTAAAACATTATACCCTGCTACATTTCGTAAAAACTTCATTTCCGCTGTTTCAATCTTTTGTTCTTTTTTATTGTTGTGTTATTTAAGTCCAAAATTCACTACCATATAATAATATAGGAACTGCTATTGCGTTATAAAATTTTGATTTGGTCTTTCTTCTGGTACGTTTTAAGGTTCTCTTTATGGTGCCACATATACCATTAAATTTGTGATTTTATTTAAAATGTCACTATTTTTAAAACAAGGGATATTACAACCAAGATAATTAATCAGTTGACTTTTTCAGCGGGTTTTTCTGCTAATAGTATTTTGGCTCTTATCAGATTGGATCCCTTGAAGGCTAAACCTTTAGTTCTGTTTATAGATATTATTTAACTATATTGACAGTATTATTTAATATATGTAAAGCTGTTTGTAGACAATTTTTTGAGCCAGATATGAGAACTTGATGGTCTGCAAATAATAAAGAATCTAAATATTTATTCCTAATTATAAGATGCAAATTTAATTTGTCTGCCTATCAGATATGGTATTGGCAATACAAATATTATAAAGTTACTATGAAAGTGGACACCCTTGTCTTACTCCTTGGTTTATTGTTGCTATTATATCTGTCTTCATTCCAGTTTCTATCATGATCTTATTTGCAACACAAAAACTTCTTATCGCTGTTATGAAATGTTGGGGTACACCTTTCTGTTTCACAATACTCCATAATTTATATGGTTGGTTGCTAATGCTCATGGAGTTGAAGAATTTCCATTTTCCTTCTGGCCTCCCAATAAAGTGTGACTAGTTGTGCTGTCGGTTCTCTATCTGTTTTTGTCAGGGCACTACACTGGAGCAGATGATCTCTGTCCATCAATGAGTTCAGGTCCCTACACAGTGTGCAGGTCGGGGATTCAAAAATATCAATCCTGTGTAGATGAGCGGCCAAACAGTCGTGGCCAGTACTCAGTCGGAAGATGGCAACAGTTCTGCTTCTTGGGTAGTCTGGGATGGGATTTTCACTTCCTTGCAGAATTTTCCATTGCTTGTTGGTACTGTTTTCTTTGCATTCTTCTTTCCAGAATAAGTTGATTCTATTGTTTATATGTAGCTTTGATGTATGGAATGAGGATTTTTGTTGGCAGCTTTGTTCTATTTGTGTTCCTTTTTTTGCCAAGGAATCTGCTATTTCATTGCCTGTAATTCCACAGTGGGATGGAATCCACTGGAAGTGTAATTCTTTATTTAGACCTTGTAATATTCGTAATGAACTGTACATTTCAAGTATTCTATTATTGTTAGGGTACAGTGAGGATAGGGCTTGAAGTGCTGATTTAGAATCGCTTAGAATCACTGCTTTAGAGAAAGAGTTCACATGGTTGAAGAGTTGTTTCAGCGAGGTATTGATTGCTTCTAAATCTCCATCATAGTGGGTTGCCAGTGTGCCCAAACAGATGTAAAAATTGAATATGTTACTATGTATTCTTGCTCCAGCATTACTTTTTTGTCAAATAGGGAGCCGTCTGTGTAATTGTGTAGCCATGAGTCTTGTGGATAATAAGTTTCAATTGTTTCTAGAGCTAGCATTTTAAGTGTTTCTGCACTTACATCCCTTTTTGACTCTATATTTTGTAGAAGGTTTACTCTGCTATTTATTTTAGGTTGTGATAGAGGGCAGATTAGAAGTGGGAGATGTTCAGTTTTGTTTGTGTCTTCAAGGTTGTATTTTCTCTGTAGGTTATAGGCTTTCTGCATAAATCCTTCTTGTGTTTTTAAGGTCCTTTCTCTGCTTTATTAGTTCTTACAGTGAGTATTAAAGGGGAGCCTTTGTAGTTTCTCATTTAGCAGGAGATTCTGTTTTTCCATTTCATATTTAATTGGCAAGTTATTTGTAGCAATTTGCATTACAGTTATTGGTGTTGATTTGACTGCTCCCATTATTAGTCTGAGTGCTTGGTTCTGTAATGTTTCAAGTTGTACTAATTTGCTTTGAATTGCTGTAAGTATCACCTCGCTTCCATAGAGGAGTGCTGGTTTGATGTAACTTTAAGAGGTGGTGTTGAGTGTATTGACAGAGGACCCCCATTTACTGCCAGCTAGTCTTTTGGGTGTTGTTTATCTCTGAGTGGTCTTTTCTATGGTTTCACTAATGTGGGTTTTCCAAGATAATTTAGAATCCAGTGTTATGCCCAGATATTTATAATTTTCTGTTTCTGTTAGTTGCTCACCATTTAGTGTTATTTTAATAAGCGGTTTTGTGTGGCAAAGTGTGAACACTTGGTATTTTGTTTTAGATAAGTTCACAGTTATTTCGTTATCTATTTATATCTATTTACCTCATCAAAGGCCTTCTCGAAATCTATAAATTTTGTGTAAGTCTATATATTGAACTTCCTATGTTTTTCAATTATCTGATTAACAGTAAATATACAGTCAGAGCAAGATCTTCCATTTCTGAATCCATTTTGCACTTCAATAATTATATTTTCCATTATTATATTTAAACGACAGTTCAGAATAGATGCATAAATTTTATAGCATGTATTCAAAATGCTTATGCCTCTATAATTTTTATATTCATGACGATCACCTTTCTTATAAATTGAATATATTTTTGCTATTCTCCATTTTTCTGGAATATGACAGAACTTCAAACATATTAAATCTAATTGTCAGTATTTCAATGGAGCGGAGGCCTAATTAATTAATTCATTATTAATGTTATCCACTCCAACAGTTTTCTTATTTTAGAGGTTATTAATTGTATTCATGTCAAAAATAAAATTAATTCTGCTGAGAACATGGCTTTCTCTGATGAGGTTATAGTTCCCACTACAGCTAGCACCTGCTGTGACTATAAACATACACATGGCTAAACATTCCAGAAACTTACCATCTCTTTTCCTAAGCCAGAGTTTACTCACAGACAACTGCATGTAGCAGACAATCCTGCGAAGAGTCCAGAAGATATCAATACAAAGACATTGTGTACTGTAATAAAACTTTGTTTTCTGGAGTTTATGTAATTAAAACTAGTCCAGATTGTTTTGTGATTGAACCTCATAAAACAATTTGCTTCAGTAAATATCACTCAGACATTGTACAACAGATTTGGGAAAGAGTACTCACCAAGTGTCAGCTTCATACGTGGCGAAGGGTGATGGATTTTTAGTGGACATAAAAATCATTAGCATCGCATAAAGGCGGGATGCCGAGTGATAGATTTTGGTAACATAAAATAAACTCAAGCCTAATAAAGAGGCCTCTGCGCAACATTAAATGGATTTCACACCCAATAAGGAATGCGACGCTCAGAACCACAGTAGTTAAACTACGTCCGTAAATAAAAACTCAATTTCAATTTATTCCCTTCATTACTATTAAAGTGGAAAACTTAAGAGAAAACCGGTTCACTGCAGTAACGGAGGTGAGGAACAACTTTGTTCACCACTTTGGAGCAATGTTTCCCAGGTCTGTTGTACAATGTGTGGAGTTGATCTAGTAATGACATTGTGAAAATAATGCACATACTTGGTTGAAATGTATTGAACCGTTTTTACTTCTTGTAGTGTTTCTGTTTTATATGATGAGTAGTACAGTGTTGTTAATTTAGAACTGGGACTATGTATCATTTTAATGATTGCAATTAATTCAATTCATGACTAGTGATATGGGGTTTGGTTTCGAACGTGAGAGTTTCGTTACACTATCAATCCTCGCCTTCGGTACTTAGATTACGACGCCGTCGTCTTGAACAGCTCCTCCGCGTTCTTCTCCGTCTTGAACAACTCCGTCTTCTCCTCCTTCTGGAACAACTTCTTCTCCTCCTTCTTGAGCTGCTCCTGCTCCTTCTCCTTCTCCGTCTTGAACAACTTCGTCTTCTCCGCCTTGAACAACTTCTTCTTCTTCTCCGTCTTGAACAACTTCTCCTCCTCCTCCTTGAACAGCTTCTGCGTCGTGATCTTCTTCTCCGACAAGCAGCATTGACAGTTTTCAAGGGACCCTCTTCTTTGAAAGCTTTGATGAGTTTCACTCGGTCTGCATCAGTTAACTTTATCAAAATATCTTCGTCGTTTTTCGTGGTAGCAGCTTGCGGGAAATTTTCTTGGACGTCTAAAAAAGGCTCTTCTTCCTTGCTGTGTGTACCTTCTGCTTTTCCGCGTGACGGATACGTGGCGTTTTTCATGGTAAGAATTTGCCCTAATTTTACTTTGGCATTTATCAGAGTCTTCTCTTCATTGCCCTGTGTACTTTCTCCTTTTCCGCGAGGGAAGGTTACGCCAGATTTCGGTTCTCCCATTTCGTTATTTGAATATTATAATACTTTAATTTAGAAGTCTTGTTCCCTTGTCGAACTGAAAATTTTGATATTGATTTATGGTTGTTATAGAGCTTGATCGTCATTTAACATGCACATAAATTAAACAAAAGCGAGGGAAAACAAATTGGTTGGAAACTTATGAAAAATAAATGATGATGTGTTGCTTTCGGGTGTTCTTCACTTTAGTTCAAGATGTTCTTACGGAAATATATCCCTCTATCTACTTCCGTTGATGAGATACATGTTTGTATAAATAGTTCTTATACGTAATTTTCTTGTAAGTGCTCGGAAATTAGAGAATAAAATTGGCTTTACGCAATACATAAATCTTTTAAAAACTGATCGCTGAGTGATATCTGTGAGATTCTGTGATCTTTGTCATGCCAAGATATTGTGATGTTTGAAGGAAATAAAAAATATAAGTAATGAAAGATTAAAACAAATAGAAAACAAAATTATTGGCTAGTTTCTACAACATAATTTGGTTTATGAAACGTTTCAGTGAAATAATCTATAGGCAGAATAAGAACATTTGGACAAGAGTAACACACCCTAGAAACTTTGCACATAATATTTTAAGTGACATGTGTTTAATCAAGTACCAGTTTCAAAGTAGCCCTTTGATCTGTCTGTGCTTGGAAGATGATAATTTTAGGTTATATTTTCAATTCTGGCGGCCCCAAATTGTACTACGTTGGCACTATAGATCACGCTTCGTGTTGTTGGACGAATATTGCAAAATCTCAGAAATAAAGTGTTAAATACTGCGTAATTTGAAAGCAGCTGTGTGTCAGATTTGTTGAAATGAATGGCAAATGAAATGAAAATGGGCTGAAGCGAAAACACAAGGGACAACGATAAACAAGGTTATATGTTTACAGTCAATTGCCTTGTTTTGGTGTAACCACCAGACAAAGAATTATTGCATAGTACCAATGTGCATTAACTTTTGGACAGAATATATGTTTTCTTTAGGTACAGTACGTAATATTAACTACAATTTCTTAAGTCCATAACAAATTAGGAAACATAATGCAGCACCCGATATAAGCAGAAAATAGAGCAGTACAAAACAAAGTTCTAGTACATTTTTGGCCCTACTTTGGGGTGTTTTATTGGCATTTCATTGGTTTTATTCAAAACGATGTTCGTGTAAAACCCAGTTGGATTGGGAGCATTCGTTCCTGAGGAAGCAGTGAAATCCTATTACCCAAGGCGTATCATAATGGTATTGTAATGACTATAATCTTCACAAAAGTTAAAGGGATATGCAGGCGGGCCGTACTACAGACTCCAGCGAATCCCAAGCTAGCTCCTCCTACCTCCCGCGTCTGAACTGAGAACATTGTATTAATTAACTACGCTCGGATAAATGTTTGAAAAATGACAGATGCCAATCTGATAATAAGAAAGAATTTTACTTTCTGATCATGACCGTACAAAAATCTTGTCTATGATAATCAGAACACGAGCGATGCACGTTTTAGCTTCACATGTTATGGTTAAATGTTACTTATAAATATTTGAAATTTACGGATACCAATCTTACCAAAAGAAAAAAATTTATTTTCTGATCATGGCTATACAAAATTTCTGTCTCTTTGATACTTAGAACACGAGCAATGCACGATTTACCTTCTCATATTATAATTAAATGTTACTGATAAATATCTGAAAATTACAGATACCAATATTATAACAAGAAAGAAATTTACTTTTGATCATACAAAAATCTTGTCTTTATGATACTTAGAAAAAAGCGATGCACGTTTTAGCTTCACATGTTATGGTTAAATATTACTGATAAATATTTGAAAATTACAGTCACCAATATTATAACAAGAAAGAATTTTACTTTCTGATCATGAACTTACAAAAATCTTTTCTCTGCGATAATTCTACCGCGAGCGATGCATGTTTTATCTTCAGATGGTTATGTTTACCATTACATCGTACATAAACATAAAGATATCGAGATTTAACGGTATTTGAACACCACAGTGAAGCGAAATAATTATTAATTTATAGATGAGTCGTATTTATTACACATCGGCTTCACTTACGTACCTATTTTGAGGACATGTTTCGCAAACCATCGTTTGCATCGTCAGCTCTTATGCGACTGAATATTTGGCAATGACTGAAATATGTATACATCAAAATTATTTTGTTTTCGATGGAAAGTATTATAAACAAATTTCAGGACTAGCTATGGGAAGCCCGCTATCACCATTTTCGGCCAATTTATACATGAGCTTTTTCGAAACGCATATAACTAAAGCCTTCCCTCATATTTTTAAATTATGGTACAGATACGTAGACGACATCTTTGCAATAGTGCCATACAAACAAATAGATAATGCTTTGAAACTACTCAACCTTCAAGAACCCAGCATACACTTCACAGTAGAAACTGAAGAGGACTGAACTCTACCTTTTTTGGACCTTAAAATCACAAAAAGCAAGGAAAAACCAGAATTTGGTATTCATAGAAAAACAACACACACAGATAATTACATCAAAGCAAATAGTTTCAACCCAATTTCACACAAACATGCCACCATCAACAGTCTCACACACAGATTAGTAAATCTACCCCTCAGCCAGCAAGAATATAAAAAGGAATACCATCAAATCTTAAACACCGTAATTAAAAATGGA
>CM060950.1:29012494-29027494 GCA_030765055.1 Mantis religiosa | reverse complement strand
CACCATGCTGTGCCAAAGACACAGTTATTTAGGCACGTTTGTGAACGAAGGCACTGGATTATTGCTCTCGTTGGTTAGCTATTGAGGGGACCCGGTTTATATATCATTAACTGTCCAAGCTCCTCTGATACCGTTCTTGTATATTCTTAAATATGCGTACATTACACAAGAACGCACAAAATTGTGAGCAAGTACTGTCAATATATGTATTCTACATACGATTCTCCAACAACAGGTAAACATTTTTTAGTTTGTAATTAATTAATGTTCTTTTTAGGAGAGTTTTACAAAATATATGCTCCCGACATCTATTGACAGTGATAAGGAGTCTGTGTTGGTGAATCGATCCGGTATCAGACAACCCTACCGCTCTAATGTACCACCCCTTGCTGGGAAATTTGCTGCGAGCAAACTGCCTCAATGTCGTTGTTTATTTTGTGGAAATCAGCCGCAGCTTTTTGAAATCGAAGGTAAGGTTTTATCTTAAACTGAGAGATTTTTTAAATTTTATTTTCAGTTTGGACTCCCTTAAGCTGTTGCTGTTGTCAGGGTTGCCATCTATATTGTATGCGAGGACCATTTAATTTCCCTCAAAGGCTTGTCACCTTCGGTGAACCTTGGCGTGCTGTAAATCTAGGACACGTGTCCACAACCGTTACATCCCTTACGAAGGAAGCTTCTGTAGCTAAAGTTCAGAGGTTGTTGGTTTACAAAAACTGAAATTTATTTTGAATTGAGTTTCAATAAATGTCTAGTATTGCCATCTGTTGAAAACCAATATTAAGGCGCAGGTCTCTACTTATTGATCTACTACATCGCTACCACTCTCTGCCCTGGGCAATCCACAAGCCACCCTGCCGGGAAATTTCAAATGAAGGAACCACTTTATTGCGCAATTTACTATTTGAAATCCACCACTGCTATTATAAATATGAAGTCAAGTTTTTCTTATGCTGAGGAATGGCCTATCTCTTTATGCTCACTGCCTATCTGCTTGGTCCACACCGTCGCGTAGTCTATTAGGCGTGAGTTACTCTTTAATTTTGCTCCTAAGACTCCTTATCACGCTTGGTGCTTCATTGTGTGCTATAAATCTAGCACACGGAAACACCAGCTTTACTTCCCTTCATTAGGAAGCTATTCTAAAGATTTGTACGCTTGAAAACACACATCGTATCCCGGCCCATTTGAAAGTCGCGACCTGGGGAACGAAAAAGCATGCGAAGGAAGCCAGATTATTCCAGGACGGCGCGAACGCAAACCCCCACATAAAAGTTACCGACCGAGTAATCTGTTCCTCCTTTTCTTTTGGGTGGGGGGAGCTCAATAACAGAACCAGCCCACCGGAAGTGCAATGGTGAGGCACATCCCTAGGAAGCAAGACAAGACATTCAATTCGTTTTACAGCTCTACCTGGGACTCCTAGTTGGCAGATGAAATCAATATTGTGACTTTGTGGGTTCGTGAAATGAAAAGTCCAATTACACCACTCAAAAATGTTCTTTATTTCCACCGACTTACAGTTAAACTCTTGCCAATTACACAGAATTACGTAATGCACACAATTACGATTCACCAGTTCGTCCGTTACAATTTCACTTGCACTCGTAATTACGTACAATCTTCCGATGCTCTCACACAGTCTTCTCGTCGTACACTAGCACTGCATTCTTACACCAAGAACTGACTGACTGACTCCTCTTGCCCGACGTGCTGCTTATATAGGGCCAGCGGGTCGATCGGAAGGTTCTAGATTAGAGGTAATATCCTGTAAGTTCGAGAACACAGGTGGAACATAAAGAGTCGGCGCAGTCATGCTTTTTGTCCCAGCCATCCCTTCTTATCGCTATAAGACAAATGAGGGGGCGGGGTGAACACCGACCCGTCTGCTGCTTGCCCAGTCTACAGCGTGTTCCGACGCTCGGGTGACACTGCTCCCTCCTCAAAGCTGGTCGTCCCGAACAGCACCATCGTAGCTTGCCAGGCGGTCCAGGTGTACCACCAGCATCTGCTCGGAGTCTCAGCCAGACGTAGCGCTGCCGAAGTTTGTCAATCGTTCGGTTCGCTCCCAGGTGTCCTCCTGAAGTACCAGCGTGCACTTCTTCCAAGACTTCCGGTACCTTGCTCCGGGGAAGTACCAACTGTTCTCTCTGCGTCTTCCCATCAGGTGATTCACATACCCGGAACAGCACGCCATCTCTGGTCTTCAACGAGTCCCATTGGGCCCAGTACGACTTGTAGGTGGCGCCCCTTGGAGCAATGTCCTCCCAGGTTGGTCTTGTCCCTGCCTCCACTTCCCTCAAGAGTGGCCCCAAGTCTGCGTCCGCCAGCTGCTCCCTCCTCAGGCCTGCGCTATCCCAGCCGTCCGCAGGCACTGCCACAAATACTCGGACTGCTGCGGCACGCTCCTTCTCTTCCACTCTTGTGCACTGGCCGCACTCTACTGGACAGGGTCTTCGAGACATGGCGTCTGCGTTACCGTGGCTCTTCCCTCTACGATGTTCCGAGGTGAAGTCGTACTCCTGCAACCTCTGGACCCAACGTGCCGTCTGGCCTTCCAGGTTCTTAAAGCTCAATAGCCAGGTTAGGGCGGAATGGTCAGTCCTCAGGTGAAATGGCTGACCGTACAGATACTTATGGAAGTGCTCCAAGGTCTTTACTACCGCCAATAATTCTCGTCGGGTGACGCAGTAGTTCTTCTCTGCCTTGGATAGCGTCTTGCTGTAGTAGGCTATCACCCGCTCATGGCCGTCCTGGATCTGCGATAGGACACCTCCAATGCAATGGTCGCTAGCGTTGGTGTCCACAATGAAGGCGCCAGCCGGTTGTGGGAAACCCAAAATTGGAGCACTGCACAGGGTCTCCTTTACGTGCTGGAAAGCGTTTTCGGCGTCCTCTGTCCACACATAAGGCCAGTGTTCCTCCGTCAGGCGGGTGAGGGGTTTTGCGATGTTGTCGGCCTTTTCCTCTAAATCATTAAGGCGGTCGTCTACTTGACCCATCCGCTTGCCCAGATTCGTGACGTCATCCCTCACGCCGGCCAACCGTTCCTCAAACTTGGCGGCGAGGACCTCGTTCGCCTCCTTCATTTCCGTGGCCAGACTGTCGTTCGCTGCCCTCATTTCTGTGGTCAGTTCGGCCATCTTTGCGGTCATTGTCGTGGCCAAGTTGTTGTTTGCCGTTTCCATCTTCGCTGTTAATTCGGCCTTCATTTCTTCCATCTTCCCAGTGATGTCGTTGGCCGTCTTCATTTGTTTCAACTCTGCGGTGATGTTGTCGTTGGCCGTCTTCATTTGTTTCAACTCGGCGGTGAGGTTGTTGTTTGCCGCTTCTGTTTTTGCAGCGAGGTTTTCATTTGCCGTCTTCATTTCCGAGGTCAGTTCGGCCTTCATTTCCATCATCTTCTCCAAAATCTTTTCCAATGCCGCGTCCATGGTTGTAATGTTCGGTGATGTTTTCCCGCTTCCTGACACCAGTGTGACTTTGTGGGTTCGTGAAATGAAAAGTCCAATTACACCACTCAAAAATGTTCTTTATTTCCACCGACTTACAGTTAAACTCTTGCCAATTACACAGAATTACGTAATGCACACAATTACGATTCTCCAGTTCGTCCGTTACAATTTCACTTGCACTCGTAATTACGTACAATCTTCCGATGCTCTCACACAGTCTTCTCGTCGTACACTAGCACGGCATTCTTACACCAAGAACTGACTGACTGACTCCTCTTGCCCGACGTGCTGCTTATATAGGGCCAGCGGGTCCATCGGAAGGTTCTAGATTAGAGGAAATATCCTGTAAGTTCGAGAACACAGGTGGAACAGAAAGAGACGGCGCAGTCATGCTTTTTGTCCCAGCCATCCCTTCTTATCGCTATATGACAAATGAGGGGGCGGGGCGAACACCGACCCGTCTGCTGCTTGCCCAGTCTACAGGGTGTTCCGACGCTCGGGTGACAATATGTTCCCATAGTGGAAACACTTCATTATAGGATATTCCACCCCCTTTATCCACTACATATTACGATGCAATTTACGAAGTCATATATATTTGGTAAATATTGCTACATGCATCATAAAGGAGGAGTTACATTTCCATAATTTTAGAATATATCTTACGCTGCCAACTATGTCATATGAATCATCAGCGAGAACAAACTACGCTACT
Organism: Mantis religiosa; assembly: GCA_030765055.1. NCBI lineage: Eukaryota > Metazoa > Arthropoda > Insecta > Mantodea > Mantidae > Mantis > Mantis religiosa. The sequence continues at coordinate 29,023,324 of CM060950.1, read as the reverse complement.
GCCATTCGTAGGAAACAAAGTAACAGTGCGCCCTCGAAGGGATATTTATATCTTTCTTTCCGCCATATTACGATACTTTGTGTCAAGGAATTCTGGAAGGGTTAGATGTTTATTTTCATGTAGCAGTAGCAATGAAATACTAACCCGCCATTACTTGCATACGAAGTTATTTGATAAATAGCACTCGCGAAAACGTTAAAAATACACATCAAAATAACTAGAAAGCGACACTGCACATGAAACCTGATTATTTTATGGCGGAAACTGTTTCCCAACCTCTAATAACTTTACAAACATGTGTTAGAATTAGGGCCTACCACACACTTGGCTAAGTACATTATCCCCAGAATCACCCTAAGGCATTAATGTAAAGCGATTACTGCGGAAAAGCGCGATGCGCAATCCCGACGAACAAAACACTAGCCCCGAGGAGTTTTTACTTGTTTTAGGGGGCTCTATAACAGGAGGGGCTCACCGGTAGTGCAATGGTGAGCTACAACACCCTGAAGAGTAGGCTCGCTCGCTCGCTCGTGCTGGCTGGCTGTATAGAGCCAGAAGGTGTTTGCTGCGTGCCCACCCATTAAGGGTTTTACCGCAGGTAGGATTATTATTGAAAGATGTAGGATGAAGGTGATGTAGGTTTTTGATTGGGAGTTAATTTTGAGGTTACCAAAGTACCTTCGGGTTGAAGGAGAGGATGCAGTACTTAGCACCCATTTTTTTTGTTTTAAATATTTTGTAATTTAGTTGGGGAAAATTTAGATGCCAAACAGCTTGGAAGAATTATGAGGAGCTCAGGTTTAGCTGCTGATAGGTTTAGCTCCTGGGTTATCTAGTGTGCCCGCATGCTATACGGGGGACCAAGAAGAAGAGGCAGACCAGCAGACCAGCAGAAGAATCGAGTCGTCCAAGTTTACCTGGACGGAATGGTTTCGCCCAGCACCTAGCCGCTTTCTGCGACTTTATCTGGGTGGTGTAGAAGTCTTTAGTCTTTTGTCTCAAGCGTTTATGTCGGGGCATAGGTTTCTCTGATCTGTTGGGTTAAGCCACTCAGGCTGCCGCCTGGGGTATATATTCCCAAGGCCGCCCTCACCCAACTCTCCGCTTGAAGAAGGTCGGAATGATGACAGCACGATCAGAGGGGATAGGAAACTATGTGGGGAAATTATCTAAACCCATTTCTGGTTCAGGTGTTTTCAGTGTGATGGAGAGAACCCCATCTGGCTAATAGCCCATGGCGTCCTTTGGGAGTTTGTACCTCCTCCTCCTGCGAGGAGCTCTGTGGTCATACTGACCCAGGGTGTTGACCAGCTGGTTGGAATGGGTAGAAAGTTTTTGATGGAGGGTTCGAGATCTCTCTCTTACCATGTCCTCTATGTAAGGGATTTGGGAATATTCATGTAAGATGTGCGTAGGGAATCTACGCCCAGTACCATAGATCATCCTTAACGCCCGATTCTGCACGATCTGCAGTCTGCGGATTGTGGTCGGAGCCGCCAATCCCCAGACCTCGCACCCATACAGAATCATGGGTGGAATGATCGCACGGTACAGACGTAGTTTGAGGTGTGCCGGCATGTTGGACCTGAAAATGGGGTACAACTGCCTGAGTGCAACATGGCCTAGTCCCGCCTTAGCCCTGACATGGGGAGTGAAGTTTAGCCCGCGATCAAGTAGGACACCCAGGTATTTAGCCGAGGAAACCCATGGGATTTGCCTCTGCCTCAGCCTCAGCGTTCCCGTCGGTCGCCAGCGTCTGACCTTAGCCAGCAGAAGAGCTGAGCTCTTCCCTGGACTAATTGCCATCCTCCACTTCTCACTCCAGCGGCCGATCGCTCGGAGCTGTCGTTGCAGAGGCGGAAAGCAGAACTTGACATTTTTATTACGCGCCATAATGAGAACGTCGTCCGCATACTGGCACGTAATTGTCTGTGGCTCTGTAGGGAAGTCAGACATGTAGGCCGCGAAGAGCAACGGTGATAGTACACTACCCTCCGGGACCCCCGCAGCTATGGGTCTGACACTGGAAAGCTTTCGTTCCACTCTCACCCTGAAAGAGCGATCCCGAAGGAAGCTGCTGATCAGAGCAAGATAGGGAGGAGGGATGTTAACTTCCTTGAGCTTGTACAGTAGACCCTGGTGCCAGGTTGTCGCAAAGGCCTTTTCCACATCCAACAGAACCGCAATGGTTTTGAAGTTCTCCTGGAATCCCAGGGTTACCTTCTCAACCAATCGAAGCAACTGCATGGTCGTGGAGTGCCCCCGTCGAAAACCAAACTGGTGATCCGGAAGGAGTTGCCTGTCCTCAAAAAGAGGTGTCAAGCGGGTTAGGAGCAGTCGTTCAAACATTTTTGAGACAACTGGGAGAATACTGATTGATCGGTAGTTGCAAGGAAAGACCGGATCCTTGGCGGGTTTCAAGAAGCACACCACCCGCGCCTCCTTCCAGTATATCGGGAAGTGGCGTAGGTGAAGGCAAGCATTGAATATCCTCGTCAAGTGAATGACAGCCCTCTTGGGAAGGTGCTGGAGCATGGTCGCAGTAACGCCATCATGTCCAGGAGACTTGTTAGGTTTGAGCTTTTTGATTTCAGTAGCCACCATTTTAGGGGTGACTATAGGAATATGGATCTCCGCGTGTCTCGGTGGTGGGTCCTCATAGAGGAACTCCACCTCCGCCTCCACGTGTTCAGTAAAGTCCTCGTCTTGGGGGTCCTCCCTTGGTTCGAATTGGCACTCCAGATAGTCTGCGAACGCTGTGGCTTTCTCGTGTGGTTCAAAGGCGAGCCTCCCACGAGTGCCATGCAATGGATGCTGGTACAGAGTTTTGTCCTTGCGTAAGGACTTGATTATTCGCCATGGTTTCTTTTCCTGGAGGTTGATGTTCTGCATGGTGTTTTCCCAGGTGGCGGCTCGATGAGCTCGAAGCAGTCTTCTTACCAGGGATTTTAACCGCTGGTAGACTGCGCCTATCCTGGGATGGCGAAATCGTTGCCACAGCCTCCGTACGGTAGCCTTGGCTTTTATCAGCTGCCGAATCTCGTTGGGAATGATTCCAGGATTAAGCTTGTTAGTTGGGATGCGGTATGTGTGTGCTCTTACAATCTGTTGGATTTGTTGGGAGAAACGTGCCGCCGCCAGCTCCAGCGCCTCAATATCATTGATACGTGGGCGGGGGTCGAACGTTCGGTTAAAGGATTGTATGGCTGCATCCCAGTCAACCTCGTATTCCCAATCAGGGAATATCAGTGCAGGTGCACTGATATCTGTGTCGACTATGACAGGGTCATGGTCTGAGTCCATCTCATTAACTACTGAGAGGTCCAGATGGAATGGAATGTTTTTGGTGATCATGATGTCTATGATATCCGGTCTGCCGCGAGCCGGATGACACGTTGGACCTCTAGGTCCGTGCGCGATCAGATTTGGGTCTCCGCTTATGAGGCGGTAGAGCCCTCTTCCTCTCTGGTTATTGTTGCGGCTATTCCAGAGCCCATGTTTCGCTTTGAGGTCTCCTGCAATGCAAACCACTGGGTGTAGGTTCAGTAGGGTGGTGTAATCTGCCTCATAGAAGTGATGACCAGGTGCGTCGTATGCAGCTATCAGTAAAGAGTCTATGCCACCAATGGCAAGTCGGATGGCACAGGCCTCAACATGCTGAAGCGCTGGGAGAGGAAAGGGTGTATGTGTGATAACATTTTTGATGAAAATGGCTGTTCCGCCCCCCTGCCGACCGACTCTATCGGCCCGGTGGGTGACGTAATTGGGCAACGAGAAATTTGTACCAGCCTGTAGATGCGTTTCACAGACCATTAGAATGTCAATTCCATAGGACTGCACAAACTCAAGCACACCAGGATACTGTGTCCCTATCCCATTCGCATTCCAGAATGCGACCCGCAATGGTCTCCGAACAAGTCTGGGGGCCATTACAGTTGAGTGACAGGGAACAGTTCCTCGAGTGTTTTGAGGAAGATTGTGTATTTTTCCATAGAGTTGTAGTGTGGGTCGTTCATTACCCGCTTGCACTCTCTAAGAGTAGGGAGAATCCTTTGTAGGAGATCGCCGAACCACAGAGATAGATCTCTGAATTCTTCGACGTCTCTCTCGGATATTGCTGTTGCTGCAGTTAGTAGTGGCGAGAGTGGAACAGTCATTGTAGCTGGCGCAGTGCTAGGAGTTGTTGTCTCCGTCTCCTTGGGCGGGGCTTGCTGCTGCTTCTTTTGTGGGGCATTAGTTGGTCTAGCTGTCTGTTGCTGTTGTGAAGCGACAGTCGGCTTGGCTGCCTTCTTCTTTCTCCTTGGAGGTCTCTGTGGTTTGGGTTGTGCTTCCTCCGTTGGTGCAGGGGTAGCTGCATGCTGTGCAGGGGCCTTAGCAGATTGCTCTGCTCGGTCGGCTGTTCGTTCTGCCCTAGATAGGGCCGCAGCAAAAGACACGCCAGGTCGGACGGTTGCCTTCCCAACATCCGTTCTGCGGCGGCTCTCGATGATCTTCTGCCTCGCCACGCAGCCCTTGTAGACGCTAACGTGGTCCTGCTGGCAGTTGGCGCACCTCTTTTCGTCCGGGGCTTTATCGCAGTCCCTCAGAAGATGAGGCCCAGCACAACGCAGGCATACTTGCTTTCGCTCGCACGCCGCGCTAGAGTGGTGGAATCCCATACATCTATGGCACTGGACTGGTCCACTTTGGCCGTAGAATCTCTCGACTCTGACGACTGTGTGGAATAGCTTCCGGACGGAGTCGATTGGTTGTTCCGACTCTCCAGTGACCTTGTCCACATTGACCAAGAAGAGAGGCATCGGAACTTTTATCGGCCCTTCTTCAGTGGAAATAGTCTTTTTGAGCTGTGCTACGGAATTAGTTGTAATTCCGTGCTCCCTCAGTAGCGCAGTCTTCACCTCCTCAGGTGGGCATTCGGAGTCTAATCCCCTGATGACCCTCCTTTCGACGTTTGGTCGCTGAGGGGAGTAGTAGTAGAATTGTATATCTAAACTCCTTAGCACTTCCTTGGCTGCCTCAAAATCAGCTAGACTAAATGTCTGGATATGAACCTTTCGAGGTTTCCTCCTCACCTCGAAATCCTTCACTTTCTGTTCCATCTGTCGCATTACTGCGACGTGATTTTTGAAAATGTCCGCCACTATGGGTGGCATCTTAGTCCCCCTTTTGGGTAGGGGTTGCTTGTCTCCCGGTGCAAGCGGTTGCGTCTGTCCCATGTTTTTGGGATCGGCGGTTTTCTTCTTCCTCCTCTCAACGACAGTGTAGTCGTCAAGGTCGGACTCTCCCTCCGACTCAGGCAGAGGTGGATAGGACGCAGGGTCCATGGATGCAGATGCTGGTTGTGCAGATGATGATTGCTTCTGAGGAGCCGCAGCATTCCTCTTTAGGCTTTTTGCCTTGGTGGTGGTTCCCGTAGGGAGAGGGTAGGTGCTGGTCGACGGCTGTTGCCCGTCTTGGTCGGTCAACGTCGGCGCAGTTGCCCTCCGGCTATCCGCAGCGGACCGGACCCCCCTAGGGTGACGTTCAGTCTCCCTAGGGTAGGCGCCTGAGCGAGTCATTTCGACCCTGGGTGCAGAACTAGAGTTCCGACCCTTGGCTGTGGTCTTGCGGACCTGCTGTCTCGTAATCTGTCTGTCTGTGTTTTGTGTCCAAAAAGTAAGTCTGGTGCTGGTATCGATTCACGCTAGCGGAAGCTCGAGTATGCGGTACACTGACCACTCCCTTCCAACTAGCAGGCTGCCAAAAAGAACTGGTGCCCTATTGCTGAACTGTGCACACGTAGCAGGGTAGCAAAGTTGTCCAATACACCCGTCGATAAGTGTGGCTCACAGATAGAACGTCCACCAAAAGACAAGAAGAAGAGGCGCTACTTGCAGTTGCCTTTAAACTTCTAACAGGGACTTCCATTCCGTTCTTGAAATCAACAATATATTCACAAAGTGTAAACACATCATTATAAGGAATACCATCCCTTTATTCCACTGCACATTACAATGCACTTTGCGATATTCATATTTATTTTGTTAACTATAGCAAAATTTGTCGCAAAAACAGAGTTATATTTCCATAGCTGTACAATATTTCTTACGCTGCCATCTCTGTATTTGTTCTGAATTATCGACAGAACAAGCTACACCAGTGTCATCTGTAAGAAACAAACCGAAAGTGCGCTCTGTAGGTGCTGTTTGAAATCGCCACGTACACTTGAAACTTTCTTTCCCGCCATGTAGCGATATTTTGTTTAAGGTAATTCTGGAAGTGATACAAATGTTTATTTTCATGTAGCAGTAGCACTCGTTCCCTCAACAATGAAATAACCTCCAGCTACTGCACTCTACTGTTAGCATACGAAGACATCTGATAAAGTCACTCAGGAAAACTTTGAAAATACCAATTAAAATAAATAAAGAATGACACTGCACATGGGAATAGAGAAATTGTAAGCCAAAACATATTTTCAGCTTACAGTGACTTCTCTTATGTAGGTATGCTGGCAGTAGGTAAAACAAAGCACGGAAAAGCTTTGAACATGCTTCGCTACTTATGTTTTCCCTTTAACGTAATAAAATGAATTGTTTCTGGATAATTAATTCCAGTACGGCGCGAAAGCAATCCCCTCATAATGCTAGCGACCAAGTAATTCTCCCCCCCCCCTTTTTTGGTTGGGGGAGCTAAATAACAGGATCAGCCCACGGAAAGTGCAAAGCAAGGAACAACCCTACGAAGCGAGACAAGATTTTCAATTCGTTTTACAGCTCTACTAGGGTCTCCTAGTTCGCAGATGAAATCAACATGTTCCCATAGTGGAAACACTTCATTATAGGATATTCCATCTCCTTTATCCACTACATATTACGATGCAATTTACGAAGTCATAAATATTTGGAAAATATTGCTACATGCATCACAAAGGACGAGTTACATTTCTATAATTTTAGAATATATCTTACGCTGCAAACTATTTCATATGAATCATCAGCGAGAACAAGCTACACTTCTGCCATTCGGAAGAAACAAAGCAAAAGTGCGCCCTAGAAGGGATATTTAAATCTCTCTTTCCCACCATGTTAGCATATTTTGAGTAAAGGAATTCAGGAAGGCATAAAAATGTTTATTTTCATGTAGCAATAGCAATGAAATACTAAGCTGCCATTACTTGCATATGAAGTTATATGATAAATACCACTCGTGAAAACGTTAAAAATACACATCAGAGTAAATAGAAAAGGGCACTGCACGCGAAACCTGATAATTTCATGGCCGAAACTGTTTCTCAACTTCTAATGACTTCACAAACATGTGTTAGAATTAGCGCCTAGCACACAGACTTTAAATATGCTTAGCTAAGTATATTTTCCCATTAAACTCCCTAAACCCTTAAATGTGGGGCGATTAATGCGGAAAAGCGCGTTGCGCAAACCGGACTAACAAAACTCTAGCCCCGAGGAGTTTTTACAAGTTTTAGGGTCTGTATTACAATCTCCGGTTAAGGTTACGCGCAGATGTCGGTATTATGACATTCGGATAAGGGCTAACTGAGAGTAAATCTAAATGTCTTGGCATGACAAAGATCGCAGAATCTCACAGATATCACTCAGCGATCAGTTTTTAAAAGATTTATGTATTGCGGAAAGCCATTTTTATTCTCTAATTTCCGAGCACTTACAAGAAAATTACGTATAAGAACTATTTATACAAACATGTATCTCATCAACGGAAGTAGATAGAGGGATATATTTCCGTAAGAACATCTTGAACTAAAGTGAAGAACACCCGAAAGCAACACATCATCATTTATTTTTCATAAGTTTCCAACCAATTTGTTTTCCCTCGCTTTTGTTTAATTTATGTGCATGTTAAATGACGATCAAGCTCTATAACAACCATAAATCAATATCAAAATTTTCAGTTCGACAAGGGAACAAGACTTCTAAATTAAAGTATTATAATATTCAAATAACGAAATGGGAGAACCGAAATCTGGCGTAACCTTCCCTCGCGGAAAAGGAGAAAGTACACACAGCAATGAAGAGAAGACTTTGATAAATGCCAAAGTAAAATTAGGGCAAATTCTTACCATGAAAAACGCCACGTATCCGTCACGCGGAAAAGCAGAAGGTACACACAGCAAGGAAGAAGAGCCTTTTTTAGACGTCCAAGAAAATTTCCCGCAAGCTGCTACCACGAAAAACGACGAAGATATTTTGATAAAGTTAACTGATGCAGACCGAGTGAAACTCATCAAAGCTTTCAAAGAAGAGGGTCCCTTGAAAACTGTCAATGCTGCTTGTCGGAGAAGAAGATCACGACGCAGAAGCTGTTCAAGGAGGAGGAGGAGAAGTTGTTCAAGACGGAGAAGAAGAAGAAGTTGTTCAAGGCGGAGAAGACGAAGTTGTTCAAGACGGAGAAGGAGAAGGAGCAGGAGCAGCTCAAGAAGGAGGAGAAGAAGTTGTTCCAGAAGGAGGAGAAGACGGAGTTGTTCAAGACGGAGAAGAACGCGGAGGAGCTGTTCAAGACGACGGCGTCGTAATCTAAGTACCGAAGGCGAGGATTGATAGTGTAACGAAACTCTCACGTTCGAAACCAAACCCCATATCACTAGCCATGAATTGAATTAATTGCAATCATTAAAATGGTACATAGTCCCAGTTCTAAATTAACAACACTGTACTACTCATCATATAAAACAGAAACACTACAAGAAGTAAAAACGGTTCAATACATTTCAACCAAGTATGTGCATTATTTTCACAATGTCATTACCAGATCAACTCCACACATTGTACAACAGACCTGGGAAACATTGCTCCAAAGTAGTGAACAAAGTTGTTCCTCACCTCCGTTACTGCAGTGAACCGGTTTTCTCTTAAGTTTTCCACTTTAATAGTAATGAAGGGAATAAATTGAAATTGAGTTTTTATTTATGGACGCAGCTTAACTACTGTGGTTCTGAGCGTCGCATTCCTTATTGGGTGTGAAATCCATTTAATGTTGCTCAGAGGCCTCTTTATTAGGCTTGAGTTTATTTTATGTTACCAAAATCTATCACTCGGCATCCCGCCTTTATGCGATGCTAATGATTTTTATGTCCACTAAAAATCCATCACCCTTCGCCACGTATGAAGCTGACACTTGGTGAGTACTCTTTCCCAAATCTGTTGTACAATGTCTGACTGATATTTACTGAAGCAAATTGTTTTATGAGGTTCAATCACAAAACAATCTGGACTAGTTTTAATTACATAAACTCCAGAAAACAAAGTTTTATTACAGTACACAATGTCCTTGTATTGATATCTTCTGGACTCTTCGCAGGATTGTCTGCTACATGCAGTTGTCTGTGACTAAACTCTGGCTTAGGAAAAGAGATGGTAAGTTTCTGGAATGTTTAGCCATGTGTATGTTTATTGTCACAGCAGGTGCGAGCTGTAGTGGGAACTATAACCTCATCAGAGAAAGCCATGTTCTCAGCAGAATTAATTTTATTTTTGACATGAATACAATTAATAACCTCTAAAATAAGAAAACTGTTGGAGTGGATAACATTAATAATGAATGAATTAATTAGGCCTCCGCTCCATTGAAATACTGACAATTAGATTTAATATGTTTGAAGTTCTGTCATATTCCAGAAAAATGGAGAATAGCAAAAATATATCCAATTTATAAGAAAGGTGATCGTCATGAATATAAAAATTATAGAGGCATAAGCATTTTGAATACATGCTATAAAATTTATGCATCTATTCTGAACTGTCGTTGAAATATAATAATGGAAAATATAATTATTGAAGTGCAAAATGGATTCAGAAATGGAAGATCTTGCTCTGACTGTATATTTACTGTTAATCAGATAATTGAAAAACATATTAAGTTCAATATATAGACTTACACAAAATTTATAGATTTCGAGAAGGCCTTTGATGAGGTAAATAGATATAAATAGATAAGGAAATAACTGTGAACTTATCTAAAACAAAATACCAAGTGTTCACACTTTGCCACACAAAACCGCTTATTAAAATAACACTAAATGGTGAGCAACTAACAGAAACAGAAAATTATAAATATCTGGGCATAACACTGGATTCTAAATTATCTTGGAAAACCCACATTAGTGAAACCATAGAAAAGACCACTCAGAGATAAACAACACCCAAAAGACTAGCTGGCAGTAAATGGGGGTCCTCTGTCAATACACTCAACACCACCTATTAAAGTTACATCAAACCAGCACTCCTCTATGGAAGCGAGGTGATACTTACAGCAATTCAAAGCAAATTAGTACAACTTGAAACATTACAGAACCAAGCACTCAGACTAATAATGGGAACAGTCAAATCAACACCAATAACTGTAATGCAAATTGCTACAAATAACTTGCCAATTAAATATGAAATGGAAAAACAGAATCTCCTGCTAAATGAGAAACTACAAAGGCTCCCCTTTAATACTCACTGTAAGAACTACTAAAGCAGAGAAAGGACCTTAAAAACACAAGAAGGATTTATGCAGAAAGCCTATAACCTACAGAGAAAATACAACCTTGAAGACACAAACAAAACTGAACATCTCCCACTTCTAATCTGCCCTCTATCACAACCTAAAATAAATAGCAGAGTAAACCTTCTACAAAATATAGAGTCAAAAAGGGATGTAAGTGCAGAAACACTTAAAATGCTAGCTCTAGAAACAATTGAAACTTATTATCCACAAGACTCATGGCTACACAATTACACAGACGGCTCCCTATTTGACAAAAAAGTAATGCTGGAGCAAGAATACATAGTAACATATTCAATTTTTACATCTGTTTGGGCACACTGGCAA
>CM060950.1:28700982-29011494 GCA_030765055.1 Mantis religiosa | reverse complement strand
GAAGAAGAAGAAGAAGAAGAAGAAGAAGAAGAAAGAAGAAGAAGAAGAAGAAGAAGAAGAAGAAGAAGAAGAAGAAGAGAAGAAGAGAAGAAGAAGAAGAAGAAGAAAGAAGAGAGAAGAAGAAGAAGAAGAAGAGCCGGATATTTGGATGTTAGAATAGCAATACAGAACTTGAATAATAAACACCAGGAGAAGATGACATAATTGCTGAGCTAATTAACTATGGTGGAAATGGAATTATGAAAGCAATACATAAGTTAATAATAGAAATATGGAGGAAAGAACAGATGCCTGAAAATTGGAAGACAGGCGTAATATGCCCAGTATACAAAAAGGTAATAAATATCAATGTCATAATTATAGGGAATTACTTTACTCAATGTAATATATAAAATATTTTCAAGTATTTAAATGATAAAGCTGAAAAGCATATGAAAGTGTATTAGGTGAGTACCAATGTGGATTTAGAAGTGACAAGAGCACAATAGACCAGATGTTTGTAATAAGACAAATAATGGAAAAATTCTACGAGCATGGTATAGACTTACACTTCCTGTTTATTGACTTCAAGCATGCATTTGATTCAATTGATAGAGGAGCCCTCTATAAAACTCTGCAATGTTTTAAAATGCAACCAAAAATAATAAGGCTAATAAAAATGACAATGGAAAATACAAAAGCCGAAGTGAAAGTAATGAATAAAATGAGTCCAGATTTTGATTATAATGCAGGAGTAAGACAGGGTGATGGACTGTCTGCAACTCTATTCAACCTAGCCCTGCACAGAGCAATAGAAAAACTTGATTCTAAAGGTACGATATTCTTTAAGTCCAGTCAAATATGTGCATATACAGATGACGTAGTGATCGTGACAAGAGACAAAAAACGTTAGTTGAAGTTTATGAAGAATTAGAAAGAAGGTCTAAAGAAATAGGATTAGAAGTAAACGAGAAAAAAACTAAATACATAAAAATGACAGCAGATAAACGCAAAAGAATAATTTCAAATCTAGTAGTTAGAGACAAAACATTTGAAGGGGTATCCAAATTTAGATATTTAGGAACACTTGTAAACAATGATAATAATTTAAACGAGTGCATAAAAGAAAGAATCCAAAGCGGAAATGCAGCATATTATGCAAATTTATCACTATTAAAAATAGGTTTATTAGTAGAGGGACAAAATACAAGATTTATAAAACCCTGATTAGACCAATAGTAACATACGCTGCTGAAACTTGGACCCTAAACAATGCAGATGAAGAAATACTTCGAAGATTTGAAAGGAAAATATTAAGACAAATCTTTGGACCTGTAAAAGATAAAGATCAATGGAGAATAAGATATAATCATGAAATAGAAGAATTAATAAATAAGCAAGATATTGTAAAATTTATAAAAGCACAAAGGATAAGATGGCTAGGGCATATAGAGAGCATGACGGAAGATAGAATGCCAAAAAAAAAATATTGAAAGGAAGATTGTATAATAGAAGAAAAAAAGGAATACCGAGAACAAGGTGGTCAGATGATGTAATGGAGGACCTAAGAACGATCGGAATCAGAGGCTGGAAAAGTAAAGCGGAAGACAGATATGTGTGGAGGAGGATCGTGCAGGAGGCCAAAGCCCACCAAGGGCTGTAGAGCCAGTAGAGAAGAATATGTACATATTTTGACACTTGTTAGTACATATAAATCCTAGCCCTGGTTATGAGTGCGGTCAGACTCAGATCGTTGAAGTTACTTACTGTTCCTCAAACATTACTGCTTCTTCTCCGTAGAGGGCGCTATGACTTCAAGATAGACTCACCACTCAACTATGACGTCGTTCTTGCTTAATCGGAGGACGGGAAATAACGAATAAAAATGAACACCGTGTATAATTCCCCTAACAAAGATGACAAACGGCTAATATTAATTAAACCATCAGTTTTTGTTCCATGCTTGTCTTGTATCCCTCAATTTTATTTAAAACACGTGAAATGAGCACGGTGTGTGAGTAAATATTACCGATATATGTGTTATACTTAAGCTACAGGTAGACCGCAAACAAACTGCGGTCGGTGTACGCATGCGCGAGGAGAGCCTTCTCTCCTTCTACACCATCCAAGCATCACGTGACTCCCACCCCTCCCCTCGTGCTTACTAATAAGAGCAAACAACACGAAATGCCTGTATTTTAAAGTTGCTTTGATTTTCAAAGTTAACAGAAAATAATTACCTCGGACATGACCCTACAATCGATCAAAAAATAGATAGAACCATAGTTTCTTTAAACGCTGAAGCACAAAGCAGTGATTCGGCAGAAAATGCAAAGAGTGAATGCGAAATTGAGTTAAATAGATAACCAGTGCAGCTTGCGCGATGTAGGAGAGGCAACCTAAAACAACGAGAGAGGGGGAGAGCTAGAGGACTCCAGTTGTGGTAAGCCACGCCTCCATCTGCATTTTGTTCGCGATCTAGTTCGTTCGTTCGTTCGTTCTTTCGTTCGTTCATTCGTTCGTTCATTCGTTCATTCTAGCAGCTGGCGGCTGAGTGAGGGTCAGCACAACGTGTGTCATTCGTATACCTGTCCTACACGGACTTAACCACTTAATGACAGGATATGTGAGGTTTTGCAGGGTGCTAGTTTAAATTTAGGTGGATGAAAAGAAGGGAGGTAGCCAACTCGGGTGCAACGCTTGTGTGCACCGCTGGTGTGAGAAAATTTTAGGAAGAGCTTAATTTAGAATGATTAATCAATTTTCAAATAGTAATAATTTTTACGTTGTAATAACAACTTTATTGTTACCGGGTGTGCCCGCATGCCATGCGGGGAAGCCGGTAGAGCTTGAAGCGTCTTTCTGAGGATCGATAGTTCGCTCTGATGTTGAGGCAAACTCGCGTAAAATTTCGTGGCCCTAATGACATCTTCCACATAGTGGAGAGATGAGGCTTCATGAAGGTATCTCACGGGAAACCTCCAGCACACAGAATAGATGGCCCTAAGGCATCTATTTTGTACACGTTGGAGTTGTCGCAGATTGGTTCCTGCGGCCATGCCCCAGATCTCACACGCATAAAGCATAATTGGAAGAATTAAAGCCTGAAAAAGGCGCAACTTAACGGGTGTCGGCATCCCTGACCGCATCATGGGGTATAACGAAGCCGAAGCTCCGCATGCCCGATGAGCTAACTGCTGGATGTGACCCCCAAAAGTTAGGCCCTTGTCCACCTCTACACCCAAATACTTGAGAGAGTTTGTCCACTCTATTCTTCTGCCAGAATAATTAAAGGAGGGGAGGTTGGCGGGAAAATGACGCTTGGTGAAGTGTATGGCTTGGCTTTTCTCCGGGTTGATGGACAATCGCCAAAGCCTGCACCAGTCGTGAATGAGGCTTAGGTGTCGCTGTATTGGGTTGAAGGCTCTGCGTGCGTTTCTGTGTTGTATAACAGCACATCGTCTGCATACTGAGCTATGTTGATATGTAGCTCCGTGGGGAGATCAGCCACATACACGCTAAAAAGTGTAGGGGATAAGACAGAGCCTTCGGGGACTCCGCCTCTGATGGGTCTTCTGGTAGATAGCTCTCCCGCCACAGTTACTGTGAAGTATCTGTGTTTAAGGAAAGTGTGTAGAAGATGTATCATATTAGTAGGAAGCCCCAGGGTGATTAGCTTATGTAGGAAACCTGCATCTCAGGTGGTAGAGAAGGCCTTCTCGACATCCAGAGACACTGCCACGGTGTATGCCCTTTCCTGGAAACCCAGGCAGCGGCCTCCACCAAATGGAGATAGTTTAACAAATCTTAAGAACTTTCTGGTTTATATGTAACTGTCATTCACTTTTATGAAGCAAACTACTGCCATCTGTTGGCAACCAATATTAATGACTCAGTGTTGGACAGTGTAATCAATAAAATTAACCCCACACACCCAGACGCCTCTATCATGCCATCCCTTGCCGGGAAATTTGAAACGCGCAAACAATGTTGCGCTCGATTACAAAACTGCTCCTAATAATGAATGCCACTTCCAATTACCTGTCCGTTCATTTCATCTCCATTATAATTTTACACATTTCTCCTCTGGTGGTCTCTTTCAGGGTAGAAAGTGCCGGCGGTTTTGTCGGCGCTGCATGGCAGGATATGCTCCTGCTAAACACTTTGGCCGCCTCGGTAGCGTGGTGGTAGCGTGTCTGTCTCACGTTCAAGATGTCCCGAGTTCGAATCTCGGTCAGGGTGAGTTACCTGGATAAGGTTTACCCGGGGTTTTCCCTTATCCTGAAGGACGAATGTCGGGTAACTAAGCTCTATGGATCCGGAGCTTTTTTGAGCATCATTTCACCCATCTCATTCATCGTCCGATACGACAAAGTTGGAGGACGTAAATTACAAATTAAAGAAACAAACTGGTAAATACTTCCTTCTTCAGTGTGACTGCTCCCGGGCCTAACTGGTGGGTAGTTTCCAAGCCAAAGTGGTTGGGATGCCGGTAATGCTGACCTGCCGGGGAGTCTAACTGGATATAAGTGGACCTTGCCCCCTCCACTCTCCTAACTTCCTAGTTCCGCCACCCATTTCTTCTCTAGTGTCAATCTTCGTCACTGGGATGCCCCGTTTTGGACACATGTACAATAGATTAAGAGTGGTCGCATGCCGAATCCACTCCGTACCGTAACCCAATCCAATTCAAGTATAATTTTGGTACAGTGCCTGGATGTTAAGGTTCTCACTGGGTAACGCTGTGTATTTCTACGTTATACATTCATAGCTACAAACACAATCACAAGAGATTGTTATATGTATATACTAAATAATTATAAACAATAACTTGTTCACTGCCAAATTTGATATAGTATTTCAGTTTGCTAAATCTACGCGGGCAGCCTTCACAAGGTGAAAACCGATCGCACTCTCAAACCAAGGAGATACCGAGCTGTCCCCGAAGGGCGCCCGGCGCCTCCGTGGGGCTTTCCATAGGGCAACACCTAGAGACTAACAAGCCCCCCATCTTGTCCGAAAACAAAAGACGGGTGGAAGTGGATACGCCACTTACGCGCGCCAACCCCAAAGGGGAAGGCTACCGAACAACCTCGGTTGGGCCGCCTGTTGATCTAGCACACCTTCTACTAGCTATGCAAGCTAGTACGCGGGAATATATGGCTTCCCTCAACCCCGTCCGGAGACGGACCCGATCTCCCACGGGTATCGGGAACCACTGCCCCCTCGAGTCCAACCCAATCCGAACAACTCCCCTACGAGAAGGGAGGGGTTCGGCAGTTAGGCCCGAGGTTCCTCTAGTAACGTCAGAGGTATCACGAGTGCTTAGGGTCCGCAGCGCTCGCACCACAGCAGCTGAACGGGACGGATCCCCCCCTACGGGATTTAATGTCCCATGTCAATAAGATACGCATTTAAGTTGCGTATTCTCATTGGAAAGCTTGTGTCGAGATGTGGAATACAATACGATTTTTGCCTTCTATAAGTACGTAAATTGTTTTTTGTTCTCATAGGACTTCAAAACCTTCACCTCCATTGAATTCTGGAAACATGATTACTGGATGCAGTACAGTGCTTCCTCTAGCACGTAGCAAACAAAATAAAAAGGTTTCTTTTTTACTTAAATGCCTCAGGTGGAACAGGTGTATCATTTTTGTGTGTAACGCCGTTTCTATTTTAATTTAAATTTTATAAATTTCAAATTCTTAATAAACTTATATAAAGGAAACATGTATCTACCCGCTTTTTAAACATTTAATTGTGCATCAAACTCGTTATTCACGTTGTTTGCATGTACAAAGGAATGTGTAATTGAACTATTTCTGTAGCAGTCATCTTAAATTTGGAGCAGACTAAAAATTAGGTGGTTATGGAAGGGTGAATTGCGAGCCATACGGATGTAATATATTTGCTGGCTATTTTAAACCGACGACCTTCCTCACCAACAGAGAAACTAGAATTAACAAATAAAAGCACTGCGCGTCTTGCTGCTCCTAGATGGCACCACTAGTAAAATGTTGCAGCAAGGAGGAATAGTTGTAATTATTTACAAGGTTTTATAACACATTGTAAAACTGACTTTTAAATATAGTTTATATTTAATTTTTTTATGATAAAGACAAAAGCAAAAGTAGCCATAGTGTATACTGAGAGAACATAAAACAAAGAAATAGTTCTGCCTCAGAGAAAAAGTCTTCCAAAGAAAATACATATTCAAGCGTATTGTAAACTTTTCGCATGAATTACCTGTATATCTGAACTTCATGTTTTAAAAATACATTGTGTGCAATAATACCAATAACAGAGGTAATAGAATTGGACCTCCTTTGTTCAGTTTAATTTAGTTTCATGAGAGCTATACGATTTTTATGCGTGTGGCATTTTTTTTAATTTGTTCCATTTATACCCCGCATTTAACTCCAATGGTCATGTCTGCGGCCGTTCTTCTTTGGAATATATCGAAGTTGTTAACTCGTATTCGTTGAGATTCGGAACAAGAAACGTGAACGATTAATAGAAGAATGTGTCATGAGATCGAGGTTTGCAAATGAGGGAGATCAAAGAGAAAAGATAGCGTGAAAGGGTGTAAAACTCGGTGCGTGCTGTGATTGATAAAAATATGACGCTGGATTTGATAACAAAAAAAAAAAAAGACGACGAAACCACTGGTGCAAATAAAACACGTTTTGTTTGGTTGGTAAAAGTACCTAATATAAAATGCGGGAACCCAACAATTGCTGGCCAAGGTAAAAGTAATGCGGGTATAAATGATTGGAAGAAATATTTGATAAATTGAGTAGAAAGTGTAGTAGGGATTGGTGAGGATGTGAACCTCGAAATTAAGTAGCATCATTTGATATAGATACGATAACAGAACAGAAGCCAGGCACATAGCAAGTAAGTGGGGAATATGAATACAAAACCAAATAACTGTATATGTAAAGAAAATACTAAAACTGGACTGAATAGGCAAGGCAACTTTTAAGGGTAAGTGACGGATTCCCACCTAAAAATAATAGGAACTACATGAGTAATGGAGGAGTTTGCAAAGCAACAATTTTAATACCTGTATTAGCCATTTATAAATATCGGTTCTGAAACTCGATGCTTAAATCCATAACATAGAAACAGAGAAAAGAAGATTACCAGCCAACAGATGTTTGTGCAAAGTCGTTTCAGAAACTTAAGGAAATAAAGATGTAGAATTCTCGAAGTGTTACCGATGGAAATTTGTTTTATTCTTAGGTAGTTATGTTATGAGGCTGAAGTTCGGAAGACATCACACCTTAGAAGTACTGTTCCTTACGCCATTGCTGCTTCCAACACCGTATCCTACTCCTCAGGTGCAAGACGTGCAGACTATCTACTCACCTAACATGTGCGAAACTTCCCTGTTCTCTAAGGCGCTGATGGATTCCTGCATATCGCCAAAATTTGGGCTGTCTTGAATCAGGTTATGCTTCTTGGTGTAAACATACAGCCTTCGGTGTAGTGACATTAAATTTCTTATATAGTTAGTCTATCTCCACATACCATTGTTTGCTGTAAGGTATCATTTTGACTTAATACTTTATTATTATTATTATTATTATTATTATTATTATTATTATTATTATTATTATTATTATTATTATTATTATTATTATCATCATCATCATCATCATCATCATCATCATCATCATCATCATCATCATCATCATCATCATCATCATCATCATCATCATCATCATCATCATCATCATCATCATTATTATTATTATTATTATTATTATTATTATTATTATTATTATTATTATTATTATTATTATTATTATCATTATTATCATTATGATCATCATCATTATTATAGAAATAACAGTGGGGAATTACAACCTCCAGATCTAAATGAAATAATATACATAATTAATAACCTAAAAGCATACAAAGCAGCAGGTTTAGATAATATACCCCCTGAATTAATACAATATGGAGGCAGAAATTTTAAAAAAGTGTTCACATAAACTATTGGTAAAAATATGGAATAATGAACAAATAGGAAGTAAATGGAGGGAAGGAATAATTCATCCAGTATATAAAAATGTGATAGATTAAAGTGTTCTAACTACAGACCTATAACTCTATTGACAATAGGATATAAAATCCTTGAAATTCGATTGAGTAATAAGATTAACAGAAATCATCGAAAACAAACTAAATGATTGTCAAGCAGGTTGTAGACCAGATCGATCAACAATTGATAATATTTTAGTTAATTGATGGAAGTTACTCATTTCTCCACACTAGCCGTATATAGGCTGGACGGAAACTAAGAGATTCGTGGTTCAAATCCCGGCCTTGGCATTGAATTTTTCATGTTGACTCTATCCATCAAAATCCTTAGCCTATATACGGCTAGTGTGGAAAAATGATTAATTTCCATTAGTTAACTAAAATAATAAAAGTTAAATGATGAAGCCTGGGACTCAAGTACTTACGATAGTAAGTCACCACAAACAGTGTATCTCGGATGCAGGAGCCCCTAGTGGTTTACCGGGGAAATATTCAAGTCAAATGGAGATTTTAGTGCCAGGACGGCACGTTGGCCATGGTAGCTCAATGGATTAGAGCAACTGGACGGAAACCAGGAGGCCCATGTTTCAAATCTCGGCCATGGCATTGATATTTTCATGTTGACTCCATCCATCAATTGATAATATATTTAAGGTGAGACAAAGAATTAAACAATGTTATGAGTATAACATTAGGTACCGTATTCAACATATTTGTAGATTATACACAAGTTTTTGATATGATTAATAGAACTAAAGTATTAGAATGTTTAAAAGTGTATAATATGCCTGGAAAGTTAATAAGATTAATTGCCACAAACTTAGCTAATAATGTCCCAAGAGTGAAAATAAATAATAACCTAAGTGAAGAATTCAGTGTTGCAACAGGTGTAAAACAAGGTGATCCACTATCTGCCACACTATTTAATATTGTAATAGACTCAGTTTTGAACAAATTAGATCTAAGGGGTAACATTGTGTATAGGTAACAAGCATTGCTTATGCAGATAACATTATCACTAGAACGAAAAAAGGAGCAATAGAAACATTCCAAAGAGTAAAGGAAGAGTCTGCCCAGTTTGGATTATTGATAAATATGCAAAAAATAAAATATTTAGAATGTTCAAAAAGACCAAGTAAATTAGAAGATTTAATAATAAACACCAATATAATAAATGCTGTAAAATCACTTAGATATCTCAGGTCTGTAATAACTTATGAGTAATTAAGCATATTTTATGTATAAAACTCTATTTAAAAGCAAACTTATAACAATACGGGCAAAATTCAGAATTCACAACACAATCATAAAACCCATAGTTATATATGGTTCTAAGACATGGGTATTGAAAGAATCACAAACGCAAAAGCTACTGACATTTGAAAGAAGTATATTAAGAACAATTGGTGGAAATAATCATTACTTCCATACTAGTCATATGTAGGCTAAGGTTTGAATGAGTAGAGCCAGACTGAAAAATTCAATGCCATAGCTGGGATTTGAACCACGGATCTCCAGTTCTCCGTGCGGTTGCTCTAACCATCTGAGCTACTATGGCCAACATGCCAACATGACATTAAATTCTCCAACTGACTCATATATGAGACACGCACCTTTTGTAGCGACTACTATGCTGTAAGCTTTTAAGTCCCAGGCTTCATAGTTAAACCATTATGTTATTCAGGTAAATTGATGGAGGTAATCGTTTCTTCCACACTAGTCTTGTGTAGGCTAATGTTATAATGAGTAGAGCCAGGCTGAAAAATTCAATGCCATAGCTGGGATTTGAACAACAGATCTCCTGCTCTCTGTGCGGTTGCTCTAACTATCTGAGCTACTGTGACCAACATGCCAACATGACATTAAATTCTCCAACTGACTCATATATTTTCCCGTTAGACCACTAGGGGTTCTCATATGCTATGAGACATGCACCTTAAGAACAATTTTTGGACCAATTAAAGACAGAGGACAGTGGAGAACCTAGAGAAATGAAGAGTTAAATAAAAGAATAAAAAACAAACAATAGTTAATTTCATTAAAGCCCTGAGACTTAGATGGATGAGACATCTTTATAGAATGTCAGATAAGAGAACAGTTAAAAAATAATACACATGGAAACCTCTCAAATCTAGAAGCAGAGGTAGACCTAAAAACAGATGGAGCGATACATCAAGATTTTAAAAGCATGAAGATTAAGAATTGGCTAAACTTGACAAAAGATTGCATCGAATGGAAAAAAATAGAGAGGGCCAAAACATTCAGCCAATGAAGTTGTAGTGCCCATTAAGAAGAGAAGGTAATGTATCAAAATATTTAATTTATTCAGCAAGTAGGGATATACATAAATATTTCAGTTTCATTAAAACAAATGTATATCTTTGCCTCAGGTAAGCTGCACAAAATGAAAACTGGTGAAAATCTTCTAATATTCTAGTACATGTGGTGTTATAATTGATGGTATAGTTGGTACAGAAACAAGTAAACAAATAAGTCCTCGTTAAAATATTCTACCATTTATATGTAACACAAGTGAACATCTGATTCATGTAGACGATACTCATAAAATGAATGAATGAAGTTTATGATTCTCAAAATTTAAATAAACTTTCCTAAAAGTAATGTACGTGGGCAATCTGGTCAGTATATTAATATCAAAGATAAGTGAAGCCTGGATATTAGCTGTTATTGTAGTTTACTGAAACACCACCTAGTCTATACACATATATTTTGTACAATATAAGCAACATTTAATAAAGTATACATGTTTAAGAAAGTTCAAAAATAAAGTAGTCTTATTAATTTATAGATGAGTCGTATTTATTAAATCTCGATATAAAGAAGTTTTGTTTTATCTTTGGCCACAGAAGACACTTGGTTTTGTAGAGATAGAACTCTAGAATATTTGATCCAAAGGAATTAAACATTATAACAATTGAGGAGCATTTTTTCAAAACTTGATAGATGCAAAATTTTACGAAATTGAATTATAAATAGTATCAGCATAATTTTCACCTTCTGCATCGTTCTGTGAAATCAGATTTTGCAAAATTCGATTCATGTCCTCCGTAGAAGATAGGGAATATCAGCAGTTTTTTCCAAACTCGATAGATGCACTTGGCTCAGTTAACTCAAAAGTCGATAGATGCAATTTTATAATTTTATGATCCAGCATGTAGCAACTTCAATTTTATGAAACGTATGTTGGCATTGACTGCCATCTCACTATTGCGATTCTTGGAATCCTCAATCATTTCTGCAAACTTTGCACACTGCTGTAGCATTGGCAATAACTGTGAACTCAGGCTGTGCACTTGTATTTCACATTCATTTCTAAAAGCTTTGTTATACTTAAATAGCATTCTTATTCTTAGTTGAGACACTGCACTCTACTATGCACAATGGACAGGAGCTCAGATTGGGAAACTGTACCAGTCGTAGAATGCTCAGGAACTACAAATTGCAAAAATAAGGAAAGGAAATCAAAATGCAAATCAAGGACAGCTCATACTCCAGCAATTTCATGTTCACATGGTTTTGAGTGCACTCCACGAAATCCTAAAAGTAAAAGGCATAAGGTCTGTGATGTAGCTCATTTGACTTCTTTCCGTGCTAAATAAAATATATCAAGAAATCAAAAATATGCGTATTACATCTCCTAATCACAGAGTGATGAAGAAAGAAGTTCCAAATACAAAGCAGACGGCTAACATTAAATGCAGTGTGAGAACTAATTTGTGCCAACTATTGTTAGTATACACTGCAAGCTTTCAAGGAATCACAAGGGTGTCAAAAGATAGATTATCTCTCCTGCCTAAAAAGTTTCACTTATCTGGGAATGCACCAAAGGAAACCAGAGGAAATGACATAACAGAACAATTACAGAAGGGCATTTCCGCTGCTATAAAGCAAGACATTAAGAAGTACAGATACTGCAGAGAAAGCCATTATTGAAGAGCAAAATCAAGGAGAGGATATTTACCTCCATAACTTAATATCTGAAAAATGTAGGACAACTTTTGCAAAGAAAGAAGATTAAGACATCTACCACTGTGCTTATTGTCAAAATATAAATACATATTTTACATCTTCTTCAATTTTTCGTTCCATACCAAACACTGACACATGTTCCAAATGCAAAATGGGAACGATGAGGATTAAGACAGAGGCAGATGTGGAAAAGGAAAACGAACTAGGAACCAGGTACAGACTGTACAATTTGCATTCAAAAAGGTTTTATCTGATATTGAAAGAGGAAAATGCCGAGGCAATCACTATTTGCTTTGATATGCAGCAGAAACAACCACTGCCTAAACTTGCTGTTAGCGATTCTATGCAAGGCAGGTATGGCTGTATAATCTAGGCATAATAATTCCATCTAAAACACAGAACAAAGATGACATTTCCTTGCATACATGGTTGGAAACTCAATCTGCTAAAGGCTGCAACCAGGTTGCCTCAGCTTTGCACCACTTCTTGTTGGAACTGGAAGAAAGGATGTCCAGCAATACTCCTTCTACCATTCGTTTATTTTCAGACTCTTGCTGTAGTCAGAACAAGAATAGTATGATGATGGTCGTACTTATTGCTTTCTTGGAGAAGAGTAAAATATCTTCCTGCATTTCACATATCTACCCAACACATGGACACAGTTTTATGCCTACTGATAGAGTAAGCAAAGAAAAGAAAAAGGATGTTCAAAATCTAGCTAAATCTTTTGAAATTCCAGAAACTGCAAAAGAATTTTATGAAGATTTACTAGAAGATACAACTAAAGATTAAAGGTTATTCATATTGTTTAAAATTTCTTTGTATTTAATATGTTTGTTATATAAATAAAGCTAAATATTATATTGTTATTGTTAATGTAGCAGCACCTAGTTTCTAAGTTTATACCTAATCAAATAATCCATATAAACATTAACACATTGGTTGTATAATACATTATGTATTATGAAAAGATTAAAATACATAAAAAATAATAAAAAAAAGTAAAAAAAAAAATCAATAAAAGACAAAAATAACTAAACTTCAAGAGTTAATTTCTTGCTCATGCAGAAAAGTTAATCAGAATCTATCGATTTTTAAAAAAACTCTGCATTTTCAAACCTCAAATTTTCACTAGTTAAATTACGATATTTGTTTCTTTTCACATTCAATGAGACAGTTTCAGGAAGGAGAACTGAATGATCAATATAGTTGCTGTGCTAACCGATTAGTATTGCCAATAAATAGAAAAAACTGTTTTTCTCAGAAACATTTTGTGCTAGTCTAGCTACATTTGAACTGGACATATCATGTTGCAAAACCATTATATGGAAAACATTTATTGTAATACAGACCCTCATTATTTTGTATATTTTATTACTTCCCGAAATGTACACAGCTATTATTGTAATCTTTTAATTGTATCATTCACAACACAAGTTTCAACTATATATCCACAATATTAAATCACAATAAAGAAATCAGAATTTAAATTGAAACCTATGAATCCATTCCAAAATATATGAAGCTAAGGTAAAACATTAAATACTAATTAATTTTAGTGAAAACAGATGCATAGATTTAGAAAATTTGAAGCTATAACTGGCTTAAAGATTTGTATTAATATTTGGCTCCTTTGATAGCTGATTAATGCATCTTCATCTTATTTTCTAAAATAATCGCTTGCTATCAAGATTCTGTTGCAGTCCTACTCAGAATCCTTGAAGAAATTGGAAGCTCCATTCCAGAGAACTTAGTGGGTCTGTAAGTATTGTCTTGAAGTGCTGATAGATTACTCTTAGTTGAAGAAACCCTAACCCTATATCACAGAAATTCATTTTTGTATTGATCCTTATACCTGCCAGTTCCAGTGTCACAAACTGTAAAACAGGCACAAAGAATTACACTGATATGGTTCAGCAGAATGTAACTGTAATACTGAGTCTACAAACATGGGATATGTACAAAACAGCAAGGATGAAGAAACTGAAGCTGTCACAAATTTCATTTTAAAGAACAGCAGAAACGCACTCACTCACTCACTCACTCACTCACTCACTCACACACTCACTCACTCACTCACTCACTCACTCACTCACCCACCCACTCACTCACTCACCCACACACCCACCCACTCACACACTCACTCACTCACTCACTCACCCAACCACTCACCCACATATTCATTCACTCAGTCGCAAGACTCAAGTGCTTTGCGACAGTGTTAGTTATTCTATTTGTTTCACCCTCTTTGGGGTACACTGAATCAATCATTTCCCTATGTTTTGTGATTTTTAATTCTGCTAAGTCTTTTCCAGTATCTTTAAACCAGTTAGGTTTTGTTTTACAGTTACAGAAGAAATCAAAGATTTGTTTAGTTAATCTGCTAGAGTTCATTGTGAGAAGATGGCGATAAGAATTTATATTCCTTTTTCGCATAGTATCTGAGAGTTTTTCAATTTTCTTATAGAGAGTTTCATTCTTTATGTATATTATCTTATTATCTTGAAATTTTGATCCTATGATCTTTCTTAATATTTTCTGTTCTTTTAATTCAAGCTTCTCTATGGGACCCTAGAAATTCATGTTGAGTGTTTCTGATGTGTACAGTGCTTCTGTTTAATCACTGTTTCATAATGGTTAATTTTGGATCTCTATTATAGTGATTTATTGTTGTAAGTATCTTTTGTTAGTTGGAAAGCTTGTTTGTTTCTTTCTGGATTCCATTGCTTTTTTTTTCTTAGTATTTCAGATAATCCATTCTCCAAGATATTTGAACTCTTTTACTATTTCAATTGTTTGTTCACAGACTTTCATGTATTTACATGGGTGCTTGCAGATGTGAAGAACTATTTTACCTGCCTGTTTCTCTAGTTCAAGGATTTGCTCCCTTACTTCCTCCATTGTTTCAGTAAATAAGGCCATATCATCCGCGAAAGCAATACAATTGGTTTCAAAATTTCTCTTTTTGCATCCCAGTCTTATTCCACCTTTTATATTTTTATTCCACTCTCTGACTACTTTCTCAAGTGCACAGTTAAACAGCGGTGAGAATCCATCCCCCTGTCGTACCCCGTTATTAATTCAAATGGATCTGATAGTTCACCTTGAAAAAGTATTTGTGATAGTAGCTTTTATGATATATGTTGTTTTCTTGATATTAGTTGTTGACAGTGTTTGCTTATATAGCAGAAGCAAAATTCCACATACTTAGTTCCAGAACTCCAAGGAGAAATATCCAGGAGGTGTAACATATCTCTATCCTCATGCATTACTTGCAAATGAATTAGAAAATAATGCACTGGTAATTATTTGAAAATATAATTTCTAACACATTATCTAAAAGGTTAAACAGTAAGTTAATTCCTGTTAACTCCTATAACAGCATAAGAAGGATAATACCAGCAGTAATGTAATAGTAGTCTGCAAATATATGCACTAAAAACCTGTAAATGTGCATGCAAATATGCATTAAATTTGCAGGAATATACGCTCAAATATGCACTACAAATGTCGAATTTCGGTGATGATTATTCAAATTTGACTATTCAAATTACTGTACATCAGAGACGGTAGGTAAATGGAATGAAGGGAATGATTCATTCTCTTCAATAAAAGTTTTTTTTTTAAATTTTCCAGAATAATAAGTATAGTTTAAAATTCCAGTTCAACGGTTTTATGAATGTGATAACGTATTTTGGATGTTGCATATATTGTAATATGACGTTATGCGATAAATTTATTAGATAGCACGGCTTGGAGATAGCTCACATATGCCTGCAGATGATCTGTTCCGAACTGGATGTCGTAATTTTTCATATAGCCTCGGGGAATGAAATGTATCCGTTCATTCCAATAGGGTACTACTTATAAAATGCAGTTTCTAGTGTGAAAAATATTTTGTAATTGTTTTCAAAATTTTTATCGTCATTTGGAACTTCTTCCTTATGCCTCATGTAAATTAAGTAAATATAGTTAATTTTATGTAACTATTTTCCCTCTTAAGCATAATTATCATAGTATAAACAGATCACTACGCCACTGATTGCGCATGGAATGCATGGCGAAACTTCAATTCTCCACGCTGAGCGACAGCTGCACTCTGTGAGTCATTAAGTGACAACGATGGAAACTGACGAGAGCGAGACTAGGCATGGAGGTTAATGCTACTGCGTGTTAGTAACAACTCTTAAGCGGGAAGAAAAGATGACCTAAATTTCGGGAGCTAGACCGAGTTACCTAATGTGAAAACCGAGATAAAATGATGCGTACCCTACTTCAAATGAGCGTTCCAAAAAAATTAAATGATTATGTTGTTGCTAGAAAACATTAAAATTTTATTGCTGGCCTTGCATTTTATTTTCAAAATAGAAGGCTGTGTGGAACACCTCAGGTTTCCATGATATGAATAATCTGCTAAAAGCAACTCAGCATCAACTAATGCTAAAGGTAGTAGTTCCGTTAGATGTCCTTCTCCAAAGCCAAATTATGAATTCGAAAGGTCACCAAGTGCTGAAACTCGTTTTTGCATTCGAAAAACTATTATTTTTCGAGCAATTCACCAATAGTAGTGAGGACACTAATAGGGCGACAATTTTTGTATCTATAGCATCCTTCCCTGTCGGCCGCTTCCATCGAATCGATGGATGCCGTATCTTCGCAACGACGAATTACCTACGTTCAGGTGTGTCTCGCAGATCATGAGTTCGGATCACTCCACTTAAGCAAACAAAATTAGCGTTTGGATGAGTAGACCAGACTGAAAAATTCAATGCTATAGCCGGGATTTGAACCACGGATCTCACGCTCTCCGTGCGCTTGCTCTAAACCACTGAGCTACTATGGCCAACATGCCGACTCTGGCTAATCAGTTTACCTAACAAAACATAGTGCTTTAACTATGAAGACTGGGACTTAAGTACTTAGAACATAGTAAGTCGCCACTAAAGGTACGTGTCTCATAGCATATGAGAACCCCTAGTGGTCTACCGAGAAAACATATGAGTCAGTTGGAGAATTTAATGTCATGTCGGTATGTTGGCCATAGTAGCTCAGTGGTTTAGAGCAACCGCGCGGAGAGCGTGAGATAAGTGTTTCAAATCCCGGCTATGGCATTGAATTTTTCAGCCTGGATCTACTTATCCAAACCTTAGCCTACACACGGCTAGTGTGGAAGAAATAATTATTTCCATCAATTTATCTAAAATACATAGTAGTTTAACTAAGAAGCCTGGGACTTAAGTACTTTCAACATAGTAAGTCGCCACAAAAATTGCGTGTCTAATAGTATATGAGAACCCCTAGTGGTCTACCGGGAAATATACGAGTCAGTTGCAGAATTTAATGTCATGTCGGCTTGTTGGCCAAAGTAGCTCAGTGGTTTAGAGTAACCGCACGGATAGCGTGAAATCAGTGGTTCAAATCCGGCTATGGCATTGAACTTTTCAGTCTGGCTCGACCCATCCAAACGCCGTTTTTGCTTGCTTAAGTGGAATGATCCGAACTCATGATCTGCTAGACACACCTGAACGTAAGTATTAACTTTCCGTTGCAAAAATACGCAAATCATCGACCCGATGGAAGCTGTTAAGCCCCTGCTGCTTTCAGTTAGGGCGCACGTTCGCGTGTTGTGATACACTGCACCTTGTGCAGTAGTACTTGTCTGACCCTAGGCAAGAAACTTGCCGAAAGGCAAACCTACCCCTTCGCCTATCCGTTCCACCAGCTCAGACCAAAACGGGTCAGCCAATTCGGCCGCAACGGCCGTACCCAGTACCTGTACTGTAGCAACTAGGAAGAGGAAACCTCGCCAACAATGCCACGGTGGAGTTGACAAGGTAGTAGTTTTGGACAACAGCCAAAATTACTAAAAGCTAAGTACTAACGCCAAAAGACGACCAACCAGGACGTCTCGTGGGAACCTATTGCCACCAATTTTGGCAAAGGTCAGAATGGAGGTCAGCAGAGGTATGTTCCTCCGATAATCGTGGATGACTTCGACGGACGTGTCAGCTTCCTTAAGGATGTTATGCCGACCTTGTTGAGTGAATACACCGCTTCAACTTCTACGCGAAAGCAGTGGAGCATCATACCATCTTCCGCCTGCACCTTAAGAAAAGGATTCCCCACCTCACCTGGTGATGTATGTAGGGTTATCCGCGGGTTGCCGACGGACACTTCCATTGATGACATTAGGACGGACTTCATCCACCGGGGCATCACCCCAAAAGTGGTGAAGCAATTCATCAGCCCAGCTCCATATTGCCAAGGAGTAAAGTCCACCACACCCACTGTTCCTTGTAATGGTGGAGCGAGCCAGTGATACGGAGGTTGAGATCGATGGTGTGACCATCTCTTACCTCCAGGTTCACATAGAACCAGCGAAGGGTTCTAGTTCTCTCCCTCAATGCTATAGGTGTCTGAGGTTGAACCGCCCCTGTCAATTACGGCAGCGCTGCTTAAGGTCCAATGGTAATCACCTCAAAGAGGGCTGTCCCCGTGCCATCACGGACGTGCCCACGTATGGTAACTGCAAGGAGGATCACATTGCGTGCTATGGAACTGCCCTGCCAGATAGGCCGCAACAGACTCAAAACGGGTGTCAGCAACAGCACCAGCTAGGAAGACTCCAGTCCCCAAGGAACCAGATTAGCCCGTTACTTCTGGCTCATCACAGTCAGCGCGCCATGTCCCCACCTTTGTGGAGGTTGCACGCAAACCATTGAATTTGCCTGTGACACAACGAGCAAAACAGCAATCACAGCCCCGAGCTACACAAACAGCTCCAGCCCTTTCCAAAACCTCTTCTCAAATGGCACAAAGACGTCGTTCCGCCAGAAAGAAGAAGTCAAATTCCGAGGCGTCGAGTGGGCGTGATACTCCCAAACCACTTCGATACCTGAGGGACGACCGGGTAAATGTTAGGCCATCGCCCAGACGCTCTTCTCCCTACCGGGCTCCCCAAACCACCTCCACACCCCACCAACTGCCATTTCTCCCTCCACCACAATGGTCTCAGACTTGCTGGGATGGCTGCAGCAACGAGCGACCCGAATGGTTATCGCCATGGATGGGCTTGCATTGCTGACCAGTGTGAACAGTCGGACCAGGATGGCGGATCGAATAAAGTCGCAGACCTCATTCAGCTTCGCGTTTTGGAACGGAATGGCATAGTGGACCAGCGCAATGAGCTGCACTTCGCGAGATTATTTGCTTAGGGCCCTATACTGAGATAATAAACATCTCCGACCCGATACTCTCTTCCTTATCACTAGGGTCGACTGTGCGGGTCGTCGCGGCGGCGGCAGGTCGATATTTTTGAGTAGAGGTGTGGTCCACAAACCTGTCCAGGTCCCACCTCTTCAAGCCCTCGAAGCCAAGGCTACCTGCGTGAATCTTGTTGGTTCCGAAGTACTGAAGGTACTTGCATATCACTCACCTCAGAGACAGTTCGTTGATGATTATCTCTCCGTCTTGGCCGTACATCCCAATGACATTATGGCCGGGGATCTAGATGCCAAGCATCCGTGTTGGCATGGTAGTGCATGGAGAGATGGAAGAGGTAGATAAATTACTTGTATAGCAGATGCAGGTCGTTAACTTAGAGTAAGGGGTCCCTGGCAACCCACCCATTTCCCGCGTGTTCAAGGTCTCCTTCTGTCATTGACTTCGCAATAATCAAATATTTTCCATTCCATCTATCACTCTCCTCACTAAACACATTACATTCTGACCACAATGCAGTTCTTGCCGAGGTTAACCTGCGGGTTGCCAGTCATGATTTTCCGGTTCAAAACCCCGACGTTAATTGGGATTTCGTATGGGTCTGCCTAAATGATTCCACCCCTCCTAATTCACATATCTCAGACATTCAAACCCTTGAGACTGTGATTTCATCCTACACCTCCACTGTGATGCGAATTGTACGGAACCTTACCGTTCACAGCCCAGCACCTCTCCATTGCGACGTCCTTCCTCTAGACACCCATTTTCTAATCCGCTGCTCTTGGGCGACCCACAGGCTCTATGAGAGACACCGCGTGTCCTATAATCGGGCTTTCCTTGGGAGCTTGCGCCGAAATATTCGTCTCCGACTACTCGAGCGACGTATGCGCCCGTGTGAGGAGACAAAATCTCGATTGAACCTCGAGAATGTGACTTTTGGAGAGTCGCAGAAAGACTCCGGAAGTGCGGTGGACCACCAACCTGCCCTATTCAAGGCACCCAAGTTCTGGCTTACGAACCCCAAGGAAAGCTAATGTGTTTGCCGTCTAATTCGAGAGGACCAT
Source organism: Mantis religiosa (assembly GCA_030765055.1). Lineage (NCBI taxonomy): Eukaryota > Metazoa > Arthropoda > Insecta > Mantodea > Mantidae > Mantis > Mantis religiosa. The sequence goes on along the minus strand of CM060950.1, from coordinate 28,991,191 downwards.
GAGGCCATGGGACCAGGACCTAGACTTCTCCGACCACGTTACATGGGAGGTACGTCAATATATTCGACGTCCTCCTGTTGAGGCACATCGACTCCCTGTAATTAGACCCAGTGAGCTCCAGGGCGCACTCCGGCATCTAAATCCCAAGACGGCTTCCGGATCTGACGGGTTAACCCCTGTCATGCTTCCTTACCTTCCCTTCAAGTCCGTGCTCCTTCACACACGTGTATTCAACATGTGTCTCGCCCTGAGCTACTTTCCACGTCAGTGGAGGGAAGCTCGGGTGATATGCATTTTGAAGCCTGGGAAAGACCCGGTCATCGACCCAATTGACATTCCATTAGTCTCCCGTCAGTTCTCCGAGAGGCTGTTTCTAGCCCGCTTGTCTCCCTTATTACTGCTTGACCTTGAAGCCATACCTCCCCATCAGTCTGGTATTCGTCCTGGGTACTAGACCTCACAGGAGTTGTGCGTGGCGAAAGCCTCTGCCCTGGTTTTCCATGACAGGGCGTACATGCGGCGGTTTCTCTGAATGTCGAGAAGGCCTACTCTACCACCTGGCATGCAGGTCTACTACACAAGCTCATTTGCCGAGGATTGCCTACACACAACACACCCACTACACTCTTTCATTGAACATAGATTCTTCACTGTTTCCGTGGCGGCAAAGTTATCCACAAGAAGGTCCATCAGTGGCGGAGTCCCCAAAAGTTCTGTGTTATCCCCTACGCTTTTCAATCTATATGTGGCCGACCTTCTCACTAAGCAGCACGTCAATATTGCTTAATATGCTAACGACGTGTTGCTATACAGCACAGATAAACAGCCGTGCAGATCCTTCAACCCTATTAAGCGATACTTAAGCTTCATCCAAGATTGGTGCAGGCTTTGGCGATTGTCCATCAATACCGAGAAAAGCCAAGCCATACTTTTCCCCAAGCGCCACTTTCCCGCCAACCTCCCCTCCTACACATATTCTGGACGAAAGAAGGGTATACGAATTCTCTCACATACTTGGGAGTAAAACTGGACAGAGGCCTAACTTTCTGGACTCAAATCCAGGAGCTACCGCATGTCGGGCGTGTGGGCTTCGGCTTATTTGTACACCATGCTACGGTCTGGGATGCCGATAACCCTTAGGTTACGTCTTTTCCAGGCTCTGGTGCTTCCCATCATGATCTACGCATGTGAGTTCTTTGGCATGGCCGCAGGCTCCAAGTTGCTGCAGCTTCAGCGTGTACAGAATAGATGTCTTCGAGCTATCTATTCTGTATACCGATGATTTCCGCGGAGATACCTTCACGAAGCCTCATCTCTCCAATATGTGGAAGATGCAATTAGGCACCACGTCTCAAAATTCTACGACAGTTTACCTCATAATCAGAGCGCCCTGTGAACTACCAATCTCGAGAACGCCGCCTAAAGCGTTACCGGTTTCCGCGTATGCCTTGCGGGCACAAATGTCATTATTCCAACTTCAAAATTATACCCATCCGATAACTACTCTGGAATCTCAATAAATGCAACCCTTCCTAGAAAAATATTTCCCACCTGCTGTGCGCAACCTTGCCAACCTTGTGCTGCGGCTGACTGATTCAGCATATACCGAAGACGGGAAAAAGTATGTTCCAGAAGCCTTCGTACCTAACCACATCTAGGTTCTCTTGAAGTCCAAGAGAACCTTGAATATGCAACTGTCATTTGTTTACATTAACTTTTATTTTGCAGTCATAAACCCATGAAGGGAATTGGCCAATATACCACTGCTTTTCTGCAAGGGAGAAACAAGGAATTTTATCTTGGTTGTATATTGAGCTGTCGTCGGCATATGTGGCAAAAATGCATCTGGCGTCCACGAGTATATCGCTTGTAAACTATGTATACATGAGCGTGAACATGATAGCCCCTTGTGGTACGCCAGCCTGATGAACCTCTCCCAGGAGGAGACTCCACTTGGACGTAGAAGTGCCGAGTTTCTAAACAAATATTGAGCAGCGTTAGAGCTTAAGGTCCGGAAGCTCTCCATGCAGTTTATAAAGAAGGCAGTTATGCCAAAACCTTTCAAATGCACCTTCTACGTCCAAAGATAGCTCTATCGTTAGAGCTCCATTGATAATTTGCTCCGTGACGTCATCAGTTAATCTTAAAACTTTTAGTTCTGTTGAACAAGGTTTTCAAAAGCCAAATTGTGGACTTGTATAGTCGTCACGTGCCAAAACTTGTTCCTAGAGTTAAAATTATTATTTTTCGAGCAATATACCAATAGTAGACCGGAGACTAATGGACGATAATTTTGAGATTATCTGATGCATTTCCCATGCTTCGTGAACGTTATTACCTTAGCCTATTTCCAAGTGTAGAGGGAGTAGTTTTGCTGCAAACAAGCACTGAGCATTTTGGGTGAAGGTTGAGAACTGTGGTGTAAAATAGTGTCAAACAGGTGATGGTCTAAATGTCACATGCCGCTTTCACCATGGTGTCAAAGCCACCAATTATTAGTCAGATGGAACATACCACCAGGTGGTGTAGTGTAGGAAAGGTGATACGTAAAGGTAGGATAGCTGTACCGCTCCCCTCTCGGCCGATTCCATCATACCGCCAGGTAGCAAAGGGAAATCAATACCAGCGTTAGGGTGTGTCCCATGAGGCCTCGATAACTGCACAAACGGAGCAAAAACAGCATCTTCTACTAACGACTTCATTTGACCTTACTCTATTACTTAGTGTGCTGTAGGGTTGCGGCCAACTTTTAGATAGGAGAGTACAATGAAGTCATTTGAAAGTTGGTTGTTGTGTGATACTTTTAGATTTTATTCCCCTGGCATGGCCAGGAAACATTGAAAAACATATAACATTTTTCGGTTTTAAGAAAGTATAAATACTTTAGAATTCATATCAGTAACAAGGATAGCTGGAAAAATGTTGTCTCTACACAGAAAAATGCTTTAACCAATTGTGTGATTTAATGACAACTACATTTTTGTTTAGGAAATTTTATTTCCTTTTAGAGTTTACCGGTTATGCAAAATACATCCAAATGAAAATGATTTGAGAGGCTAGTTTGAGAGAGTTGCAAATATACCCTGAAAATATCTTAAAAACTTTAGAAGTACTTTTGAGAAGACAAATGTTTTTAAACATCCTTCATGTAAACAGTAGTTGGGATGATGAGATATACTTGAACACCTACTTATTGCTTTCTTAAAAGAGGTTCAACTTAAACATCTAGGTTGTTATTTAACTGAATATTTAGCCTTTAGGTTTATGCAGTTCATACACACAGCATAGACCACACATGTGTATGCTGAGGCTTTTTCACTATTTTCAAATTGCATATTCCTGGTATAGTATCAATACTAAGGTAATGCGAGAAGTGCCATGACATCTTCTTCTTCTTGGTACGTGTTAGAACAAGCAAAAACTTATGAAATTTGACAGATAATTAGCTGTTTAAACTAATTTTGTCTTTCAAACCTAAAACCTTGAACTGAATGCACAATATATTCATTTTCACTTCAAGTAACTCTCCTATCTAGTTGCCATATTTTAGAACCTTTCGAGATTTTAAATTACCCTCTTAACATTAATAATCTAGGCTTGACTAAAAGTACTTGATTTGTGATTTTGTCAGCAAGATTGGTGCTTTTAGGAAAACCTGCTATCTTGTATTCTCTTGACTTCTTCTACAAACGAATCCTAGAAAATATTATTGCTGTGTCTACGTATGTACATGTAGTTAACAAAAAATAATTATGACTTGCAAAATATATAACTATTTTAAAATTTAAGCTAATAACAGAGAAACATTTGGAAATATTTAATGTCACATTTTATTTCACATAAATAATGTTCATTAAAAAGCTCCAAAATTTTTAAATCATATCTTCAGTTAAATACTCAGGAATAGCAATAATTCACACAAGAATACTCTGGAGATGAATGAAGAAAATTTGCTAATTTTATAAACACAAATACAGAATTAGGCTATGCAAAAGATAACCAACATATGTTTATTTTGTCCTGCATGTAACTTAAAGTATTTTAATCAGAACAGATAGTGGTTTCATTAAGAGAGAGAGAGATAAAAAGAATAAGTTATAGTGAAATGGCTGGTTGGGGTTACGAATTTCCTGGAAAACCTTTGTGTCACATTCTTGTAACAGAAGACCATGGCTATTTGTTTATGCAGTTCACAAATAGAGGATCTTTTGCAAAATGCATCATCATCATTGAGTATATTATTATTAAGGAACCCTGAAACCATTATTTTAGATAATTCATTCAAAATTATTTATGGCTTTAGTGAACTGAATTTTGGCAATAATTTTAATAACGACAATGTTATTATAAATTCTAAATACAGTTTAGTTCAAGTGTTCAATGGTTTGAGAACTAAAAAAAAATTGTAAAATATTATATCTGGCCATGAAATTTATGCAAAAGACATATGACATGGGCCAATAGAAAGATGTTGATTTGCCATAGCAACGACAGGACTAATAGCAGCAAATTGACTGCAGCTAGGATCTTTCTTTTGCAATTAGATTCCTAGCAGTTCGGATGCGTGTGATATCTGCAAGTTTGCAGAAACATTGCGGTGGATGATATTTTGTAAAAGCATCTTTCAAACTTGCATGAACAAGTAATGTTAAAGTTAATGAATGTATTTATTTGTTCAATGTTAAAAAGAATGTTTTAAAAATAATTTTTCTACAAATGAAATAACAATTTAAGGAGGAAAGGAGAATTGTCGGATTTTATTTGCATATCATCTTGCATTCTCTCTCCTCTGCGACTACACCCTAAAGATAATAATCTTAATTGCTGAGCAGCCAAGTAATTTTAAATAAATCTACCAGAATTCTTCAAGATCATCACCAAAGGTGAAAGTAATTAATCATTTACCATCCCTCATGCCTTTTTGCATAAAATCCTGCTACAACCCTCAAGGTCATAGTTCCTAAACACTCCTGGTATTGATTTTTCTTCTGTGGAATGCAGCTCCTTCTCGACTTCCTTCAAGTAAGCAGATATAAAAGGTAAACATGTCCCACATTGTATGTGTATGAGTACAGAGAAATTTCTATTAAACACCAACTTTGCAGTTCAAGTTAAATATCTTATAAAATGTTATGAGAAAAAACATCTGCTCTAAAATAACACTTGCAAGGAAAACGTTACTTCATATATGATTGTAAAAAGATAGCTCTAACGATTTGATCAGCAGACTATATGTTCAATAAATTCACAATTGAATATTGAGGGCGCTTAACTGACATGGTGCAAATGTTTCTTAATTAAATAAATTGAATAACATTGAGAATCAGCAAAAGATTAAAAAATTCCATGTTCTCAGTTTTTTAAAGCTTTGCATTCGCTTATTACTGGTAATTTGTTTAATGCTTCTATGTGATTGTGCACCTTAAATTTTGAACTAAAGTCATCGCAAATAAGTTCAATATAATTTTTCTGGGCTTTACATATATACACTTGCTTATTCCTGTTAGGTAGTTAAATTCTCCTGTTTGTATTTATGTTTCCAGTTTGTACTGTAGTTGTGAAATTTGGAAACCACCGTCTGAAATTCTTTTTAAGCAACCATAAAATTGTAAATGTTTAGATAAGCAGTATTAAAAGGGTTGCAAACAATGGTATGAAAATATTTACATGCATTAGTTATGTGAAGAACTGCTATCGGACTTAATAAGTATAGCATGTTTCCTTGCAATTATCCATCAAATAGAAATATTTACTCCTTGTTCATCTTTTGGACCTATAGCCTTGCCAACTATAATATTATTGCTAATTAGTTTGCAGCCTTTTGTACTCACAAGTCGATGTACTAAAGCAGGAAGAGAATATAATTATACTTCTAAACTATTTTTTCTTAGGTATGTGCATGTACTTGTGCTACCATATCTTTAGGCAAAGGAACAATTAATCTTCCATAATCCACTGATAATTATTGGTGTTCTCTCCACAATTAAAACGAGTATAACATGTGTAAATTTTGGGATATTTTAATTTAAGTTTGAAAAGTTTAAAGTGTTTTATGAAAACCGCTTGCAGTAATTTGTGAAGATGTCACTATAAAAAGAAGCATAAGTAGGTGTTGTCAGTTACCTAGAAACATGAAATAATGAATAAATTCAAACAAAGACATTGATTAGGAGTTGCTAATGGAGAGCAAAATAGTAATACCTCAATCATAACTGCTATAAAAGCACCACTAATAAATGCAGGTTTATGTACACTTTGTAACTAATTACTCTTTTCTTCCTATACTAAATCCTAAAGATCCAAGGCAAACAATGCCTTAACCATTCTGGATTAGGAAAAAAGTAGCTTCTTTAACTTCTAGGATAGACGAGATTAGTACATTACTACCAAGAATCTGAAAATAACATCTGCGTCTTGAATGTGTAAATTCAGACTCCTCGGTTAAGCTTATATTACAGATATGTTTAATGTGGCCAGTTCATAGAAACAGGTATCAGTTCTCAGAAAAAGTTTTACTGTAAATTACCTGAGAATGGCTGACCATCATCTAAGTGGACTGAACAATAGAGTAACAATTGATAAGAAATGTGATGTGATTACGTAGAAAATAAGGCTAGCTACAGTGAAGCAATAAATATTACACAAATAAAAATATTTGCCACTAAGACTTCACTTATCATAAGAAATTGGTGTTGATACTTCTTTTCAAATGGAAATAAATTTTGCAGACAAATCGCTTGCGTCCTCAGTCCACAGATAAACTCTGTTGTCGACTCTGTTGTCATCGTAACAATGGCAACAGTTTTAAGTTAAAAATTGTTATATTCATATATAAATATTGTAGTATTTATAGTATGTGCAAAGTTACATGTTATATTATTTGAATACTTCTGTCGGCCTCTGTGTGTATATATATTTTCCAAAATTATTTAAACCATATCTTCAATTACTCAGGAATGGAAATAATTCACACAAGAATATTCTGGAGATGGAGAAAATTTGATAATTTTATAAACACAAAGAACTATGCTGTGCAAAAGTTATCCAACATATGTTTCCTTTGTCCTGCATGTAACTTAAGGTATTTTAATCAGAATAGATAATGCTTTTATTAAAAGAGACAGATAAAAAAAAATAAGTTATAGGGGAACGGCAGGTTGGGTTTAGGAATTTCCTGGAAAACCTTTGTGTCGCATTCTTGGCAACAGAAGACCACGAGTATTTGTTTATGCAGTTCACAAACAGTGGACCTTTTGCAAAATGCATCATCATCAAATATATTATTTTTACAGTACCCTTAAGGTTATAGTTCCTAAAAGCTCCTGCTATTGATCTTTCCTTTGTTGAATGCAGCTTCTTCTCGACTTCCTTCAGGTAAGCAGATATTATAAAAAGTAAACATGCCCCAAAGTGTACTAAGTGTGTATGTCTACAGAGAAATTTCTATTAAACACCAACTTTGTAATTCAAGCTACATATCCTATAAAATTTGTATGAGAAAAAACATATGCTTCAAAATAACACTTGCAAGGAAAATGTTTCTTTGTTTTAATTTCTGAAAAAATAGCTCTAATGATTTGATCAGCAGACTATATGTTCAATAAATTCACAATTGAATATTCAGGGCTCTTAACTGTTATGGTGTAAACGTTTCTTAACTAAATAAAATTAATAACACTCAGAATCAGCAAATAATTAAAAAATATTTCTTGTTCTGTTTTTGAAGGCTTTACATTCGCTGATTGCTGGCAATTTGTTTAACACTTCTATGTGATTTTGTACCTTAAATTTTGAACTAAAACATAGCAAAAAAGTTCATTGTAATCCAACAATGGCAATACCTCTGGTTTTACATTTTTCTGGGCTTTACATATATACAATTGCTTATTTCTGTTAGGTAGCAAAATAGTATTACCTCAATCATAACTGCTATAAAAGCACCACTAATAAATACAGGTTTATGTACACTTTGCAACTAATTACTCTTTTCTTCCTATGCTAAATCCTAAAGATCCAAGGCAAACAATGCCTTAACCATTCTGGATTAGAAAAAATGTAGCTTCTTTAACTTTTAGGATAGATGAGACCTAGAATCTGAAAATAACTTGTGCATCTTGAATATGTGTGAAGTTCAGACTCCTTGGTTCAGTTTTTATTACAGATATGTTTAATGTGGCCAGTTCATAGAAACAGGTATCAGTTCTCAGAAAAAAGTTTTACTGTAAATTACCTGAGAATGGCTGACCATCATCTAAGTGGACTGAACAATAGAGTAACAATTGATAAGGAATGTGATCTGATGTACGTCATGAAATATTTAGATGTAGAATAGCATAAAAGATTTTACAGAAATTTATCATGTGATTTACCTACTGTAAATGATCAATCATTAAAATACTGTACGCATCCTATTTTAAAAAATGGATCTTATATTTTGTCACTATTATTTCTCACATAACTCTGTCATTTTCTGTTAATATCGTGTGAACATGTAGATCAATATTTGAGTTTGGAGTTACCACTTTTACAAGGAAAAGGCATTTAAAAGCTAACCATCCGCTAATTTTTTGAATTTCGTGATCCAAAGGTAAATTTGGGCTTATATGTTGTTTTAGAAGAACATATATAACATGTTAATGAAGTGTTTCCCAATAATGAAGTTTTGAAATATTGTATTACATTAATTAAGCAACATGTTTTGTAATCATTTTGAAAAATTAATTTTGGTATTGAGCTCTCTTGAACTGTGTACTCTTCATTTTTTCATACAGTCTTTTTGACTAGAAAACTTATTCATTATAATTTAAGTTATACCCTCAAAATATACAACAAAATGTTTGAGCAGGAAACCGATGTCAAGAAAACTTTAAACAACAAACTGCAACCATTAAAACTTTCATCTTACAAGCTTTTTTACTTTTTAGGACTCTATAATCTTTCTGTTTTTAACATCATGGAGAGTTGTTTCACAACTTAGATTTGAAATTAATAAAAGGTGAGAACGTTTATGTTGGTTTACGTTTGCTAATCTAATTTACATTTTATACAAAAGTGACCAACATATGCTATCATAAAAATATTTATATTTCACTCTATTTAAAGCCTTTGTCAGGGAAGAAGGGTGCAAATTAGTCATGTACAAATTGGAAGTAAAATGTAACATGGTTGTAAAAATTGTGCTACCACATTTTCTGAACATTTAAAAATTCAGCCAAAGAAGTTTATTTGAAGAGTGCCTCTATAGATTGATAATATTGTGGTGTTCTGTACACAATCAAATGTTGGTTCAAGTGAGGATGTATATAATGGATCCGCCATCTACACCACAATTTTGCATTTGTTACCGTCATTTTATCCTAAACACAAAATGCGCATATAAAAAAAATAAAATAAAAATAAAAGTAAAATAAAATCTGAATAGACCACCCCGGCAGCTTGTAAACTATACTGGGGCATATATTCAAATTGTCTATTTATTTCCAAAATACAGATAATACACATGAATATATAATATGCACAATTCTTTCAGATTAATTACAAAAACAAAACTGTAAGGAAAAAAACAGTAAGAAAACAAAAAATATTTGATATCTAAAAAAAATTATCTACTCATAAAAACTAAAATGATGTTAAATTCTATACTGGTATCCAGCAAAAAATCCAAAACGGTAAAAAAAAAAAAAAACTAGTTCAATTTCTTAACTAAAATAAACAAAAATAACCATATTTCTACTTTAAAACCAAAAAACAAGAGAAAAATATTTATATCCTAACAAAATCTAGCATCTGCGCATATCAGGTATTGTTGGTAGGATTGGTGAAGCTATTGGGGTCCAGCAGGTTTACTTACAGGCTTTTTATTTAACTTAAAGTTACCTGGTGCCGGCACATGGGAACCGGCTTAAAGGCTCTACAATGTCATTTAATGATAATTTTGGCTTTTGATGTTGACTTGATTTTGCACATATCTCATACAGCGATCCTCTTTGGGCGCTCCGAGAACAGCTTTATAAAGTTCAGTCTTTGTTCCTTTGGGTACTGTGTTTAGATTACTTGTGTTTGTTTACATATGTACAGTTTTACACACACACACACACACACACTCACTCGTGGGCATACCATGTATGCCCCGCACTTTCATACGCACGCACACATTACTTTTTACACTTTAGACATTTTCGTTGGTCGGAATCACACTTCTGGGGACCGACCGATGGACCCTCTGTTGGATAGCAGCAGTCCTGTTGTTGTTCGTTTGTGTAAGCCGGAGTTACAAGCGTTGGTGCTAGCGCTGTAAAAGAGCGCAGTCTGGTGTTGCTGGGCGTGGCGGCTTCAAGACTGCATTCCTACTTTAACGAGAAAGTTCTACATCTTGTTTTTGAGGGCTGCACTTCGAATTTCCCACACCTTGAATGTAGCTGATCACTACACTACACATACAGAGCGAGATTTCCTCTATTCCAGTACCAATATTTCCAGCAGCAAGCATGGTCTCCCACGGAACCAATCTCTGGTTGGTGCAGTTGAGAAACTTATGCTAACCGGAAAACAGTAGAGACGAATTGTCTGGCATTGATGTACTTCCAGTGTCGTTTACCCGTTGAACTGCATAATGTGTCGACCAGAGTTCGACTTGGCAGTGTAAACTGCGTCGTAAGTTTAAGGGCTGTTACCGTCCGTTATGTTGAGGTTAATGTTGGCAGGTTGACACAGTGCTGGCAGTACTACAGGCCATGGGTGCCATGGCAAGTGTGGAGAAACGGGTAGATGATTTATCCGTGTAGTGAAGTCGGAAAATGGCACAGAAATTTCCTCTATGCAGAAGCCGGCTGCTAGACAAAACCCAAAAGACTCAAGTCAGTGATAAGAGCACTACTGCACAATAGAATGACCGAAGTGGAACTGGTCTACATTTCCGCCGTTGGAGCTCGGGCTCTGACGTTTTGTTGGTGCGGGAGGTGGAGGGGGAAGGTTAATAATACCAACATACAGTAATGAGCAATTGGAAAACATGCACATACAATTATCCTTAGACCACAATGCCTTAGACTGAAAACATAGGACTATCTATTAGCCTTAAAACATTGAAATTCAGCTTTCAGTTTCACTATCTTGCAAGATACTCATTACAGCGCCGCTCTATTGGTACATTACTTTCACACCTTTTACGCCCGCTAACTACTTCTGTTGGTAGTACTGGGAGTCAGAACATCCGGTTACATGGTCAGAAAGTTAAAAAAAACTGTCTGCTAGCGCCAATCAGCATTGTCGCTGCTAGGCGTGGCTTCCGACTCCAACACCGTGTTGCCACTTTAAATTTGTGTGGACCACTTGGCTACCCTTGCTTTTGATGCTTGCGCTGGTGAAGTTTTTATGCTGTTTTGTGCGTGCGTGAATTCCGATTTTTAGTGCTTTTAAATCCTTTTATTATCGCTATTATAATAATATGGCTACTAGCACGTGAAATATTTATAATAGGCATTGTTCATCTGCTTTAAATTCCCGCTAAAGAACTGGCAACAGAGCGCTTCCCCCTCTCGAGAAATATCTTCGTTAGCGAAGCCCGCCGCGGGGGGGCGCAAACTGTAGGTGAGGTTGGTTGCGCAGACGCTCCTGCGCTGCGTAAGAGCCACAGATTAATACCAGATACTCAACTTCCTGGTAAAAATTGAAGACTCTTAGGGCGCTCCTCCTGAACCTTTCGATGCCAGATAAGCAAACTTACCAACATGTCGTTGGTAATGCAGAGAGCTTCTATTTCGACATTCGTCTCCTCCCACCCCTCACTTACATGTTCAGCGTCTGAATCTGTGGTCTGAATCCAACATCTTTCGAATCCTAATCTCGTGCACTCACGAATAATTTACGGCACAATTTATCACATATTAGCATAATACGCGCTAAATATGGTGAGTAAATTTTCGTAAACTATTCATCAATGTGCGAGATGCGACTTCGAAAGAAGTTGACCAATTAAATTCGAAAAAAAAGGGTCTCAGAAGCCACTTCCAAACTTGTAATTTTTCCTGTTGCCACTAAGCATTATAGCTTTTATATTCATGTAATAAATGAATAAGTAGGTCTTTGAGAAACAATTGCAACTTTGACAGAGTGAGATTACTCAAGATGCTGTCGAGGTTATACAATACACCTGTACTTCCTTTCCCTGAAGTGTGAATTCCAAAGCTTGTTACTGTGATAATTACAAGAAAACCTGACACTAAATCAATGCATTCTGCTGGTACTGGAAAACAGGAAAGAATATCACAAGGTCATGAGTAATACAATTTCTTTGTACACAGAATAATGTTGAAAAATTCCCTGGAAGTAAAGTGTCAAAAAGAAAAAAACAACAACAAACTAAAAACAATACTAAAGAAATGCATATATAAATTGTAAGTGAAGATACAAACAACTGTACAAAAAAATAGCACTATCTCTTTAAATAGAAAACAAACAATCTCTGCTAATAGCTTATATTTACTAAGAATTTCAAAAGCTCTATGGTACATACATTTCAACACAAGTTTACAAAAGAAAATTCAAAGAAAAACCTGAAATTTGTGATTGATTCATGATATTAGTACATGAGGCAAAGACATACAGTGAATAAGAGACACTATTTTATATACTTCTAATCACTTTGGTTGGATTATCATTCACACATGCAGTATAAATGATAATGATTTGAATGAAAAATACAGCTCAATGAATCTAAGAAGAATATTAAGCACATAAAAACCATATCATTCATTTAAAATTGTCCTAAGCTTAACTTTGTCTTTGAAACACTGCAGCATTACAGCCTTGAATTTGTAAATGCTTTAATGACATGTATAAGCACAGTAATAAATGCTGAAAAAAGACAATAAGCAGCTTTAAAAATAAATTTTAATGCAAACTGTATCTTCCAACAGGACAAAATTTCATGTAATTATCTGACTGTGAAGTATGATTTGCTTGGTACAGCAACTGTTTTGGTAAATGGCTTACTTTAACTTGGTAAGACTTTAAGCTATATATGTACTAAGATGGCAATTGGTGCGCTCTGCATAGTGTAAACCTCTCAGGCTATGACATACAACTGAATGTGTGTCACATAAGTAAATCAATGAAAGGTTACACTCAGAACTATTACTGCTTTTTGTGGTCTTAATTATGCTGTGAAAGTGCTGGAACTTTATGAGTCATTAATAGGTCTAATTAAAATGCTTACACATCCAAGCTTATTTCTTTTCACAGTCCATAATTCCATAATTCCTTATCTGTTCAATGGAATGAAACAATAAGTGCATGATATAGGTGTGGTTATATCTGCTTTTCAAAATTATGTGGCTTTGCATTCCTGCATGTAACGCATGTGGGCTATTAAGCTCAAATATCCAGAGTTTGGCCGAGTAATTCTGCAATGTATTTGGGATGCTACCAACAGTGTAGATGCTGAAAGATATTTCAGTAAATATAATTTGACTAAGTGACAGGAGGACTCAAATGACAGAACAGAATGTTGAAATATGTTCAGTGCCTTCATTCAACAAAATTAACTCAAACTTTCTTCAAAATGTTATAAGCTATCGTCATCGACCTGGTAGACCACTTATATGTGATGTAATGTTGTTACGTGAGAATTGAACAGTGTATTGCTTCGGAAATAAAGAACATTTGGAATATCTGCAAATTGGACTTTTTATTCTACGAACCCACAAAGTCACAGTAATGTACTGCAAGGAATCGCCATGGCTATATATACAATCAGAAATGTTACTATCACATGTCTTTTTTACTCAGTCTTTACCAAACAGCTTCTATTTCCTGTATGTATGTCTTGTTAATAGAAATATTAAGATTTAACGATCTTTGACTGGTTAGGTCTTATGAAGTGAACTCAAGAGTCTCTCAACATATGGGAACTAAACCTAGCTATAATCAACAATCTTTATCTTTTACATATCGCAAATTTACAACATGTGACCACAGGCGATATTTACGTCCGGGTTTGAATCTCGGGAACCAGAGGCTGGAATGTTAAACCTAGAACATGCAGTACTCATTCACATGACCTTCTCTACTTTTGTATAAACTCCTATTTCTCTTTCTACTTCAAGTTAAACCTGATCTTATTGTAGTTACAAGGGAATACAATAGACTTTAAGTGATAGTAAAATGTTTTATATACACGACTTTCTCTACTTTTGTACAAAAACTTATTGCTCTACTACTTCAATATAAACATTACCTTATTGTAGTTACAACGGAACACAGTAGACTTTAAGTGATAGTCAAATGTTTTATATACATGACTTCCTCTTCTCTTGTACAAACAGTTATTGCTCTGTCTACTTCAAGATAAACATTATCTTATTGTAGTCACAAGAGGATACATTAGAACTCTCTGCTGGTGAAAGCAGAGATCTTTCCCCGTACATTCATTCACATGATGTCCCTTGCACACATCCGAGCAAGGTCATGTGCCACCTCCAAAAAATACATCTGTATAGGTGGTGTCTTTCTCTTTGTATGGTAAGAGATAGAAATACCCAGGACATCTCATTTGAGGAAAGTTTAGCAAAACTGAAGTAACCCATATGTCACTCCACAAAGTATGTTTTAACAAGATGTACAGTCTTGTACAGTAAGACTTTGTCTCTTACAGTTTACCGGTTATACAATAGTCATTCAGAATGTAGCAGAATTCTGAGGACATTTTCATAAAATATGCCTTTCATTTGTACAGCCTTACGTGAGGGATTTTCTTGATAATGTTGCATTCTTGAAAGATAATGAACTAAAATGACAAGTTTGGAACAGAAATCATTATAACCATTTTCAAATATCTAAAAGATCTTTTTCCTTGTAAAAGAAGAGTACTTAGTGGGGGTACCTACATGGAAACCTTCAGGTCACATTCTTGGAAGTACTAACACCAATGTTTTTTGTTTTTGAAATATATTATGTATTTTATATGCCATTTCTTTTTGATACCTTATGATCTTTTAAGCAGTAGTATAATATTCACAAATGGAGATCACCTTTATTATCTGATGAACATTGTGAAGTATGCTACGCCGTGGCTGAGTGATTACACTGCTCGACTCTCACCAAGGCAGCCCAGGTTTGATCACAGGCAATCACAAAGTGTGGTGGACAACAAAGCACTCAGGCAGGTTTTCTCTGGGATCTCCAGTTTCCCCAGATATCTCATTCTACCAGTGCTCCATCTTCATTTTATGTATCATCAGTGTCACTGCATGCAGTGCTGTATGTAGTAAAACCAAGTGTTATATGCTACACATTTGATTTCACATTGTGAAGCTAAGTATATATAGCATTGTATTTAAAAGTAAATAACCCATCTGAAAATTGGTCTTTATCCTAAATTTTTCCATAAAGTGAGAGTGAATGTGTGTTCAAATCCAAGATTGCAGTTCTATCTGCCCCACAGATCAAAAGCATTGGTTCTGCTTCTCTCTTTTACTTGTGGTACAGTTATCACTGCCAGCAAGGTAACTGCTTTATTTCAGTTTGTATCCTAACCTTTCTTGTCATTCATGATTCTTTCCATAGCTAATGCTATGTAATGTGCAGTTATTGGTGATGCTATTAATTCTATCTGGATTCTGTCTAATTTAAATTTGCTAAGTTATTACTAACGGTCCATTTTAAAGCAAATATACTTGCTGTTTCCATTAGTGCATGTACGGCTATCTGTTATAGCATATACAGATGAACAACAATATTTATTTCCAAAAATATAGCATTATAATTTTCGATGAGACAGAAAGCATATGTGAACTCCCCTATGAGCTTGTTGTGATCAATCAGTCATAACTGGAAGTGGGATGTGTGGTGATTACTTTGAGATTCTTACAAATTGACTGACCTGGTTGACCTACCTCTCACTAATTGCTAGTCGACTGACACTGCTTGCTTCTTTTCTTTTCAAGTGGAGGAAAAATGCATGTTACACACTAATCCTGGGATTGGAGTGCGGGACCCCTCTGGGGAATTGAACCACCAGCCCTATCCACTAGAAAGCCTCCACCGGTGAGTATTCTGGAGAGATGCTGTGGCAGTACCACTGTAAGCATCTGCAGACTCAAGGAAGGGATATATTGGCCAGGCAGTAGCCTGGTCCAAGGTGAGGAAGGCGGCAGGATGTAAGCATGACCAAGGTCCTGCTTACACACTTGCAAAGTAAGTGAGGGATGTATCTGGATTATTCATTGAGGTGGTAATAAGGTATTAGTAGGTGATGTGTTAGGGTATTCATGGGTGAGAATTTTTGAGGAATTCTAGGTCAGGTTATTGTGGATTACTGTCTGTAGTTTGGCCTCTTTACCTGGTGGCGATGGCTTCTGTTGCTGGAGTCAGGTGGCCATCTGGATGGCGTCCCTGCAGTATGCTGTCAGTCGAGAATCGTTTGGCTTGCTGATATTACCATTCCCTTATATGGTCCCAGTAGAATGTTGCAGAAGAATCTGATGTGCCCACATTGAAAGGTCCAAAACTTGAGTGGGAGAGGCAAAGACCATGTATTTGAATTACCCGTTGTATTTCGCAGCTGGCAATTACAAAAGCATACTCTGATTGGTTTAGGGTCATTCAATACAATACCTGACTGACAGGCAGATATTTGTCGACACTGTGATTGTGGGAATACTTGTTATGTCTTCATTCAGAATATTTAAGTAACTCCACAAATCATATTAAGCACAGTGCAGAAACTCAAGCCATCGGGTAGCAATGATGTTTATGGCTATCGACCTTCTCAGCTCATACCTAGGAAATCGAAAACAAGTGGTTTGTGTAGGAAGCGAGAAATCAAAAATAGCTGAAATAAAACACGGTGTCCCACAGGGTTTGATTCTTGGACCTCTAATTTTTTTATTAATGATAAATGATCTAGCATTGTTTGTGATGAAACACTCTATCCTATATGCTGATGATACTACATGTTTTAATATGAACACAGACCTTCAGTTGCTTACATCAACAGAAGAAAATACACTGACCAAAGCCGATACAAGGTTTAGAGCAAATGGTTTCTTACTTAATCAGAACAAAACACAACATAAGCTTTTTAGTAACAGAGCAGTAACAAGTAGTATCTCAGATAATGTTAAATTCTTAGGTGTCGTAATAGACCGCAAATTATCCTGGGCTCCACATATTAACCACATAAAATCAAAACTCTCCAGAGACCTACACCTTATATGAAACTTAAAAAGGCATGTTCCGGAAGCTTACATTCGATCAGAATATTTTGCATTTTTTCATAGCATTATTGCGTATGGTATATTACTTTGGGGCAACAGCTCACAAGTGTCGGACATACCTTTGTTACAGAAAAACATAATTCAAATAATCTGCGATGAATCAAAGCTGGCCCATGGCAAACCACTGTTCATTAAACTGAAAATGCCAGTAATATATATATATATATATATATATATATACACCGTACTGTTATATGTAAAGAACTGCTTACCAGAGCTACAAAATAGACTAGATGAACACACCTATAGTACTCGATCTCGTCAAGATATAGATATTCTATATTGCAGACTGACGACAACTCAGAAAAGCTTTGAAGTGCAAGGCTCTAAAATGTACAATAAACTACGAATAACACTAAAACATAGTCCTGCAACAGCGTTCAAGCAGAAATTGTATGACTGGCTTACTGCCACACCTTTTTATTCATTACAGGAGTACTTTGAGATGTAAGCACCCTCACGATAACCACTTGTTGACTGATTCAATATCTATGTTACTCTGCATATGTATATAGTGGGAACTTTTAAGGCACCTGTACAGTACAGAATGTAACTTTGACTTTGTACAATACTGTACTTTTTCTTGTACATTCTCTGTATAATTGAATAGAAACATTATGTATTGTAATCTTTATGTTATTCTTTGACATTCATTGCTATTTAGCTTAACTTTGTACATACTCTGTATTATATTGTAATAATTTGTACTGTATCTTCTTGACGTTGTCTATTGCTGTAAAGCTCAATGACAATAAAATTATCATCATCATCACCATCATCATGATTATTATTATTATTATCATCATCATCATCGTCATCGTCGTCATCGTCATCGTCATCGTCATCGTCATCATCATCATCATCATCATCATCATCATTATGTTTTATAAACATTATAAAACATCAAGCTAACTTTATCAGGAAAGGTTCATTGGCAAAAATGCAGTGTTTCTTATGACTGGGAATTCTAATCTATACTTCCCCAGCATTTTAACATTACAATAAAAATGAAGTGAGACTCATACTACTTTGGCCACATGGTTAGAATATTGGCCTGTCTCCAAGATGGCCCAGTTTCCATCCAAAAGGACCATATGTGGTACTTATGCTAAAAAAGTAACATTTAAGTGGGTTTTCTGGTTTTACTTGCCATTCATTTCACTAACTGCTCCATCACCATCTTCTCGGTAGTGTAAATAGTAGCGTGTCTGCCTCATATTCAAGAGGTCCCGAGTTCGAATATGCTGGAGGATATTAAACATAAAAATTATTATTATTTAACAGAGGAGTGGATAACGAATTACATAAATGCAATTGAGGAGTTACTCATTTAGAATCCATAAAAAACCGAACATCAGGTGCAGATATTTGAGGTATTATTGAATTGAATTTATTTAGACAACTTGTTATAATATTTTTAACTACAATATATATTCCTTAAGCTAGTTGCATAAATTGTCCAATTGTTTTCATGCAGCATGCCTTGGTCCGTGGCCATGGAAAGCAGACAGGTTTGATCTCACTCATGGGGTTCAGATTTTAAGTCCTGGGTGTACGACCAGTGCCCACTCAGCATTGTCAGGAAAGCATCGATAGGTAAGTGGCCCTGGTCACGAAAACCAATGTTCCGGCTGGGGGATGCTGAGATACTGACTAGATCTCTTCCCCATATTGGTTGGATGATTGCCCACATCTGCCATGTGGAAGTGGGCATGAGGCTGATAGGCCTTGGCTCTCTTAGGGCTGTCACGCCAGGGTTTTAAGTTGTAAAAATTATGGTTCAGTTTTCCTTAATGAGCTGTCATGGAAGAATATGATATCATTGATAACAGATAAGCACCTTGAATTCAGTTACTGGTTTAATGTGTAAATGTTTAATGTGTAAAAGCAGCAGTGGCCCTATTCAGCATGCACTGCCTCACAGAACACTTTACAAGATATGCTGCTTACTTACACTCAAGTACACTCTCTGTAAAGAAGATGTCATACTGAATAAACAATGTCTGGTCCAATGAAAGAGCCTTAAAAGTGACAGCTTGCAGACTTTATATTGGGAAACCAGGGGAAAAATGATGCAGATCAGTTAATCTCCAGTCTCATTGGTAAAAAACAACAATGTAGCAGCAAGCTTACAAAGGTCAAGCCATGGGAAAAACAAAGTTTTTGAGTTGTATAAACGATTGGGGAGGTCCGAATGACCTTGCAGATGCTTTATGTGCCAGAAAGTCCTCAACTTTGAAGACTGATACCAATTTCAACAAATAGATGAATATATTCTATGGATCATATGAAGACATTATACAAAATATATTAAGGTATAGAAAATTTGCAGCTAAGTGATGACTGATGAGCAGAATATTATTTTATTTTATTCTCTAATGATGGGTGCCTTTTATATTGATAAGTGTTCTGCGTTTGTCTCTTAGAGCAATCTTGTAGGACTTATTTCACCATGGTACATGCTCTTCAACTTTGGAAGATGAGGTTTTTAGCACACTCGATTCTGCAGAAGTGCTTATTAATTCATTAAATTCTGATTCAATAGAATATATTTCACCGATGGGAGGAGAATTAAGTACAGAGAATTTTTTCATGTCCTCTTCAATGAGATTTTGGTATAGTGGACAGTATGCGGCTACGGAAGTATTTACCAATATTGTGATAGTGGTGACCAATGAAGTAGTTCATATATGTCTGGAGTACTGATCGTTAAATCAATACTGCTACATATTCCATGAGATAGGTTATAGTGGGCTGCATTACCTCAGTTTAGTACAGTGAAACCAAAATCTTCTATTAATTTTACAATTATTTTCCCTCTTGTATCATTGATAATTATTATTTACAGAAAAGCTTCAGAACAAGATATGTATTTTATGACTCATGTTTGTCCAGTCAATTATTTATTTGAAATATTAAACACTATTAGTTATACCAATAAATGTGCCATATATGTATATATAAATATGTGAGAAGGAGATAATTTCATTTTGAATAGTTTGATGTAAATAAACATAGAAAACAATCATCATCATTTATTATTATTAGAAATAGCCAAAGCCTCCTTAACTCTTGACTCCCAGTAACTGCTGCATTTTGCCACGATGGTGGTCTCATGGAAGTTGACTCTATGGTCCTTATCAAATGCTCTGTCAGTCCAGACTTTTCAGGTTGCATTAAACAAATGGTCTGATCATGTTCTTTTATGCCAGTTTATTCATTGTATATTATCAGGAAAGTTGCAGATCTTATTAAAACATTTGAAGTTAGCTTCTTTCACAATACGTCACTTTGTAATTTTTGAAGAACTAGTTTTGCCAGCCGTTGTTTCATTTTTAACCTCAAAGGTCCAACCAGCTATTTTGCAAACAAAAACCTGGAAATTGCGGCCAACAAACAAGTAACAAACTCTGCCATACAACTTATTTACAGTACATATATAGGGGCTTCTAATGAAGTTTACATAAACATAAATATACTAGATGTGTGTTTGGAGGAATTTAGTAACAGTGACGTCAAAATTAATATAAAAATTATTTGTGGTTGGTTTATTGACACTCGTCACTTACTTTTACTTTTAAAAGTAAGTGACGAGTGTCAATAAACCAACCACAAATAATTTTTATATAAATATACTATTATGTTTTTGAAATGGGAAGAGCTCTGGTCAGCATGAATGAGTCACATACTATCCTAGAACATTCAAATCTCCTTAGCGCTAGATGTAAGGAAAACCAAAATGAATTTTCAATGAAGTTGTTGAAATCAAAATTGGAACCAGGATATTCAGATATAATATATATGTTTTAACTGCCATAATTATAGTTTCTGAATTATCTGTTTTTCTGATCCAATGGAACTGTCATTTCTCATCTATATATTTGTCAATGTCATTTACCTCAAGAGATAATTTGACATTGTCACTGTCCTCGTTGTCTGAGTCTTGCAAATTTTTGATGATCGGCTCCAAAAGCTCATCATTTGCTATTTCTTTTCAAAACTGTTCTTCTTGTAGTTTCTCTACATGTATCATATAATTTTCTCAGTCTTTTAATTTATCTTGTCAATTTCTTCATTAATAAGTAATTTGTCTGTTTAAAAGTGTAAACCAATACACACTACTAGGGTCAGCGACATTCTCTTATTTGGAGGTAAATGAGACCATCAAATGGTTGGCAACATTGTTCCAAAATGGCATTGTAAATGTAGATATATGAAATAAATGTTTTCTTTATGAGTTTCCCTCTTACAGTTTGATCCATAATTAATTTTCAATACTTTTAAACAATCTTGTAATTTATAATACAAATAAAATATTTAGTGATTATTTTCCACTTATCTTAAGAAGTTGATGACAAAACTTCTATCTTCTATTTGAAATTAATTTCATAAGCATTTGCCCACATCTTCAGTCAAACACATTTTGTTGTCAAGGATATTATGTATTTAAGTATTTATGTATTACCAACATCTGAAGACGAAACAAACCTAAAAACAGAATCAATTGCAAATAGAAGATAGAAGTTCTGTCATCAACTTCTTAAGATAAGTGGAAAATAATCACTAAATATGTTATTTGTATTATATTTATTATTCCACTGTAACTAGCTTCATTTTCTGTATAATTGTAATTTATGTTGTATAATCCAGTCTGAGTGTTTATGTAGGGTTAATATTTTCTCGTCCAAGTAGCAACAACAGTATTTCAAAGCAGGAAAAACACTACATGAAGGAAAGTTGGATCAGATTACCTTTAATTTTAAAGAAAATTTAGAGAAATGCACATAATTACATTAGGAATTGCATCTCACTGCGAGCTGTCTCATGCACTGCTCTAAGATTTGAAGGTATTGTCAATTTCCCGGTGTCAATTCTTATTGCATGCTATAAAAGAATGCCATTTATTTAATTCAATTGCTATTTGTGGAGCCTGGAGGAATATAAAGAAATTTTGCACTGTTTCCGTCAAATTTTTGCTAGAAGATGCAGATTATATGTGGACAAACAGGAAAGATGCCTTCTTTAAACTATTGCTTTTGATAAAGGACTACCATTCTAAGCGTAACATTAATATTGATTAATTATTGTCAGTATATTAAAAGATTGAAATAGGTACATATTAATTTTATATGCTTTTCACTAAAGAAATTGTTTTTTGTAGTCCCTTCCAGTAGTGTCCAATTCACTTGATGTTACAGTAACATGAATTACTTAGTGACGTTTGCAAATCATTTAATTGCTGATAACAACAATTCCTGTGCTGCCAACTCTTGTACTCCTGTATGTTATTTCTATTTACTAGTAGTTAGAAGAAATGGTTGTACTGTATTAAGACGGCCACGGTGAGCTATCAGAATTGATGACATGGCCTTGATGGCTGGAGAGTTGCCAACCGTAAAACATCCACGTGCTGAAAATACCAATACTACATAACAAACTGTCGGTATTGATAATACACAATACCGATACTGCTTATTTTTTGGAAATATCTTCAGAAATCCTCTTCATTCTGGTTTACTTTTGTATAACTGGTGAGACGTAAGGAATAGAGGTCAACATATGAAAACACACTTTCGCTGAAAATACCAATACTACAAACTAAACTAGCAATACTGTAATATATAAGGAAACTGGCAATGTATTATTATTTACCCACTCTAGTCTGACAGTTTCAGTTTCTTTTGCTTTTAAAATAATGGGTATGAAGATGAAAATTGAGCTTTTATAAGAGAAATTCTTGTACTTTTTAAATAATCATTTAAATGGGTTTACTGCCAACAGATATTGGGGCAGCAATGGTAGGAGTCATTGACACATTCTCTATTACAGATCTTCTTTGCTTGTTGCCATGTGCTGCTATCACAGAAAGGAGAGGATGAAACTGTGCAACATTTTAAAAATTGCTTGTAAAGAATTTACTTAGTCATATTATTAAAGAAGATGCTGAAACTGGCCACCACCATTGTCCATACACATTTGTTACCTCCATTGCTCACCGTAGTTCACATTGAGAATTGCTGGCAATTTCCTGGTGGATATTTTGTTTTAATTCTTCTAGGGTGTTCAGGATTTCTTGTACACTTTATGCTTAATTTACCCTTAGGCAGTAATCGGAGGAGTTAGGTTATTGGACTGAGGAGGCCACAAATCTCTGCTAATGATTCTGTCCTGAAACACATTTTCAGTTGTTCCCATCGAAAGATTGGTTGTATGGGCTGTTGCAGATTCTTCTTGATAAAAGGACAAAGATACACACCCTGTCTGTTAATTCTCTAACAAAGGGTTGTAGAATTGTATTCATGTATGTACAGGCATCAACTGTTGACTCTGTAATAATTGGGCCTGTAACTCTTTCTGCACCAATAGAGAAATGACAGCATTTCTCAATGTGAACATGGCGAGTGATGGAGGTACCAAACATGTACGGACAACAATGATAGCATCTCCTTTAATAGCATGGGTAAGAAAAGCCTTTAAAGGTAGTTCTAAAAAGTTGCATGACTTCATCCACACCGTTCTATGATAGCAGCAGATTGCAACAAGTATCAAAGTCACAGACAGGGACAACACCACACAGCAAGTTAGGATGATTTTGGGTCTCTTGGTATTAGTGATAGCTGTATGATATATAGACAAATGAGGGACTTAATTTGAATAAAATTAATATAAAAAGAAATAGATTTTATTGCACAGGAAACAAAATACATGTTGTGTAACTAAATTACATATACAGAACATTGAAATATTTCACAAAATGACAATTTATATTTTATGTCTTATAAATTATAATCAAATCCTGATGAGGATATATAAATAAATCTTTTCTTTATCCTTGTGAAAATAAGATTTTTATTTTACAGCACTGATTTTGCAATTCTTATTTTAAACTGCTCATTCAACTGGAGTGTGGTGGTGCACCACTTCATCAAGATTGTTTAATTCTTAAATTAAACAACTGTTTAATTGTTGTTAGTATTGAAAATATATAGTTATTTTTCCTGTTCTGCCAAACGAAGGGAAATGTTAAAATCATATTTTGCATTTCTTCATGTTGAATTAGCTGA
Source organism: Mantis religiosa (assembly GCA_030765055.1). Lineage (NCBI taxonomy): Eukaryota > Metazoa > Arthropoda > Insecta > Mantodea > Mantidae > Mantis > Mantis religiosa. The sequence continues at coordinate 28,966,851 of CM060950.1, read as the reverse complement.
AAACATGTGACATGTAAATAAATACGAGGGCTGTTCAATAAAGAATGATCTCATTTTTTTTTTTTTTTTTGACAACATACCTTTACTCATCCTCATAATTTTGATAGTCCCTCTCAAAATAGACTCCCCTGAATGCAATGCACTTGTCCCAGCGTTACTGCCAGTCTTCAAAGACATGCTGGAAACCATTTTTGAGAGACCCTTCAAAATCGCCTCCGTAGCCTTCACCACTGCTTCTGATGATGGATAATGCCTCCCATGAAGGCGTTTATTCAAGTTAGGGAATAGAAAAGGTCACATGGGGCTAAATTTGGACTATAGAGAAATGCAGTTCACATTGATTTTTGCAAGATATTCAGCAACAATATTGGCAATATGCAGCCGCACATTATTGTGGTGCAGCATCCAGCCTGCTTCACGGAAATGTGGTCTTTTGCACCTGATATGGACTTGCAATGTTTTCAGGTTATCCTTATAGTATTGTCCAGCTACTGATGTGTGATAAACAGCAGGTACAACGTGCTGATAAACCATTCCATGAATATCAAAGAATGATATGTCCATAACTTTCCCAGCAGAAGCAGCTACATTTGCCTTTTGGGGGTTGGTGATGAAGGAGATTTCCACATTGAGCTTTGCTGTTTGCTCTCAGGATCAAAATGATGTAGCCAGGTTTCATCAGCAGTGATTATGTTTGAAAGAAGCTCCGGATCTTCCTCTAACATGAACTTTAACTGCATGTTACCTCCATTGCAGCGGTAGGTGATACTCTACATGTCTGAACTTGCCTCATTCTCACAGGCAGGAACCAGCAGTACCAACAATGAAACTACTACGGCGTGTTTGTTTCACATTAAGGTAACAGAATATAATAAGACAATTTTAGTGCGAAAAATTATGACCATAAAAGAATTATGATCATTGTTAATTGAATAGCCCTCATACTAAATGGTTATCACTCACACTTACTGTAAAAAGGCTTTTAGAAAATTGGGAGCCTAGAAAAAGCTATTTTAAAAGCATAGATGATTCACACCATCATTAAGTTTTGAAAAAGTATTTGTACAATGAAGATACAAAAGTAGAAACAATTGTTCAGGCTTATAGTAGTTTCTTTGTGGATATTGGAAATGTTTTTATTCAAAAAGTAAAGTATTTGAAGAATTCTGATGTTAGTATTGTAACGCGACCGTTGGAACACCCTGTAAAGCAGCTGGGAGCGGAAGACGGGGGAGGTCAATGTTAGCTACGCCCTCCCCTCGTTTGTCTTATAGTGGTGACAGGGACGACTGGGGAAAGAAACACAATTGTGCGGTCTGTTTCTCTTCCACCTGGTTCCAGAAATTACGGGATCTTTCATCATCTGGAAACGTCTAGAAGACGGCGAGATGCTTATAAAAAGGGCTGCAGCTAGTCAGTGAGTGAGTCAGTCAGTTGGTTAGTGTGTGAGTGAGGACAGTTCTTGGTGTAAGAAGGCAGTGTTAGTCAGTGACGTGTTAATGAACGAAAGGATTGTGCAACGGAAGACTGTACGTAACCGTGTATGAGTATCGGAGTTGATGTAATCGCGAGTACAAGGAAATTGTAACGGACGGACTGGTGAATTGTAACTGTGTGCAGCAAGTAATTCTGTGTAATTGGCAAGAGTTAAACTGTAAGTCGGTGGAAATAAAGCACATTTTGGAGTGGTGTAATTGGACTTTTTATTTCACGAACCCACAAAGTCACAGTATTATGCAATCTCATGAAGCTGTACAGAGGTTTGCCGAAACTTGTACAATGAAGATACAAAAGTAGAAACAATTGTTCAGGCTTATAGTAGTTTCTTTGTGGATATTGGAAATGTTTTTATTCAAAAAGTAAAGTATTTGAAGAATTCTGATGTTAGTATTATGCAATCTCATGAAGCTGTACAGAGGTTTGCCGAAACTTGAGCAGCAGAAGCAAAGACCATGTATTTCCCCAGTTTTTGATGGGAGGCTGCAATTGTCCTTGAATGATCCATTGTTGTGTTTTGCAGCTGGTAATTACAAGAATGCAGTGTGATGATTCATATCTATACCTGACTGACAGGTTTAGGCGTATCATGAACATTTGATATTGGGAGCCATCCTTGCTCGCTCCTGGCCGTTTGCTGCTTCCTGCAAGTTAGCAGTTCTTCTTGGTTATAAAATATAGTAAGAACAAAAGGCCAGAGAGGCTATGGTAGCTGAACAGTCTTGCCAGATTGGGAAATGAAAATGCAGTCCTTTCCCCAAGATACCAAATTACTTTCCATATTTGATTACCTCGCATTATTATCAGTTCAGTGCCACATATATAAATAAAAATAAAATGTATACCCTAAACTTTTACATTGGAAAAACAAAAAGGAACTTGAACATTAGGCTAAAAGAGCATTTTAGGAACATCAGGAACAAAGTAATAGATAAATTGGCGGTAGCATATGATTTATGGAAGGAGAATCATGATATAGAACAAGAAATCCACTTATTAAAAAGTGTATAAAGTCTAGCTGCATTAACCATGTGGGAAAAATATCTTCATAAAGAAATATGAAAGAAAATTGTTTAATTTCGATACTACCGTTGAAGAAAACCCAAACTTCAAGTTCATCAAGATACTGACAGAGATGCACCTATTGCCTCCAATGAGTTCACCAAACCAACCTCCATTAGTTGACAACTGCTGATGATGTTAGGAAGATCCTAACGAAACACGTTCTAGGTAAATATTAGCAATAAGTGGAGCATTGAGTATTAGTTTGGCTAAAAATTATATTAATTTTGTGCTTAATTGTATCATAGTCCTTAAACATTGGAATGAAAGTTTTATGCTTGTTCGGAGTTATAGAACGCTTGAAGAACTTTATGGAGAACCAACAATGAAAAAAGCTGAAGCTGATTGTTCAGATAATTCAAGAAATTCGTTAAAATTTCCATATATGGAGATGTAATGCAAACATGGCCCTCTGAAATTAATGAAAAGGTTAAACCAAGATGGCTTTGTTTGTGACGCAACAGATTGCCTAGTTTTATTATCATTCCAAGTTATGGAACTTTCCAGAAATTCAACCTTTGACGTCAAGCCAATCAAATTCAAGTTTTGGTCCCTTAGCAACAAGACATTGTAGAATGAACCAATCCGAGTTCAGTGAAAATTTTAATTTGATTTCATCTTCACTTGTGAAAGGTCTCATTCCTTCTGGTTCTTTTGATGTATTCAGACGTCTTATAGATATCGTCTCAGACACAGACGCACTATTAAATTGCAAGAGGACTGCTGGGTTCCGGCAAATTACAAAAGTAATTTTATCTTCGGATTAGCGATCAGTGAAAAGGCTCGTCGAGTACGCGTTACAAAAGAAAATATGTAAATGATGAGTGGCATGCTGTTGCGTTCACTTCGCATGTAAAATCAGGAAATATGTTTGTAAATCATGTCTTAAAGCATCAGCTGTGAAATAATTCAGTGAGAAAATAAGTTCTCAAAAAGTGAAACAGTGTTTTAAAACAATTTTGTTGCCACCATCCACCATTCCGTTGCTGGCGTGGTACCACTGCCCTAGATTACAGAGTTCATCGCTCATCGACGGAGTTGTCGGCAGATAGTCAAGTCTAGATCATCGCAGTGACAAGGACACTGCAGAGATCATCGATTCTCCATCCTGAGGAAGGTAAGTCCCCTCCACGAGGGATTATAAGAAAACTTATTACAAAGCTGAGAACACACATTTCAATTACATATCTAAAAATGTTGTCTGAAGAATGATTATTTCTGGTAGTTCAGTCAGTATAAAGATAATGATTATTTAAACAATAAAATAGAAAGTCCATGATATTTGTATAATTCAGTTTCTAATTGACTTATGTTTGTGGAAAACCAAAAGATTTTCCCCTATGCTACAAGTTTTCTTATGCTTAAGAGTATTTTCCAATATGAGTTTATTCTAGATGACCATTCTGTAATAAAAGGAGTGCATATGGAAATCCCTCATTGACTGAGGAATGCAGTAAGAAGGAAAATGGATACAATACAATTTACTGGTAAAAGTTTACCCTTCCAGGTACATCAGTACTTGGGAATATTCTCTATTGTGTCAAAATCTGTCACTTTCTGACTGAAAATTCATTTAAGTAAGCAAAGATTTACAAATGCTGAAGGAGTTATTTAAATGTACCAAAAGTACAATGTTATTAAGTAACTCTAGGAACAAGTTAAGTATGAACTACAGTACACAAAGGAATCCTATTCACAATTCTGTAAAGCAGTTTGTCTCTGGAAGGTTCACAACTTCAGCAATCTACGTGTATGAACTTTCAGATGAGACATTTGCTCTTCAAGTCGCTCTACATACTGGAACTCCAAATAATTACATGCTTCTACATATAACTCACATAATTTGGTCAGATGAAGGGGAATAAGATGAAAGCTCTTGCCAGTTATTCTTGTTTATGCAGTTTTAAAGTTTGTAGTTCCCTGCACTTGATTAAACAGTGTAAACTATTGTCACTAATCCCACAACAGTCACTGATATTTAAATATTTCAGTTTTGTACATTTGTCAGCAAATATTTCCACTGCCAAATCTGTGATGCGAGTCCCAATGACATCCAAGTATTCCAGATCAGTACATTTCCTTATATGCTGAAAATCGTCAATATTTGAAATACAACACGTCAAAATAAGGATTTTCAATTGCATACACTTATCCAAAATACTTTCAAACTGCACTGGATCTAAAGAGCATCCAGTTAGATCTAGTTTGACTAAATTAGACATTGTGCTTTTCTGTAAATTTCTCACAATTTGTGAAAAACATGGATACCTAGTAATTCCAAGATGTTTTAAATTTGTTAAGTCAAACAATGGTATATCCAGCAACTTTTGTCCAGAGAATGCTAAACACAGTGTTTGTAACCGTTTACAGCATTCTAAGTGGCTAATCATTTCTACAGAATTTGTACTTATAGCAGCAAACTTGCAAATTATGTGTTTCTTTGCTTTTAAAAATAAAATAACATCTTCTATAAAAAAGAAATGTCTTCCCAAATCAATTTCATGCGGTAATGGACATTCAGTAGCAATTCCGTTTAAGAAAAAACAATTTTTTGAGCTAAATAAACATCCCAACAATCTCAAACTTAAAAGTTCATGTAACTGTTGTATGAGAGTTGAATACTTCATTGCATTTTCACTTTCTCTCCATGACAGTGGAAATGCTAAGTGCTGAATTTGTGGTAGGTTTGTTACAATTGTTTCTAAATGAGAGACAGTAAATTCCGCATCCTCAGGTAGTTCAAGACGTGTGATACACTTGTTGCTTTGACATAATGTCTGGATCACTTTGTCAGACATAGGTCTTGTTGCAACTACAGCTCGAAGGGCTGGGATGTTTTGTAGTAGCACAATTATTTCTCTATCTGCCATTTCTTTATCAAAAGTAAACACCTTATCTCTCCAAAAGCTGATGTCTTGTACTATCGCTTTCCAGCGACTATCCACATGTTGAATGTTAAGGATAAGGTCACGAATATCCAAATAACTGACTATTTTCACAAGCAGCTCATTCGGCAGTTGGTAAATACTTCCACTGGATGCCATTGTGTGGGAAGTGGCTCGTCCGAAAGCTGTAATAAAGTACAGTTTGTGTTCTTAAACTCTAATTATATAAAACGTGCAGAATCTGTAGCTGATATAACGAAACCTGTTAAAATCAGATGTTGAATAATCCTGGATCCTGTCTATAATCATCTTTATAATCTGTACTGTCCAATATGACTTAACGTAGGAGGACGTAAAGTTAAAATTAAAAAAAAAAAAAAAAAAAAAATTATAATATGTCTTTAGAATGACACCAGTTGTGTGTTGATCAGGTTTCACTCAATGAGATACAGGAAGGAATGACTAAAACCAAAAGATCTTGAATTGTTATTCAGGGACAGGATACAGTTTTGTCATCCATTTAGTAACAATATCGTCAACTAAACATAAAATCACCAAAATTGATACCAAAGCTAACATATATTGTCACGAATGACTGTATTTATTACACTCTGGTGACGTGACGTCACTCCCTCTCCTCCTGGATCCTGTGTCCATGTCCCAGATCTCACACGCATAAAGCATGATGGTTAGTATCAAAGCCTGAAATAAACGCAATTTTAAGGGTATCGGCATCCCTGGTTGCATCATGGGGTATAACGAAGCCGAAGGCCCGCATGCCCGATGCGCTAACTCCTGGATGTGACCCCCGAAATTTAGGTCCTTGTCCAGCTTTACCCCCAAATAAGTGAGTGAATTTGTCCACTCTCTCTTGGCTCCCCACTGAAACTCTTATTTACACACGAGCAGCTGTTTCGCGAATTTCCTCGAAACCTGACGAAGGCACACGAAAGCTCACGAAGCTTCACGGACAAGCACGGTCTTTCGTGAAGTTACGAAAATACGATGGAACTGTCTCTGTCTCCTTCTCCCTCTGTTGCTCTCTCTTTCTGGGCGTGGCTTGGGCACTATCTGTCTCTTTCACTCCCCGCTACTCCCTCCCTCCCTCCTCTCTCTCTCTCTCTCTCTCTCTCTCTCTCTCTCTCTCTCTCTCTCTCTCTCTCTCTCTCTCTCTCTCTCTCTCTCTCTCTCTCGGCGTTCGCTTACGAGCGGCCTCGTGACAATATATCAAAGGCAAAAACTGATTAGCCCCAACAGTTTATAGAAAATGACGAAGAATTGTAAAAACCAAATCCAGTAAACATATATTTCTCGGAAATGGTGTTACAGAAGTATTGTTTAAATAAGCCTTTCCCTATAAATCGACTTTTCTGTGCAGTAATACGTTTTCTTTTCGCGACGTGTTTTATTCTTACAAAGTTCTTTTCGAATGAAAAGGACTTTGTAGGACAATCCTAGGAAGTTTGGGACTTAGATTTTGTCCTGTAAATATTTTAAAGATGATATTTTAATAAAGGTAGTTTAGATTATTTTTGCGATACGCAATCTCGCCTGAACAAAAGTCTCGGCCCGAATAGTTTATTCTTGTTTTGGGAGGCTTTGAAGAGAATTGGCTCATCTGCAGTGCAATGGCGAGACGCAATCCTCATAAAATATAAACCGTCCGTCCGTCGCAAGCTAGCAGGCCGAGGAAAAGCCCAGGGGTGGCTAATACGTTAGCAATGAAATACTAAGCTGCCATTACTTGCATATGAAATTATATGATAAATACCACTCGCGAAAACGTTAAAAATACACATAAGAATAAATAGAAAAGGACACTACAGGTGAAATCTGATAATGTATTGGCGAATGCTGTTTTACAACTTCTAATGACTTCACAAATATGTGTTAGAAGTAGCGCATAGCGCACACAAACTTTAACTATGCTAAGCCAACTATATTTTCCCAATAAACTCCCTAAACCCTTAAATGTGGAAGGATTATTGCGGAAAAGCGCAATGCGCGATCCCGACTAAAAAAACATTAGCCCCGAGGAGTTTTTACTTGTTTTAGGGGGCTCTTAACCAGGAGGGGCTCACCGGTAGTGCAAGGGCTCAGCCCTACTCCCTGGAAGTGTAGCGCTACTTGCAGTTGCCTTTAAACTTCTAACAGGGACTCCCATTCCGTTCTTGAAATCAACAATATGTTCACAAAGTGTAAACACCTCATTATAAGGAATACCATCCCTTTATTCCACTGCACATTACAATGCACTTTGCGATATTCATATTTATTTTGTTTACTATAGCAACAATTGTCGCAAAAGACGAGGTATATTTCCACAGCTGTAAATATTTCCTACGCTGCCATCTCTGTATTTGTCCTGAATTATCGACAGAACGAGCTACACCATTGCCATCTGTAAGAAACAAAGCGAAAGTGCGCTCTATGGTTCTATTGAATCGTCCTTTCCCACCATGTAACGCTATTCTGTGTAAGGTAGTTCTGAAAGTGATACAGATGTTTATTTTCATGTGGCTCGTTCCAGCAACAATGAAATAACCTTCAGCTACTGCACTCATACTATTTGCATACGTAAATATTTGATAAACGAACGCAGGAAGACGATGACAATACACATAAAAGTAAATAAAAAACGACAATGCACACGTAGGTTGAGAATTTGTTAAACAAAACAGTTTTGAAAATATTAATGACTCCTCCAATGTTATTGGGAGTAAATCAGACCATGGATAAAAGCTCTGAACAGGCTTACCTACTTAAGTTTCGCCATTAATATAATGAAATTAATACTTTCTGGACGATTAATTGTGAATTTGCCGCAATAAATTATTATTATTATTATAATTGATTATTCCGGGACAGCGATTTCGCTGATGAAATCAATATGTTCCCAAAGTGTGAACATCTCATTATAAGGAATACCGTTTCTTTTATCCACTACATATTGCGATGCGATTTACGAAGTCATAAATATTTGGTAAATATTGCTACATGCATCACAAAGGACGAGTTATATTTCCAAAATTTTAGAATATATCTTACGCTGCCAACTATTCCATATGAATCATCAGCGAGAACAAACTACTCTACTGCCATTCGTAGGAAACAAAGCAAAAGTGCGCCCTAGAAGGGATATTTAAATCTTTCTTTCCCGCCATGTTACGATATTTTCTGGAAAGGAATTCTGGAAGGGATACAAATGTTTATTCTCATGTAGCAGTAGCAATGAAATACTAAGCTGCCATTACTTGCATATGAAATCATATGATAAATGCCACTCGCGAAAACGTTAAAAATACACATAAGAATAAATAGAAAAGGACACTACAGGTGAAATCTGATAATGTATTGGCGAATGCTGTTTTACAACTTCTAATGACTTCACAAATATGTGTTAAAAGTAGCGCATAGCGCACACAAACTTTAACTATGCTAAGCCAACTATATTTTCCCAATAAACTCCCTAAACCCTTAAATGTGGAATGATTATTGCGGAAAAGCGCAATGCGCGATCCCGACTAAAAAAACATTAGCCCCGAGGAGTTTTTACTTGTTTTAGGGGGCTCTTAAACAGGAGGGGCTCACCGGTAGTGCGAGGGCTCAGCCCTACTCCCTGGAAGTGTAGCGCTACTTGCAGTTGCCTTTAAACTGCTAACAGGGACTCCCATTCCGTTCTTGAAATCAACAATATGTTCACAAAGTGTAAACACCTCGTTATAAGGAATACCATCCCTTTATTCCACTGCACATTACAATGCACTTTGCGATATTCATATTTATTTTGTCTACTATAGCAACAATTGTCGCAAAAGACGAGGTATATTTCCACAGCTGTAAATATTTCCTACGCTGCCATCTCTGAGTTTGTCCTGAATTATCGACAGAACAAGCTACACCATTGCCATCTGTAAGAAACAAAGCGAAAGTGCGCTCTATATTTGGTTCATTTGAATCGTCCTTTCCCACCATGTAACGCTATTCTGTGTAAAGTAGTTCTGAAAGTGATACAGATGTTTATTTTCATGCAGCTCGTTCCAGCAACAATGAAATAACCTTCAGCTACTGCACTCATACTATTTGAATACGTAAATATTTGATAAACGCACGCAGGAAGACGATGACAATACACACAAAAGTAAATAAAAACCGACAATACACACGTAGGTTGAGAATTTGTTAAACAAAATAGTTTTGCAAATTTTAATGATTCCTCCAATGTTAATGGGAGCAACGCAGACCATGGATAAGCTCTATTGTGAATGGATTATTCCGGGACAGCGATTCCGCTGGTGAAATCAATATGTTCCCAAAGTGTGAACATCTCATTATAACGAATACTGTTCCTTTTATCCACTGCATATTACGATGCAATTCACGAAGTCAATTATTTTGGTAAATATTTTAACTTGCGACCTAAAAGTCGAGTTTTATTTCCATAATTTTACAATATTTCCTATGTTGCCATCACTGAATTTCGTATAAATTATAAGAGGGAACAAGCTACATGATTGCCATCTATAAGTAACAAAGCGAAAATTGCGCTCTATAGGGGATATTTCAAACTATATCTAGGTGGTTACGATATCGATCCTGGAGAGGGCTACAAATGCCCGAGGTTGCAACTAGGCACGTAAAAAACATATCAGATTGTCTTAACAAGGGGGAGAGAAGAAAAAAGAGAGGTCCTAACTAATCGTTCGCCGTATATTATCCCTCATTGCACAACACACCACTGCCAGTAGAGGGCCGAGATCTGATCTGGCTTGAGACCGAAGTGTCCACTCGCGCCTGCGTACTTGAAACCGCCACGTTCATTTGAACATTGTTTTGCCGCCACCTTGCTCCCAGCAGTGATAAAATGTTTTTTTTTTTCATGTAGGAGTGGCACTCGTTGCCAGTAACAATGAAATAATAACCTCCCATTACTTGCATACAAAGTTATTTGATAAACACCACTCACGAAAACGAAAATACGCATAAAAATTAATAAAAAACGACACTACACATGAAGGTTGAGAATTTTTTAGCCAAAACAGTTTTCGCCTTTTAATGACCTTTTAATGTATGTTGCGAGTAACGCAGAGCAGGAAGAGCTCTGAACATCCCTAGCTACTTATGTTTCCCCATTAATATAATGAAATTAATTTTGTCTAGACGATTAATTATGAAATTATTATTCTGGGACAGCGTGAACGCAATCCCAACATAAAAAAATATCGTCCTGGTAATCTTTTCTTAATTTTTTTGGGAGCTTAATGACAGAAGTGCAACCCTTACAGAGGGAGATACATTTTCAATTCCTTTTAAAGCTCTATTGGGGACTGAAATCAATGTGTTCCCATAGTGTAAACATCTTGTTATATGGAATACCATCCCCCTTAGCCAGTATATATCACACTGCACTTTCCAAAGTTACATATATTTGATAAATATTGCAATATGCGTCGAAAAGACAAGTTATATTTCCATAACTTTACAATATTTTCTATGCTGCCATGAATTATCAGACAGAACTAGCTACACCATTGTCATTGATAAGAAACAAAACGAAAATGCGCCCTATAGGGGATATTTTAAACCACCATGGTCATTTGAATCTTCCTTTCCTGCCATATAACGATATTTTGTGTAGGTAATTCCTGGAAGTGATAGAAATGTTTATATTCATGTAGCAGTAGCACTCGTTCCACCAACATTGAAACACTAAGCTCCAACTACTGCCTTCCTACTATTTGCAATTGCAATTTGCAATTTGAGTCAAAACAATGAAAAAAGATCAGTAGCAAATTTCTATGGAAATAAGAGAAGTGGGCTCTACATTGTATGACTTACCTCACATGCTGACTCTACTCTCTAATGTTTCTAAGAGAAGCAAGCAGTTACTTTATTTTACTTTATGCATCATAGCAAAGGAAGTGCCACTTCATCCCTAATTCCTACAAGTATAAATCATGACTAAAGGAGAAATTGATAGTCTTAATAGAGAATAATCTTGGTATCCTACAAGTCAGTAACAAGAAGGTGATCAGGGGCAGTTTTCATTTTTCTAAGTCTAGATACAGGAACCACTAATGCCTATCTTGTGAATAACTCTTATATCAAAACTCTAAAATTCCAAAACTGCTTTTCTTCAAGATATTTGCAGCACCCAGAAAACAACCCACATTTAAAGAGGAAACTAAAAGATGAGATAATTTTCGGACAAATAAGAGTCAGTGTATTATATACTTTAAAGTCAAATTGAAACCCATAGTAACAGCAAAACAGAGAATTGAAATCAGAAAAACGTGTTGGTTGTGTCTGACATTAAAAAGAAGACGAGAAGGAGAAGGAGAATAAGAATAAGCTTTGCAGATTCTCTTAAAAATGCTTAAATCACAAATATTTGCACATTTTTGTAATGGGTCTTTACAGTTAACTCTAAATAGAGTTTGCCTCTATGAAAGTCAAACTGCTTAAATGGTAAGAAATTGAAAATGTCAGATAATACATTACTTTAAAAACAGGTTATCCTTAAGTAAGTGCTTATTTTTTTAAACTGTCAATAAGGATGTTAAATAGGCTAGTAATATGCAAACTGTTACAAAATCACTGTTTTCTATTTCTACAGTGAACTTGATGCTTTTTTCTTGGATATTTAAACATTTTAGTGCATCACTGAGGTGTTTTTTTGGTACTATTGCAAAGATGTTGTCTACATATCGCTGCCAGAGTTTGAACATCCAAGGGAAACCTTTGGTGATCTTTATGTCTAATGCACTTATGTACAGATCGGTCAGGAAGGGTGAGAGGGGGCTGCCTATTGCTAAAACTGAAGTTTGGTGGAAATATTTTGTTTGGAACTGGAAGAAATTTTGTTCTATACATAATTTGGTTAGTTTGATGTATTCTGAAATTTCAGGTGATGACATTACAAGTGATTTGAGCCATTTTTCTATCAACGGTGGGAGTTGTTTTACTGGTATGATGGGAAACAGTGATTCAGCATCAAACGAGACTAGTGTGTCCTCTTCCTTTAGTTCAGTACATGAAACATGTTCAGTTCTGAAATATGTTCCAGGAAATTTAATAGTAAAGTGTTGTTTAGTGTCATTAGTCGACTCCCTTTAAATTTAATTTCAGATCTAAGTTTGCCTTCGTATGCTTTGTTCATATAAACATCTTATGTGAAATAACGCTTCAACTGTTTCTGTTAATCCATGCCAGTTCTTCTTTTTATTAGGTGGATAAAATGTATTGTGTTGAAGGTTCTTCATGCACAAAATCAACAACAGAAATATGAATCAGCAAGAAGTTGAAATGCTTAATGTGAGCACTATTCTTGCATTCATAGTTTTCACCTAAAAAGAGCACTTAAATTGCTATGTATTTGGCAACACCACTATAAAAGGAGGGGCACCTATACCTCTAATGTAAATAGATCTCTACATACCTACTATATGATGCTGGCAATACACTGGCTTTTGAAACAGCTAAGTTATCTGAAAAGCAAGGTTTAACATTTTAATTATAAGTTTAGGTTAAATTCCTAGGCTTGAAAGAAAAAGACATTAAAAGAACTTGTTCTGAAAATGTATACTTTTATTTCTGCAGCAATCATATCTGCTCTGTCAGTCATTAACATGCTAGGCTGATTAAAAACTGTGAATCAGATAAATTGCACTATATGTTTACTTAATATATAGTGCATTAACTATCTTCCTCCTGAATTATTACCAGAACTGTTGTTGCTGAAATGTGCAACATCTAGAGGGCATGTTAGGCAAAAGACCAAACCAACAGCTTTAACATATATCCTAGGTATATAATGCAGTTTATATTTCATAAGATGAACCACTGCTCTACAAAATATAACTTCATTTATAGAAATGTTCTATTACATTCTTCTTTATATCGGATTGTCTCATAAATTCGTTCGCTTCTTGTTACGTGTTTACGACTAAGATCTCCTGAGAACACTGCATGCCCCCATTACTTTTACGTCAAAGAAGTTGCCTAACAATATGGGGTTTGTTAACAAATACAATAACTGAAAAGAATGCTATGAACTTAAACCACAGTGACCTCACGGCCAAAGGTAAATAGGTCAACTTATGTAAGAATTGGTAACCAAACTTCAGTACCAGTTTGCGGATGCAACAGAGTGGAGTTGTAACTTGTGAATGTTAATATGGAAGGCAAGAAGAAACATTTTCGACATTTAATGCTGTTTTATTACCGTAAAGGTAAACAGCCTCACAAACTCAACGGAAAATTTGTGCTGTTTACGGAGAAGGTGCAGTGACGAATCAGGCATGTCAAAAATGGTTTACTCAATTTCGAGCTGGGGACTTCTCTGTGAAAGACAAACCTTGTTCTGGACGACCTGTGGTTACGGATGAGGAAAGGATAAAGGACATGATTACGAACAACTCCAGAATAACAACTCGGGAGGTAGGTCAGGAGCTAAACTTATCTCATGCAACTGTAGCCAGGCACCTAAAGAAACTTGGTTACATAAATCTTCAGGATGTATGGGTTCCGCACGAACTGAGGGAACAAAATTTAGTTCAGCGCATTTCCGTCTGTGACGCATTAATAAGACGCAATGAAACTGCCCCTTTTCTGAAACAGCTGGTTACAGGAGACGAAAAGTGGATTGTGTACAACAATATCCGAAAGAGAAAGTCATGGCGTAAGAAAGGGGAACCACCACTCTCAATTCTTAAACCAGAGCTTCATCCTGAGAAGATTATGCTGTGCATTTGGTGGGACTGGAAAGGAATTATTTATTATGAATTTCTTCCTCCTGGAGAGACCATCAATTCAGAGAAATACTGTTCTCAGTTGGATCGTCTGAAGGTTGCCCTAGAAGAGAAAAGGCCAGAGTTAGCATCTAATGGTGGAGTCGTCTTTCATCAAGACAATGCCAAACCACACACTTCTATGGTAACTCGTCAGAAATTACGGGATTTCGACTGGGATGTGTTACCTCACCCACCTTATTCTCCAGACATTGCCCCATCTGACTATCATTTATTCCGATCCCTGCAAAACTTCCTTAATGGCAAATGCCATACTTCCTTGGAGGATTGCAGACTCGCCATAGAAGAGTTCGTCAACCAGAAAACTGCAAGATTTTGGAAAAATGGTATTGATAAGCTTCCTGAGAAATGGAGATATGTTATTGATAATAATGGTGCATACTGCACAAAATAAAGTTTGTTTTGAAAATTTCATTGCCTTGTTTACTTTCATTGACCTTGCGTATGTAAACAGGTTACCCCTACATAATTAGGCAACTTCGTTGCCGTAGTTGTGATACGGGCATACAGTGCAGGCGTTCTTTGTCGTAAACACGTAACAAGAATCGAACGAATTTATGAGACAAACCAATATTTATCTGTTTAAGCTAATGGAGAGCCTCCCTTATGCATGACTTGTTCTTTACCCATTGCTATGAGATATGCGATTGATGAAGCCAGGAAAGAAGCTGGTCCTACAGATGAACGGTATCCAATGGGTAAGCATTAGCATTCTCCTTATATATTTAGACACTGTCATACTGTGTGCTATATAATTTTAAATATGTATCAACATAACGGGAGAAATATGTGGATGACTCTCTGCATTAAACAACTAAAGGGATGGAGATTTTTGAATCTTGGAAAAGTATTTAGGTATTCCTAGATTGTTTTCATCATCAGTCTAGAGCAGGTGTAATGAAAAGAGATTTGCCTTTGCATTCAAATTTCCTCTGCCACCTGCCCTACTGGCTGACATTTGACCTGATTTCCATTTGCATTTAACATGATACTAGACAATACTATGCATGTTGCATATCTCTGTTACTTGAACTACAGGCATTTTCACTGTCTGACATACACACTGAGGTTTCCATTAGTAATTAGGTGTGCTTCATCAGAGGCGTTCTCTTCTCTTCTCTCTATAATTAGGGTCTGTCATTTGAAGTTCCCCAGGAATAACTGCAAACTATTGATTATTCCCTTATATTGTAAAAAAAGATGTGGATTTTCACAGTTTCTGGCAGATGGGGTATTTTGAACTTTCATTTTACCAGAATTAAGGAAATTCTCTATTAAGGGTCACAAACAGCAAGCCCTGGTTATTATAATTGTTTTATTAAGTGTTCCTAACATTTATATTTTTTACTTGTATTTTTATTTGTGTAATTTTGTTTGATTATTTGTATTGTGTGTAATAAATGCAAACTTAAACTGATGGTCCAGAAGAGAATTCTAAAATGTAGTTACAGTATTAGTTTTCCACAGTTCCTATTTATCCCTAGATGGGATTGTCATATATATATATATATATATATATATATATATATATATATATATATATATATATATATATATATTAGGTCTTATTGTTTATAATGGGCTAACATGGGCTGAAAATAAATGTGGGAAAATTAGTAAAACAGTATATTTACTTAGATACTTCAGCAAGTACAGTGACAGTAACATACTGAAACTATGAAAGGGTAGAGCAAGACTGAAAAATTCAATGTCATAGCCGGGATTTGAACCACGGATCTTGTGGTCTGTGGTTCAAATCCTGGCTATGGCATTGAATTTTTCAGTCTGGCTCTACGCTTTCATAGTGCGTCCTACATACGGCTAGTGTGAAAGAACAATTAATTTCCATTAATTGTACCTAATAGTGGTCCGAACTATAAAGTCCGGGCCTTAAAGTACTTACAGCATAGTAAGTCGCCATTAAGGTAATTGTCTCATGTATTTATGAGAACTCCCAGTGGTTTACCGGGAAAAACACGAGTCAGTTGGAGAATTTAATGTCATGTTGGCACGTTGGCCATAGTAGCTCAATGGTTTAGAGTGGCTGGACGGAGACTGGAAGATCCGTGTTTCAAATCCTGGCTATCTGGCTCTACCCTTTTACAGTGCGTCCTACACACGGCTAGTGTGAAAGAACAATTAATTTCCATATTGAAACTAATATACTATGGATGGTTCTATCCGCACATACTTTATGGGTTTGAAATCTGGGGTGCTGCTGCAAAAATGCATATGGACAAATTGCTTATATATCAAAAGAAATGTATCAGAATCATATTTAATCTAAAAGCAAGGGAATCGTGTAAGGGAACCTTCATTAATAATAAACTACTTACCATCTACTCTCTCTATGCATTCAGAGCAATAATGAATGTGTGTAATAGATAAGTTCAAACCAATGAAAAAGAACCAAAATCATGAACACTGTACAAGAGGAAACGTGGACTATTTTAGGCATAGAGTGAATAAAAGTGTATCTCTAAAAGATGTATATATTTACGGAATCACGCTCTATAACAAACTATCACAAGAAATTAAAACTGCAGCTAGCTGGTGTTTCTAAACAGCAATTTGAAAGGAAACTGAGGATGTATCTGATTAACAAATGTTTATACAACTTGAAGGAAATCTGAGAAACAATTTGTAAATATGTAATTGTATTTCTGACATGTCCAAAATCATATGTATGATACATTGGATGAAAAATAAATAAATATTGTTATAACTTTGTGAATATAAACGTGGATGTGTAATGTTTATACCTGCTCTTACCACATGCAGCACACTAATGATACATAGAATGAATGAAGATGGAGCACCAGTGGAAGCTGATGGTGGGGGAAACCGGAGATCCTGCAGAAAACTCTCCCCAGCGCCATGTGGTCCACCACAGATCTCACATGTGGTCGCCTGAGATTGAATCCAGGTTGTCTTGGTGAGAGGCAAGCAGTCTAAATGCTCAGTCATGGTGCAGCCGTTATAACTTTGTGAACTCTCTTTCCCCTCCAGGCATGATTGCCACATAGCAATACAGACATTAAAAGAAATTAACATTTTGAACATTTTCACTTTATGCTGGTAGAGGTGAGTTCCTCCTTAGAGTGTCAAGAGGATACCAAGAATTCTGTTGTGCATATTCTATATAATTTTATTTTATATTCCCCTATTGACACCCATTGATTAATCCTGTCTAGTCTTTTCTGACCCATATTATTCATGCACACTCTTCTGTCAACAACTTTATTCTTCTCTTTGGAGGCTTTCCACATCATGTGTTTGGCTCTATTCTTTTCTGTTTTACTTTCACCTCTGTTAAAAATAGATAAGGGACATCCTGAAAATTTGGTGTGCAGCTTCATCCCCAGAACTTTGCTCATCATGTAGGACTGTACTTGTATCTACTGTTCAATTTCAGCCCCATAGATGGGTCATTGTATGAGCTTATTAACTTCTGATAGCAAATGAGTTCCTCTGTCTTACATATGCAGGTGTGACTTATGGGCAATATTGATACTGATAGGATAGGCCACCCATCCAGGCCAGGCTAATGCCTGAGAAGTCAGAAACTAAGGTTTCTTGAATAAGGTTTAATGCTCACTCTTGCTACATATGGTATCACAGATTGTGACACTTATTATAATACTAGAAATGAAATGTAAATTGGAGCAGAAAATTTTGGGAAAGAAATGTTGAATCTAAGTTTATCTCAACATTAGAGACAGTTGCAAAGGTGGAACATTTTGCCCATTATGGGCAAATCTTTCTCCAACATTTCAAATAAGCACATAGAGTTTTGGAAAAGGAAGTACTGGACGCAAAGTAAGTCCATGAAAGGAATGTGCCATCCAGTGCCACCAATTACACAGAGGGAGAAGGACAGGGAATGTGTCACAGAGAACGTATGCTACACAAGCAGTAGAACTGTTAAAAAAAACATGTGCCCTGTTCCCTCTGTACACTAAAATGGAGAAGATTTATTCACAAAAGTAGAAGACGTCACAATGTTTTTGAATGGTTTGTAACTTAACTGACATCTATGTCATAAATCTTTCCAGGGAGGGTGTGGGAACCTTCTCCAACCCCCTTGCATCTCAAACCCCGGAGACTTTCTTTCCTGTGGTATACTGTAACTCCATTCTCGTTTGCTGCTGTACAAAAGAGGGCCAATCCTTTATTTAGGTGAGGGTATTTGGTATTCAAAAGAGCATAGAAGATATCACAGTTGCTATTAAATCCTGTATGCATTTGAGCAATTGCTCTACATCGGTAGAGTGTACCTCTACTTCCATAGGTCACCATTCTCTATGCGCTATATTTGGGTACAGCTACAAATATGTCTTTCATTACTGAACTTTGTGAAAATAATGCATAGTATAAGCTAACAGAATACTTTTATAAACAATGTTTTACTTGTAAAGTTCATATTTGTTCTTATTTAGGTACAGAAGAAGAATTAAGACTGTTAATTTTATTGTTTTCTACAAGCTATTGTAAATGCTCTGCAGCTTTAAAAACTTAAAGATATAAGATTATTGCCTTTCACCTTGCTCATTCTTAGAATTTTTTTTTTTTTTTTTTTTTTTTTGTAATTTACGTAATCCAACTCGGACGATGAATGGAATGGGTAAATAATGTAAAATGAGTCCGGGGTCCATGGAGCTTAGCGTTAACTGACATTCGTCTATCAGGATAAGGGAAAACCCCAGAAAAAGCCATATCCAGGTAACTCACCCTAACCGAGATTCGAACTCAGGGTCTCTTGAACGTGAGGCCGACACGCTACCAAGGTGAGCTATTCTTAGAATGAATGAATGCGAGTGTGTAGTATTTAAAACCCACTTTTACTAAATGCAGCTCTTCAGGCAGTGACACTGATGATATATGAAATGAAGATGGAGCACTGGTAGAATGAGATGGCAGGGGAAACTGTAGATCCTGAAGAAAACCCACCCCAGCATCATGTTGTCCACCATAAATCTCACATGTGGTTACCCGGGATCAAACCCAGTCCTTGTGAGTGCCAAGCATTCTAACCAAAGCCAGGCCTTATTCTTGGACATGGATTATTTCACTGCCAAGGGCAAAGCATAGATTTGTATTAACGGTAGGCTGAATTTGTTACAAATGTAAATTAATAATCAGTAATTTTCAACATTTTTGTCCCAATACCATAATGTAATATGAATGAATTTATTAACTACATTTGGTTACATTTATATTTACATGTAGTATAACTATTCTTACAATGAAGCACAAACTTAATATAATTTTGTGTCAAACTATAACTGCTTGAATTGGTGTACTTTAAATTTATTATAGGGTCCCATACAGTTGAACACCTTGGTTATATTGTATATGGTTCCATAAACATGTTCCGTATGGGCACTTTTATTTCCTACATTTTCTCTAAACAACCCTGATCCCGCTCTTCTTTTTAATTTCTAATTTTTTATTTCACTCCTCTATACATTTTCCTTCCTTCTAAACTCATTTTCCACTGCTTGCTCTTAGCACAGAATTTTCATTACATATTTCCTAATCTTCCCTAACTTGCTTTCATTATTTCATTATAGCCTTATTTTTATCCATTTTCTCACTTTTTATCTTACATCAGTTTTTCTCCAATTACCAAAATGTAATCTTTCCTTGACAGAAGTTTGTTACCTAATATTATACTGTTATTTCTAGTTCACTCTTTTACCAACTTCTGTTTAATTATTAGTTTCTTTTATAGTTTCTTTGCATATTTAAACTTACTCTTAGCATTTTTTTAATTGATGGAAATTAATCATTTCTTCACACTAGCCGTATATAGGTTAAGGTTTTTGATAGAGCCAACATCAAAAATTTGATGCCATGGCCGGGTTTCGAACTACGGATCAATGGGTTAGAGTGACTGGACGGAAACCAAGACATCCGTGGTTCAAATCCTGGCCATGGCTTTGAATTTTTCATGTTGACTCTATCTATATAATTCCATTTTGATAATCACTGGTTTTAGAACAAAATTAGATGAAAGGAACTGAATCCCTGTATGTCTATTGCAATAAAGTTGTATGCTTACACTTGACAATATCAGGAATACATATTTCAAAATCCTTCAAAATCCTTATCCAGGTAACTCACACTGATCGAGATTTGAATCTCGGTCAGGGTGAGTTACCTGGATAAGGTTTTTTCCAGGGTTTTCTCTTATCCTAAAAAAGACGAATGTTGGGTAACTCTAAGCTCCATGGACCCTGGGCTCATTTGAGCATCATTTCACCCATTGTATTCATCGTCCGATATGACTCAATGTTGGAGGACGTAAATAAAAAGAAATAAAAAAACTCGACCTCATTTTCCTAATTGCAAAAGTAAATGATAAAGGTGTGATGACACACTCGCAATAAAAATGTTGATCAGTTTTATTTTTCATTCATACAATGATAAACCGTCCTCTAAATGGTACAGGAACTGCGTTTCACCTTAATGCTAGGAAGTTACCATTGAAGTCTGTACACTCACAGCCCTAACACCTTTTATATACCCTCAAGCACTGTCTTGTCAATTTCTGTAAGGATAAGTCACCTGTAATATTTCTTTCTCTAATTATTCATTTCATTTTGGCCCAGGCTAATTCTATAGGATCTAGATCACAAATGTATGGCCCAAAAGTGAGGAAAATGAAACTAAAATGCATCTAGTGTAAAAACTATCTCTGCAGGTTTGTTGGTTTCAATCAACCTGTAAAACTAAATTTTGTGCATAGAACAGCCACAGCAACCATAATATCACGGTAGATTTTGCAACACTCCTAGCTGGAGGTTTATTCACTTCTACACTGTAATAAGGAAGATTGTCTAATGCTACAATAAAAAAAGGAGACAAATTAGGAAGCAGCTGTTCTCAAATGCATTTTTCAAAGTTGATATGGTTCATTTGTCCACAATAGTTTCCTGCACTTGTCCTGGATTTGTATACTAGGAGAGAATTTCCAGCAACATATTAACATCTAGCGGTTGTAACGATGACGACAGTTTTGTTGTTTCCGGCTAAGGATGTGGAAGAATTTCCCTGATATCGTGATCCCGAACAATTTATAAGAAAAGTGTCATCATTTCTTATAAGATAAGTGAAGTTGTAAGCTACAAATTGTTATATTTGTATATATTTGTTTGCTTCACTCTTAATAGCTTCATATTTTACGTATTTATTGGAGGATCATTCTAGGACCATTTTTTGATTGCTGACAGAAGTAGGAAAATCCTATGGTTGGTACCAACAAGATTCAGTAACAGCTCATATGGCTGCCAAATCATTAAATACAACAAAGACTCGCAGAGTTATTAGTCTTGATCTGAGATGCCTCTTATTCCCCCAACCTAACTAGTTGCAATTTGGGGTTCTTTGAAAGACAAAGTGTATTGTTTTAACCCTTGTACACTATAGGAACTTAGTGATAATACCATGCAAGGAATCATAATAATGCAGCTACACTTAGGTGAGTGAGCAAGAACACTTTTACGAGATATGCTGTCTGACAGCAGGTCAACTTTTCCAGCATCTGCTCTAAGATAAGAACTTTATCTATCTCTGACCATGTGCCAGCTCACTCATGCAGTAGAGAGCCTTTAGAGACAATTGTCATATATAATAATTACCTTAAAATTACTAGGTTTGAGAGCCTAACATATTTATTAAAAACCTGTAAGGCATAATTAAACTTTTCATTACCGAATCACTCTAAATCATTCTTTTGACACATTGCATCCTTCAGGTGGATTAGACGATTCATCATCATGGTTTGAGTAGTTGTCTTCTTCAGTTTTGCTCTAATCAGACACGCTCAGCAGATCTCATCACTCAATGTTTTGTAACTGACTTGTACAACTGGCTGAGAACATTTATTTCTTCAGTAAGTTCCTCACCATTAATGCCATGATATTCACACAAGTCATCGTGAGAGTTCAAGTTAGATTTCCTTCTATATTTTCTGAAATATTAATAAGCCTTCACAGGAAAATTTATTCGTTTGTTACTACTTCATCAACTGAAGCTGTTCCATAATCCTATTTCTTTTATGAGTCCTTTGTTTCGGAATTTTGATGTTGTGAATCTGTTGATTTGTCTTCTACATTGTCTTTGCTTCATAACTCCTCATGTCCTCCCATTTTGACTTTGTCTTAGATGCAATAATAGGCACTATTTCATATTCAATGTTTTTTATTACCAACAGTCAGTCAGGAGAAAATTGTAAGAAGTTCCGCAGTGATTTCTATTCTTGCACAGCCATCCTAATTTATTAATTTTTTTTTGTTCTTTGCTTTTTTTTTTTTTTTAATTTTTTTTATATTTCATTTAAGCTTTCTCTTAGGATATATGTAGCTCTACCTAGAATCCCACTTTTGATATCATCTAGTGGTTCAGACTTTTTCCAAGTGCTTCCTTTCAATCTTAATTGGTCCTTTGTTGAACCTCTTGATAAACATATGACATCTTTTGTATCCAGATACACAGCTCTCTTAAAGGATAGAGAAAATATTTCTTATTTGAGGACAAATATCCATTGAGTTCTTTAGAACCAAGGAAAATCTGCAAGAAGAACACAAAATATAAAATGCTTCTTGTATACTCTGAGCACAAAAGAACATGTGGATCTTGCATGTTTGCTGTTCGACACATTCTCCAATCCCCCATACACTTATGTCAAATCTGACTGTTTGCAGGATGTTAAACAGCTCAGATGATAAATATTCACCATTTTTTCACTGCTTGGAATATATTTTAGCTTCTTCTACATTCAGCACAGTTTTTGAAACAACCATATCACTCATGGTGAAGAACCAAGTGTTGAATTTTCTTATTTTACATTGTGAAGCTTTTTTAAAATTTTTGTTTTACAGATAGTTCAATACTTTTGTGTTGTTCTTGTGTACAGATACTTTTTGTATCTCCAGCCAAAAGTTTTTCTGATGGCACAACCTGTGTCATGATGTCCCACATGGGTGGTAATGATCACCAACACCATCAAACCAACATGCTGTCTGTTCTGAGTTAAAATGTTTGATGGTTTGATGCATGCATCTTCTTTTGGACAATCATTCATTGCTGGTACATATTTCCTAAGATTTGCATTTCTCTGATGGTTCATAGGTATATGTTACTACTCTGGATGCCAATATAGTTGTTTTAGGTTATTATATAACTGTTGCTATAATATTGCAGACTTGGAACTGCCATTTACCTTGTAAAACTCCTATACTATGACTTTATAGCTTTCTCTTTAATTTTCTGATATCATATCACATATATTTTTGAACCAAGGATAATATGTAAGACTTGAAGCTTTTGCAGCGAGCGTTGTTGATTAAGTCTTCATGACTGATCATTCATGAAGCCTTAACCAAGGATAATATGTTTGCTTTCTGATACGTAGACAAAATTGCTCTTAACATCCTAAATAATTCAAAGTGTTTGCTACATCTGCCACACAGTTATTTAAACATATATTGGCTCCTTGGCATTTGCTTGTAATAATTTTCCTCTCGCTACATAACTATTTTCCATTAATAATTTCAAGAATACAAGCAGCAAAGCAAACATAATGCAAAGAGATTTAAGAGGATCCACTGCTATTATTTATTTAGAATTTCTATTATTTGGCCTAATAATGATCTAAACCTTAAAGCCCAGAACTAAATAGTGCTTCCAGCTCTGTAAGCTGTCATTAAGGCAGATGTCTCATGTCTAATGGTTTACCAGGAAACATATGTCAGTTGGAGAATTTAATGTGGTGCTGGTACATTGGCATGGTAGCTCAATGGTTAGAGCAACTGCTCGGAGGCTGAAAAATCCATGGTTGAAATCCTGGCTATGGTGTTGAATTTTTCAATCTGGTTCTATCTTTCCAAATATTGTCTCACACACTGCTAGTGTGAAAAAACAGTTAATTACTATTTATAATTTCCTTCTCTTTAAAATTCATATAAAATAGTTTGTTAAATTCTGCTTACCACTCTTCTATTCCTAAAACTTGAACCACAAAATATTTTATATTTTCTGAATCAAGCTGTCAGATTAAAAAGCTGGAACATATTACACCTCTTATGGAGTTTGTAGTGGTTTTTAAATAAATTCTTAGTACTTTTGAGAGGAAACTCCAGCGTTGCTTTAAATGTAAAATCATTTTTGCCATTAAAATGATCTTCTAAGAAGCTTGCCATGTTTCATTGTTTTCTTAAATTCATGTTAATGCTAAAAGGCCTGTGTGCCAAGCAAACTGAGTTATAGAGCGTAAAATGTGACACCAAGTAATTTATACTACTAAGTTAAAGAAAATGTGCCTGTAATATAATATATTGTGTATGGTAAGATGTATAAATGAATTTTATTTTAAATTCTATTCTATTAAGAGTAAGGTTTATTATAAAGACAAACTATTTAGAGAATTAAGATTAAAGTTATAAAGGAGCAATATTTTAATTGAACTAATTGGCACAGTTATGATTTTAGAAACAATAACTCTGTAACTAGCTTGGAGAAGGTATCCTTATACCTATGACAGTAAAGAAAATTTCAAAGTTTCTTTATATATATGTAGGATGCAAGAGGATAAATTCTACTTCATGTCTCTATATACTACATAATCAGTATATAGAGTAATCTTATGCTAAAAGCAATGACCTGTAGCTGTAGGCTGTTGTGGTAGAACCCATCAGTGAGCAAGTATTTAAAGTATGACTAAAGACATCTAAATACAATATGAACATAGTGTGTTGTCTAACCTATTGATTCTGCTTAGCCCATCTTTTGGGAGAATTGCACCCTATACTACTGAACGGGGAGATCACACTGATGCTGATGGTAAAATTTGCCCAACAAAAGCTCTTGGCTCCTAGGAATTGTTGACTATCTATCACTAGCATCCCTATTTCCACTGGAAGCTTCTAATATTGGTGTATGCAGCTGCTGAGCCTTTTATAACACTTAATTTATCTAGCTCTTTACTACTGGAATGAAATAACAATAGTACATGGGCAGAGAAATTTGCTTCGTAGCTACAGCTTCTGCTGTTTGCACCACTTCTTAACCATAGTTCTGGAGCCAGTAAAGGCATTAAAATAGTTTCTTTCAAATTACAAATTTTATATTCAGAATTTAAATATTTAGGTTGAATGCTGAGTGGAGGGGGCATTTATATAATCTTAAAATGAGAGAGATGTTAATGAGTAAGTATATAAACACTTCTTCTGTTTTTCCATACACTGTTCAAAGAAAATGTAAGAAATTTGGCTTCGCCGCAATAAGGTGAAAACGTACAGCTTAAGGGTTAAGGTGATGGCTGTCCTGCAGTAGAATGTGTTTGAGTTTCTTAAGGTGTGAATTTCTGAAAGTGGCCAAATTTACCTTAGTGCATTATGAAATGAAATGAATGCTTTCCTTGAGGTATTGATTAATTAATTACTCTGGATTGAAAAGTTTAATGAAAGCTGTAGGTACTTAGAAGGTTAATGATTAAGTCTAATATAGTTAATTATGCTGCAACATTGGTCCAAGACAAAAAGGGTGAAAAAGTTTGTATCCTCCACTAAGGTAGAATTAATATTTACAAAAAATGCATTATCAGCCATTTATTGTGAAAATGAAATCAGTAACATCTCAATTTTCTGTACTAGCATATATGTACCCACAATACTGAAAGTGGAAGGCATAAATTTTATGTTTGAAACAACTTATATTCATGAATGCATTATTGGCCAAGTGAAAAGGTTATATACAACTCATCTACTTAGCAAGTGATTTTGTACACAGAATAAATGAAAATTGTAACTCCACTTAATGGCTAAATAGATGGCTTTTGTAGCTCTATAATTCAATACTGAATGATTAAATTAAGCTTCATTGAAGTTTTACAATAAACAGCATTTGATTCACAATATTTATTTCTCTTTTTTCAGTAGGTCTCTGTTTTGCCGAAACTTAACATTATTTCAAACATAAATCACAGTTTATGCTGGAGTGAATACAATGTAACATTGCAGACATAGCACATTTTCCAAAAGGTTGTGTTGTTTTGTGCTAGGGACAATGTTCCCAATGCTGAGCAATGGTTTTGTTGTGATTTATTGAATGTTTACATAAAAATAAACTATAATTGTTCAAATTTTCTTTTATTAAATACTTGAAAGTTATTTCATTTACATTGTGATTTTTCTAAATTATAAACTCAAATTTTCTAATTTTATGCTATTGTTTTGTAACGAATATTTATATAAATGTTTAAAATGTAATTTTCATATGTGATATTTAAAAATCAACTCTACCAATTTGAGTTTTAGCTTAAGCATATGAAAGTGAATATTCAAGTATAAATAAACTTATATTTATTTTTTTCACTCCTTTAAAGTAAAAACAAGTGTGTTTTAATTTTAGTTGCTTTCATTAAATTTTTCACTTCATAGACATGAATTAATGAATATCTCAAGGAATGCATTAATTCTATTTCATATTGCCACTCTCACCAAGGTGGCCTGGGTTCAATCACAGGTAATTGCATGTGAGATTTATGGTGAACAACACGTCACAGGGTCAGGTTTTCTCCGGGATCTCTGGTCCACCAATTGCTCCATTATCTTTCCATTCATTCATTTCACCTTCATTCTAGCATCTACTTCTCTCACTCTCGTACCAGGCATTGGGCTTATCACCCTTCTTGGATTCTCTATCGGATCCAGAGTTTTGTTCCTCAACCTGATGCCTAACAACGTAAGGAATAGAAGAATAAGAGTCCCCTGCCACCACAATAATGTTAAAACTAGGGAAGTTGAAGAACAGGAAACTGTTTCTTCAGTAATGTATCCACATTATTTACTCATGTTCTGCATGGAGATAATATACGAGGGCTGATCAACAAAGACTGAGAGTGACTTTTTCCTGTAGCTTCCTTGATAATTTCGTATCTGTAACATAAATATTTGAAAAGAGCAGGTTTTTATGTATAATGTTGGTAGGTGGCTGCACTCTCGTATTATTAGGTTGGTATTAATGCTCTATTTTGTAGACCCTACGTGCATTTTGCATACCAGAAAATCGAGGTGATGTGAGAGGAGCAGTACAGTGCAATCAAATGCTGTTTTCGTTTAAACCATACAGCCACTGAAACTTATGACAAGCTGAAGCAAGTGCGCAGTGAAGATGCACTACCTCGTGCAACAGTGTTTAGGTGGTTCAAGGACTTCAAAGAAGGCTGACTTGTCAGTTTTAAGCAAGGTGAGCCTGGTGTTTCGGCTTCTGCTGTGACTGAAGTCAACATCAACACAGCTTCTGTGATTGTCCAAGAGAATCAGCATATAACATTATGTAACCTCAGTGAATGTTGAGAATTTCATATGGCAGTGTGTTTACAATTATGCACGACCATCTTTATATGAACCAAGTTTGTGTTCGTTGGGTGCCACGACTGTTTACTCGCGAACAAAAGGCTGTGACAATGGAGACAAGTCGTGAGGTGCTGCATCTCTTGGAGGAGATGCATTTTTTAAATTGATTATCACCGGTGATGAGCCATGGCTGCATCATTATAACCCTGAAGGAAAATAAGCCAGCACATTTTGGAAATTGCCAGGTTCTCAAACACCAAAAAAGGCAAAAGTTGTTCTATCTGCAGGAAAAGTGATGATCACATTTTTTGGCTGTAATGGAATGCTTTACCAGCATACAGTTCCCCCTCACACTACTGTTACAGCAGAATACTACATGTCAGTATCGGCTAAACTGAGGAAGCACATTGCAAACAAACGACCAGAGCTTTCTCGGACTGGGTGGCGATTTCATCATGACAATGCACGGCCTCACGTTGCAAATCAAGTCATACAGTTTCTGGCTCGATTCAATATTACCTGTGTACCACATCCACCATATAGCCCCAATCTTGCACCCTGTGACCTTTTTTCATCCCCATCACTAAAGGCAAAGCTTAGGGGTGTTCGATTTGAGAACTCTGAAGCAGTGCTCAAGAAAAGTGAGGCAATTCTCAAGGATCTGACAAAGAATGGTCTGCAGCACGTGTTCCAGGACTGGCACAGACGCTATAAAAAGTGCATTGAAGTAGGAGGGGACTACTTTGAAAAAGATCATGTAAACATTGAATTGCAGTAATAAACATCAGTGGAAAAAAAAATCAGTCTCAGTCTTTGTTGATCAGCCTTCATAATATTAGATTTCTTATTTCTGTTAATTCTTGTTTATTCTTAATCAACATACTCAACTGTGGTTTACATGGTATCTTAGTTGTTCACATTGGAAACTGAAATTATATGAAGTACAAATTTTAATATCATTGTGGCAAACTACAGTGGATATATAGAAACTTGCTGAAGTATCCAAAAGGATTAGCATGATATTTTATATTAATATAACAGAAGTAAAGTCTAAACCCTTAATGACTTCTTAGTCTACTTTGCATAATGTACTTAATTTTTCCTGAATAAAATGGAAGCTTAAATATTAAAAGCAGAAGCATTATTAACAGTTAAGTATTCTTCATTTTTGAGTTTGATTTATGAGTCACTATGTTTACACTCAAACTTCACTTACTTGTTGTATAACTGAAACGTTTTCAAGATCATTCGATCTGATCCTCAGCTGTTTGGTGACTAAATGAACCTTCCTCTTCTTCCACTACTATGGAGCTCCGATCATTCTTCCATCTGGTATTAGGGGCACTAAGTTTTAATACTTCATTTAATGCCTGGATTTCAAAATTTATAATTTTATCACGGTTTTTAGTTATGAATATTTTTTTCCAAATATCCAATTCTATGGGTGTACTTAAAGATTTTAACAGTTCAATGTTGTGGCCAATGTTGTGGTTTTCTGTCCAAAAATGGTGTGAAACTGCCGATTTTTCTGTTTGTTTCAACTTAATGTTCCTCTGGTGTTCTTTTTGCCTGGTTAAAAAGTTTCTCTTAGTTTTTCCTATGTAGCTTTTTTCACAGGTTTCACAATTTATCTGATAAATTCCTGATTTTGAATTGTTGGGGACTGAATTTTTTAATGGTTTATTTAGCAGGTTCCTCAGACTGAATTTGTTTTGGGGTGCTAGTTTTAAGTTTAGTCCTTTGAAGATTCGTTCAAATTTTCTAAAAGCCCATGGACGGTAGGTGAATTTTCTATATTGCCAATTTGTGTTTTTAAGTGGTGTGAGAGTGGTATTTTTTTATATTATCTTCAGTTTTTCCTTTCTATTCATCATGTTCCTTATGATGGCTGGGTTGAATCCATTTAATACCGCTATCTCTTTTATGTGTTGTTGTTCTTTCAAAAATTCCTCCTTACTCAGTGGGTGTTGTATAGCCATGGGCTTTTAGAAAATTTGAATGAATCTTCAAAAGACTAAACTCAAAACTAGCACCCCAAAACAAATTTAGTCTGAGGAACCTGCTAAATAAACCACTAAAAAATTCAATCCCCAACAATTTGAAATCAGGAATTTATCAGATAAATTGTGAAACCTGTGAAAAAAGTTACATAGGAAAAACTAAGAGAAACTTGTTAACCAGGCAAAAAGAACACCAGAGGAACATTAAGTTGAAACAAACAGAAAAATCTGCAGTTTCACACTATTTTTGGACAGAAAACGACAACACTGGCCACAACATTAAACTGTTAAAATCTTTAAGTACACCCATAGAATTGGATATTTGGGAAAAAATATTCATAACCAAAAACTGTGATAAAGTTATAAATTTTGAAATCCTGGCATTAAATGAAGTATTAAAACTTAGTGCCCCTAACACCAGATGGCAGAGTGATCGGAGCTCCGTAGTAGTGGAAGAAGAGGAATGTTCATTTAGTCACCAAACAGCTGAGGATAAGATCGTATGATCTTGAAAACGTTTCAATTATCAACAACAAGTAAGTGAAGTTGAGTGTAAACATAGTGACCCATAAATCAAACTCAAATATGGAAGCTGCTAAATGTGGAAATATAAATCATCTCAACTGATTAAAATGGAAATATGCAGCATTAAAACACATTTGTTTTGGGAAATGGTGTACTTCTAGGAAACTGCAAATTATTTTTACACATATCCCCCCCCCCCCCTTCCAGTGTATACTGTACTTCTGAGGAAACTACAAATATAGATGATTAAAGTAAGTGATGTTTCTTCGTACATGTACATATCTGAGTAGAAACCACATCAAGGATGTAACAAAGGAATTACTAAATCCTTTCATGGAAGTGTTGAAAACAGTGTTGTTGTATAAATTAAATTAATTGGGAGTCGATTAATAACACAAAACAACACTCACTTTTAAATTTTCCCGGAACCGGTTTCTGAGGCCTTCCCTCTATCTTCAGCCGGACATCGACGGCTGAAGATAGAGGGAAGGCCTCAGAAACCAGTTCCGGGAAAATTTAAAAGTGAGTGTTGTTTTGTGTTATTAATCGACTCCCAATTAATTTAATTTAAAGGAATTACTGTTGAAAATGTGTGTTTCTCTTTCAATGTTGTCTGCTGCTTGAAATGGTGTATTATGAGAATTGCATGTTGTAATAAAACAATGTGCAAAATTAGGACAAATTTATTAAAGGCAAATGAAAATTGTCAAAGTTAAGGAAAAAGAGAAACACACTGAAGAAACTAGTACTACACTTCAAATGTGACAGAACATAAGTCTATGAAGTTAACATAATAAAGAATCCATAATGAATTTGGTTAATGAAGGAGAAGATGTTTCAAATCTATAGTATAAAATGTTGAGAGAATGG
This sequence comes from Mantis religiosa, assembly GCA_030765055.1. NCBI lineage: Eukaryota > Metazoa > Arthropoda > Insecta > Mantodea > Mantidae > Mantis > Mantis religiosa. The sequence continues at coordinate 28,935,841 of CM060950.1, read as the reverse complement.
ATAGACTGAAATAATTCAAGAAAATTACTTAATATGTACTGGATTGTGTGGTTGATATAAAACTACATATGCACTAAGGTGAGTGCTTTTTAATAAAGAGCACTGTATAGAAATTATCAACATGGTGTTTGCAGTTAATGTTAAAACTATATGTACGAAAAACATCAAGAGTATATGATACTATGGAAATTTTGCCAAAATGGAAAGAAAGAAAATAAATGGCATCATATTCTTCCTTCTTGAATAGGTTTTACTGTGGTTATTCATAAGCATATATATTCAATACTTCTTAGTTTTGTGAAAATTTGTTACTAACACCAAAATATTCTACTCTTTATGAAACTGTGACTAATCATTTTGCCAACTGACACTTCATTTTTGAACATTGTAGTGCACTTTCAAGTAACACACACTCCACAATAATATTCTAAATGAGAAAAAGTCAATAACACAATTGAATAAAGTTATTTTATTAAATTCTTCAATAAAACAGCCAAAAGATCAACAATGTTCTTCACTTCCAGCTTAACACAAACATCTCTTGCTTCACTTACGTCAAAACACTTCAGATCAATTACATTTAGCACCTATGTTTAAATTAAGAACATCAACATTGTTTTCATAGCGTAAAAGCAAGCTACGATCTGTCATTCACTTTAATTCAGATTCTGTAGTCTTGAAGTATCTCTTATATATTGTGTATTAACATTTAAGTCTGAAAATGTTTCATATAATTTAAATTTCAGTTACACTCTACAACTATGTTGGTAGTTGGTATAAACAAATATCAGTCTTTGATGCCATTCTTAATATGTATCTATTGTACACAGATAACACACAAAATTGTTCCACTCTCACACAAATACCACTTCACACATCTGCCAAATGTTATTGTATGTGGGCTCGGACATCACGGGAGCTAAAGAAGTCAAGCTTTTTCAAAGTATCAGTTGTCCGTGCAATCAGATTTTCTTTAAATTTCCATATAGTTGTGTCCAAAACACTGTTCTGACGATATTCCACACATGATTTCTTCAAAGTTTTAACACAGTCTGCTCTGTAATGCTGAAGTTGTGCATCTGTAGTGTTAATAGAATATGATGTGCAACCAGACCCAAGACATGCAAGAGGGAAATGATTATGCAATGTCAGTGCTCGTTCAGGGTTATGAAAACACTTCACATATTGATTGGGCTTGGTGAAATTCTTACTTCGATACACATGCTGTAACATATGCATATATCGTGGAATGTCTTTGAACCATCCATGCGTGTGTATTAAATCATCTAGGAAATACACATTCCGAACATTATAAGAGGCTCGAGTTTCATTTTTCAATGCCAATGCCTTTGGCAACACCTCATCCATTAACTCTCTCCAGGACATGGTATTCAAAGGCATGATTACTTCATCAACATCTAAGAGTACAATGTATTCATAGGTGTATAAGTTTTTGTAGAGACAATCATTGTAAGGAATCAATTCATTTTGGCGTTTGTGATTTACCCTTTTCACTAGATACATATGCTGGAATCCAGGAACATTGGGCTGACCACCAGGAAGAGTAAGAGGTGTAACATCAACTCGATCCAGCTTCTGATAATAATTAAGTACTTTGGATATATTGGGATGCACTTGAAGTTTATAGAAAAATACTTTATCAGCACCTAGGATGCCCAAGAGTTCTATCCACTCAACAAGTCTCACAGAGAGATCTTCATGCAGAAAATCTAATCCCTTAACACAAACTGCAAATCCCTTTTTCTTTTCTGGTTTGTTGAATACTACTCGAAGATTATTTGTGGCAGTATCACATGGCTTTTCCACTATAGAAACTGAGGCAGGTACAATCTTGTGATATTTTTGTGGTATTTGACAAGCAATGAGATAGGGTTGATAGATTCCTTGCTTATAATTTCCCCATTTTTTATACCAAATGTATTTGTATTCCATAACTTTCACTAGCACAGGTTCTTTCTGATTTTCAAACCAAAACTGACAGTAGGTTTTAACGGTTGGCTCAATACGGTTTATCATTCCAAGGATTCTTACTGCTGGACCAATTTTGCTAAATCTACGAATATCATAATATGCCCCATATAACTGAAATGTTCCATTTGAAGTATGGAGGTTTTGCCAATATATGTTATTGAACTCAAGATCAAATATGCTAGGAAATTTAGCACAACTTTCATTTTTATAGAACATTGGTTTATTTTTATGTTTGTTCCAATATGCAATTGGCAAACTTGGTAGTCTTTTCTGAACTTCTTCTACAATCATTGCCTCAGAGTGGCTTGGAGATTTGTCAATCATGGGTTCTAATTCTAGGAACAGCTGTGCAGCCAAAGTGGTAGACTGGCTTGTGCTGGCTGTAGAATCAGGATGTGGCGTTCTAGGATCACCTAGCTTCTGCAGCAGTAGACGGCTGTTGACAGAATTAATACCAATCCCTGGTGTCTCTACTTCATTGCTTCTTAAGTGAAACACTGCCAGGAGAATTAGTCCCCATAGTACAACCAGGCATAACATCCGTTGCAAACTTCTTGACCCGGTGAATGCCATTATACCTGCAACAGCATAAAAAATAATTTTGTTGGTATTGGTTTCATGTTTGTAGGAAACACATTGCATTGAAATATATTTTCAAAATGTTTTACAAATTTTTATACAATTATGTCGTCTATTATATCAACATAATTATATAATGAACTTCACACATTGGGTAATGTTTAAAACTCTGATATATTTTTCAATAGAAATTGAGGCAAAATATTATATGTAGTTTTGAAATTTGCATATTTATTCCATTAAGAGGTAAAACAAAATTGGACTTTCGTAGAAGGAGACATAAACATTGTTTATTGAGCAGGTTTCAGCTGTTTCTTATGGATACTACTTATTTACAAGTAGGCAGTTGAATTGTTCTTTATTATTGAATTGCATTGAATTGAATTTATTTATACAACTTGCTATTTTTAATATTGTCTACAATACATATATATTCCTTAATCTAGTTGTATAAATTTTGGTGCCGTTTCCCTTATTAACCTTGCTAGCTCAGCCTGCTTGGTTCCCAGATCTTATACCCTTGCTGAGTAGCATACTCACCCTTCTAAACTCTACTCTAGTTTGGGTTTTCCCTTATCCCAGCATTTTTTTTTTTTTTTTTCCACTCCTTACTTTTCTCATCCATTTCTCTTTAGCTTTCCAAAACAGGTTCCCTAGATTTCTATTTCTACTTTCATTTTTCCCCGTAACCATTTTTATGGCTATCAGCTACCAAACAATAGAGAGATTCATTTTCATAGTATAAGGCAGAAAGAAAATTTACATGTACAATATTGCAGAACAAACCTAGCTAAAACCAGTGCTTATCATAATGGGATTAAATTGTTCAACAAACTAAACCCTAATATAAGAAACGTAGAAAATGTGAATATATTTAAGAAAAAGCTCAAAGGATATTTAACAGAAAATTCATTTTATTCAATTATGGAATATGTAAATGGATAGTTCTGTATAAACTAGCTAATTAAGACTGTGTGTGTGAGTGAGCATTATTCTTAATTGTATTGTTTTAGTGTAAATTTAATTGTATTTCTATTGTACAATGTTGACGATTCCATATCATGTAAACAGGATCTTAAGGACGAAATAAATGAATATGAATATGCATCTTTTGCTATTTCTTTTCCCATACTTCCTTTCTCCATGCTACTAGCTCTTTACACTATAAAAATGTGTACTGCACTTTCTGTTTCTCCACATAATTCTCATATTTCTACATTGTTACTTCTTAGTCCTCTTAAAAACATTGATCCTGTTCTAATCCAAGCCATTCCTTTCCTCTCCTGTCTGTTACATTGGTCTATTTATGTTTCTCTTACACATTCTTTCTTTATTAACCTATAAAATTTCAATGATTTTCTGTTTTCTAGCCCTCTCCATATATCTTGTCTTTCCATATCATCCACTCTATTTCTGTTTTCCAAAAAACTTCTACATTCCTATTTTCTAGTTAATAAGTCTACCTAATTGCTCATTCCATTTCTTCCACAGTCTTTTCAGCCTCAAACCACCAACTTTTCCTATTTCCTATTTTCTTTTGTTGATTCATACATACCTTTAGGATTTCGTCATCATGTTTCAAACATTTATACCAAAATTTCTTTTCTTTTGGTTTTACCTAATTTTGCTAAGGCTACTTTGCCTGGCGCTGTTCTGGGCAGTCACAAACCCTCTTTAGCAAATTGCTCATTCCTTATTAATCTCCATATTGTGTAGGGAGACATCTGTCAGTCTATGTAACCATTGGATCACTCTTGGCAAATCATTAGGATTGTAACCAGCCTTTCCTTCATTTGCCAGATGAAGGACATTCCTAAGACCTGAAGCTTTCCTGGCGACGAATATGCTCACTTTCTTCTCGGGCAACAAGTCAGGTGAAAAGAAGATTAGATATCAATGTTTCGGGAGTGTGCATCACTCCCTTCATCAGGATATTTATAAAATGTTATAACCAGAAATAAAGCACTGGATATAACACCAATATAAACGAAGACAAAAACATACCTATTTCTGTGATAAGTTCGCAGTAAATGTGTAAATGGCATTTCCTCCATTCTTGATAGAACTGTAACAGTTATACCACTGTAACTTGGTCCCCAGAACCTCATCTGTTAAAGCAGGGTGTACTACACACAGGAAGAGGATGGGTTTTGAATTGGAGAGCCTATAAGCAATGCATCCCTATCCCTTATTCAAGGCTGGATTAATCACTTCCCCACAGTGCCTTTTATGTATAAAGATGACTTAATGAATGTTGATCTCCTAACTGTATGTGAAAATCTCAAAAACCAAGAGGATCTAGTCTCTAAATACTGGGAAGCAACAAGAAGAATTATTGTATTATCAAATTTTGAGCGTTAGACACACAATCACACACATATACTTTGGATTTGGAGGGAAGTTTTGTTATTCTTCCACTCTTTAAAGTTTAGTTCAACAACTGCATCTGCCCCTTAAAATGTCCAATCCTGAATTCATTCCTTATGCATATGTGATCCTAATGAATTTAAGTTCTAGCCTGGAGGTGGAAAATTTTTAAAGTAGAATAACTCCTTTATCTTCAATGGAGTTGAAAATTTACTGTTTTGTTTGGTGTGGGGAAGCCTGCACTTATTGTATGCTTCATCACAGGTGCTTACACTGGTAATACATTAAATGAAATTATATTGGGAAAAGAAATATAAGAAGGAAACAGACCTAATTTTAATATACTTCCACCAGAAAACATTTGTTACTTATGAGGACTGAGGAAAATATTAATCAGCGAGTAGGTTGCTGGTGGGATTTGAACCATAGTGTGTGATCAACCTTGTCTAGAGTCTGTTTAGTTAACTCATGTGCACGTTGGCTGACTTCTTTGACAAACGCTTATAATTGTTTTCCAGCCCCGGCCCTCCTTCTCCCAGAACTTTCTGCAAGGTTGCCACCTTTCTCAATACATCATGGGTATCGTACGAGGTTTCATCTAAATAAATTATCTTATGTCCAATACTGTGAAACTTCCTCTAACTCGAAACTTCCTTTATATATATCGCCAAGCTACAATTCTAGTGGATTCCATAATAACCCTTATCTTATTCAAAGTGCGTTATTTGAAACCCAGCACCTTTAGGAGGCCGCGCAAATAAAGTAAATCACAAATTTCTTGCAAATGTGCAACCAATTCGTTTAAGGTGGGCACTCTCCCTTTTGCATAGAATCTATAAATTTCTTGACGAATTAAGTCGCATGTGAAATGATCTACTTTAGAGAAACATTTCCTTTTGTTTTCACACTTGATCAGCGTCTTTGGTATTCCTTTCGTCACATTATTTCTTACTGTATTTCTGTGAATACCCAGAATTTATCATCAGGTTCATTGCACGACCCCTTACCAAGATTATTTTTCAGCACATATTTATATTGTTCAAAACAAGCGCTTGAATTTGCTTAGAAACAGTTCCCGTTATAACTTTGTTTTCTGAAGCTTTTCCAGTAATATAACTCGGCCCAGTTATTCACACTATTGTCATCACTTTGATTATTTTCACTTGACTGAAAGTTATCTACTACTTCATTTGCATTTACCACTGCATTTCCCTCCGATGGTCTCCACATCGTGACACACAACGAATTTCTGCACGTAATGAAACAGATCAACTGGAAGTTGGAACTTTGGCAACTGAGACTCCATGTGGAGTAGACATACGACTGTCACTTCGAGAAAATCAGGGTTGCTATTGGTCCTTAACGACAGTGTTCCATTTCTGAAGTGTGGAGATAGATATGACGGTCATTAGTGGGCAGGAGGGTAGTTTCCTTTGAGGGACAAACTGCACTCCCGTTTACTAGACAGACTACAGAAGAAGCATCCCCACTACTCAGAAGGCCTCTTATGGGAATGGCTGCCAGCGCCAATCAGCATTGACGCTGCTAGGCGTGGCTTCCGAATCCAACACCGTGTTGCCACTTTAAATTTGTATGGACTACGTGGTGAGGTTTGTTTGCTATTTTGTGCGTGCGTGAAATCAGATGTTTAGTGCCTGTAAGTCCTATTATTATCACTATTATAATAATATGGCTATTGGTCCGTGAAATATGTAAATGCGTGAAATATTTAAAATAGCATTGTTCCTCTGCTTGAAATTCCCGCTAAAGAACTGGCAACAGCAAAATTCCCCCTCTGGAGAATTGTCGAAGCCGGAGAACGGCCAGCCCAACTGTAAGTAGGATGGTTCAGAATACTGGTGAACGCAGCAGATGTCCTATGAGCAACAACCTTGAAATGAAAAAGGGGAGGATATCTTGCGCGACTGACAAGCGGCAGATGGGCACAAATCGCAACCATGTGGGCTCCGCGCATTGGCAAGAGATCGGGATAGACCAGCCACAAGATGGGCCGATACATCCAAGAATTTTGCAGAAGTTCACTGGACCGCAAACGCAAGGAGTAGGAGTGAACAAAATGAACTGCTGCGTGTTATCTTTAAGGGTAGTTTAATGTCATATTAGCATGATGAAGCTAATAAAATTGTGAATGTGTATCAGCAAACCACGAGAGGTTCATTATGATACAATACCCCACAACTTTTCTTTAAATGTTGAAATTTTGCGAGAGTATAAATCAAATTTTCGTTTCCACAAAGATTCCATCAAAGCATACAACCTTATAGCGATATAAATGCATGCAGTCGCTATCAGTACCGACCCTTGTTCTGTTCATGCAATCGCTTCTTAAGTCGCTCAGAGAACCAAAGAGATACCATCCCTTGGGTTCTTAGACCATCAACTCAGTCGCCTAATATTAAGACTCTGAACTATCTCAAGAAACGTTTCCTCAAGTTCGACCTTCACCCGCCTCGGTAGCGTAGACGGTAGCGTGTCTGCCTCACGTTCCAGAGATCCCAAGTTCGAATCTCGGTCTGGGTGAGTTACCTAGATAAGGTTTTTCCGGTGTTTTCCCTTATCCTGAAAGACGAATGTCGGGTAACTCCAAGCCCCATGAACCCCGGATTCACTTGAGCATCAATTCACCCATTTCATTCGCCGTCCGATATGACTTAACGTTGGAGGACGTAAATCACACACACGCACACACCCACACACACACACACACACACACACACACACACACACACACACACACACACACACACACACACACACACACACACAAGTTCGACCTTGCAATAATCCAGCAGATTTATATTGCCTCAGCATGACAACGTAACCCCTCAATCAGATTTTGAACCAAAGAACACATCAAACTGGGTTGGAAAGCGCTGCCCTATTCATTCTCTGATCCAAATCTACCAACCTGAGATTTCCACTTCTTTAAATGTCTAAAAACGGTTTTGCATGGACCTAATTTTAAGAATGATGCAAGCATCGTTGACAGATTTAGTCCATTTTATAATTGGACTGACATGGCAACTTAGACGTCCACAGTATTAAAGCGAAACCAGATCTTAACACGTAATTTACTCCACGTCCGGGAAGATATTTTGATGTCTCTAATTGGCTAAAGGTAGATATAAACCGCATCCTTCACATGCTCCAGCATTGACTGGAGTAGAGTTTGATGTTACCCCGCTTCCATCCAGTAGGAATGGTTCTACCACAGCAGTCAATGAGAAGTGACTAGTCACGTGAAAATGAGGAGATACGGGGCAAAATTTTACAGAACAGGTTTTAGCAACAAGATAGACAACGCATTGGCAATTGATGGAAATTAATCGCTTTTTCACAATAGGCGCATATAGGCTATTAGTCTTTGATAGATAGAATCAACATGAAAAATTTAATGTCATGATCATGGTAGCTCTATGGGTTAGAGTGACTGGAGGGAAACCAGGAAATCCGTGATTCAAATACCATCCATGGCATTGAATTTTTCATGTTGACTCTATCTATCAAAGACCTTAGCCTATATAGGCTAGTGTGAAGAAATGATTAATTTCCATCAATTAACTAAAATAATAAGAGTTAAATGATGAAGTCTGGGACTCAAGTACTTACGATAGTAAGTCGCCACAAATGATGTATCTCGAATGCGAGAGCCCCTAGTGGTCTACCGGGGAAATATATGAGTCAAATGGAGAGTTTAATGTCATGACGGCAAGTTGGCCATGGTAGCTCAATGGGTTAGAGCGACTGGACGGAAACCAGGTTCAAATCCCGGCCATGGCATTGAATTTTTCATGTGGACTCTATCAAAAACCCATTGGCAATGCTATCTTCAGTCCACACTTTCGGATGAGCATTCTGTCAATCAAATGACCAGAACTAGATCTAGAGATGTAGGTGCTGTCAGAAAGGTTGCACAGAGCTACACGTTGCAGTACCAACTTGAATCCTAAGTGGGGTACTTATAGATGGTGCCGCCAAGTTACCCTCTACCGGGTAACTTTAAGCTCTACGGACCCTGGGCTCAATATTTCATCCCTTTCATTCATCGTCCGATATGACTTCATAATTAGTAAATGTAATTACGCTGTCTTTTAAACCTTAGCTTCAAATTTATGCGAATAGAGCATCCTTACAACACACATGGTCCTATAATTCCAGAGGTGCATCAAAATAAAATAAAATAGTTATTCATGGGATCTAAGCATTCAGGTTGCATTTGTATGCAGCTGTGAGAACTGGTTTCTTCGAAATGACGTTTCCGCGTGTATCGCACTATAGCAAGGAGTTTCCCGTATTTGCTGCTGTAGAAGGTTAACCAGAAACGTACCATGCAGCTGTAGAGATATACTGCAGTTCCATGTCACACCTCCTCGTAGGCTAAGTACACACAGAGCAGCTCCTCTGAAAACCCCTTGTTTGTTTGACAAGCAGTTATGCTCGTTTTAAAATCGAACTCTTCACTCGCCAGTAACGTTTAATGCTAAAATACGCATTTACGGAACGCTGATTTTGTTTCCGTAATTATCACCCAGTGGCATAAATTGAGTTCAATTTTAAATTTATTTTAGATTATAGTATTGTATAGCAAGAGTGACGAAAATGCGAGTTTTCCTGAGATACAGGAATGTGTAATATGCACGACAGCAGTAATTAAACAAATGGAAATCAAGCCACGACCAGCCAAAGATGGAGCTATACGTAGTATCACAATGCAGTTCCCTTTGAATTGTAAAACATAGAGAAAGTAATGTGAAGGTTAGATATTAGCTTTACAGTTGCTATGCGATTCTCCTTTCTATTTATTGTGTTTGTTTTTACTGTTTTAAAGCAAACTCGTCAATTTTGCTACATGCTTCATTTGTACAAATAGCAATAAGCTACAGCACTTTTTTATAATTTTTTATTGATCAATCAGCAGTACAATGCTTTACAGATCCGAGTGAAAAGAAGGTAACAGAACAATATATTAAAGAACAATAACACTCAGGGGTAGGCTAACAGGCCGCCCCCTAACTACATTAAGTTAGAACTCCAATAATACACTCTGAGAAATTATGTCAATATTGAAGATGTAAGACATGCATCAAACACTAGAATCACTGGAATCAGATGTATCACTCAGAAGCAGGTCCTGTGGTGGTCCCCTCTTTAAGCGTGAGGGCTGACGCGTTCGCAGGCGATGTTATAATGCACAGCTCCTGGAACTTCTTGCAGCGTGGAAAAGAAACGACGGGAGATCCTGCGAATGTAGTCGTGAAGAGGTAATAGTCCTAGTTCGTGATGGAGCTGCTGATTACGGATGAACCATGGAGCGTTGGTAGCGATGCGCATGAAGCGATTCTGTATAACTTGAAGACGACGCAGATGACATGTGTGTGCGGCCCCCCCCCTCCCACACTTGGCAGACATATGTAATAAGCGGACGAACGAGTGATTTGTAGAGTAGCAATGAAGACTGTAGGCCCAGGCTGGAACGGCGATGCAACAGAGGTGAGAGTTTTGAAAGTCGCCCGGAGGCCAGTGATTTAAGACTACCGATGTGAGCACGCCAGATCAATCGAGAGTCCAAAAGCACTCCAAGGTATTTAACGGGAGTTGTAGTGGGGAGCCAGGGGACATTGTTCCTGTAGAGACACAAGGGAGGAAGAGGAGTATATCGGTGAAGAGTGAAGATTTTAGCCTCAGTTTTCTGAGGGTTCAAAGAGATCCGCCAAATGCTGAACCAATGAGTTAGGCGATCTGGAGAGAGCTGTACTGCTTGTTGTGCGTGCTGGAGATTAACATGAGAATAATATAGTACTGTGTCATCAGCATAAAGAGCGAAAGAAGTCGGAGCTAAGTCAGGAATATCAGAAATGTATATATTAAATAGAGTCGGGGCCAAGATAGAACCCTGTGGGACACCTGCGGTAATATTACGTGGGGATGAAAGCATTCCACCAATGGCTACAGCACTTGCCCACCTGACTAGCAAATGGGAGTAAAGGGCAAACAACGGAAAGGGACAAGCAGCTACCAGAAACGAAGTTCGATTCGGAAAACATCGGAAGCATTCGCTAACGCTGCTTTCACAATATGTCCTTCGGAAAGGTACGGCCAGACTGTACAGTACAATGATTTGAATCCCGGCTATGGCATTGATGTTTACAGTCTCACTCTACCTTTCTATACTTTGGCCTACACACGGTTAGTGTGAAAGAACACTTAATTTTTCCAATATACGCTTTGATACCACTCTGGCTTCATTTCAAAGCTATGCAATACATAAGAAGTTGCCTTGCGGCTTGGCCGTGTGCATGGTAGCTGAGCGGTAAAACACATCTGTCTCTTTAAGTGGGCCAACATGAGTTCGAATCCTTGATGTGCGTATTTCTTTATATTATTGTTATATTAATAGCAATGCCTTATGTTTTTTCTTGAGAGGATAATATTTTAAATACATCCATTTATGAAAACGCAAATAACATTCTTGTCGTTTAGAAAAAAAATGCAATGTTATTAGAAAATTGCCTTAATATTGGTTGTGTAAACACTAGAGCTTATTTATCTGTTTGCATATAATGCAAAGTATCCTTTCGTGAAATTTTCACTACGCATTTTGTCTAATCCATGTCCCGCAGAAGGAGAGCAGTAATCAAAACAGAGGGTTTACACCCCGATACTAAGTTAATTTACATTTTTATTTGATTTTACATATAGGAATAAAACATTTATTTCAGTTAGTTAAAAACACAGTAGAATATTTTAGTTTTTATGTGCACAAATGTCATAAAATAAAGTAAACCTTAGCAATTGGAAGTTAGATTATAATGTGTGTAATACAGATTTCATATTTTTATAATTGAAAACAAAATAAAATGACGTTTGGGATTCGAACCTATGTAGGTTCAGCTCCTACATACTTGTTAGTAACTGACAATTATGAGTCCATTAGGAGACTCAGTTTTTTGCACACACTACAGTGTGCGAAAAAAAAGGAGGAATTCCCTCTGTGAACATGCGCAAAATATAAAATACACAATGTGTCAAAATTCTCATTATAATAATAATGAGAGGATTCAGTAAGACGAAGCTAAAGAGACGCGTTCCTTGACACCATGGTAAACCGCTTCCAGAGCCTGTTTTTTTATATATATTTTTTCTTTCTTTTTTGGGTCAAAGGGAGTATGTATTGCGGTTAACATCGCCTGGAAGAAGGTATGGCGGTCACAGGGTCGCATGCACACAGCCACAGAAACGCGCGGAAGTCCCTAACAAGTGCTGAGAGTTCTTCATCCCGGCACCTGGACTCCGGGTCCAGTTTCGACAAGTGTCGTCTCCCACATGAGAACAGCGATCAGCGCCGAAAACACGCGACTCCAGTAAAACTACTCAGAAAAAGTGAACTGCTTAGATATGTAGAATACCAAAAGCCCCTCACAGACTAGTATGGGAGATCGGGGTCAGTTGTTACACGGGGCAGGCTACACAGTTCGATTTTGAACTAACCGCCAGATTTACTTGCCAGGTGGTAGCTCCGAGCCTTTCCTCTTGCTGACTTTACTGTCGACACAAAGCAGTGCGTTTCAGACATACCAAGAGAGTGAATGTGTTTTCCTAGTTCAAAAGTAATTTTTCTCCGTCTGAAAGTAATTTTAATACCTGTTAAAACGTTCGTTGCATCCTGTTGAGATTAATATGCCGGATACATCGCATACTCAGGTATATGGGATTAGGGTTTCACTACGGAGGTGATTCGGTCCGTAGGCACTATGCTGGGCCCATTGTTCCTATGCCCCCAAGTGGGGTACCCCCGGAAGGAAGGATGAGGCGAAGGAGACAGAGGCCGACCAACCCAAGGAGCCACAACAGTACAGAGGGCAGGGTCCCTACAGCTGACTTGGATAGAGACTTCCCCCGACAGGCCAGGACAACGGACATGCTTCCCTACAGCGGAACGGCAACGAGCCCAGCAGCCGAGCACCAAATGTCCCTGGCTGGCGGTCCCGAAATGGTCCCAGCAGAGGAGCGGAGACCGACAACCCACCTACCGGAGGAGGAAGTAGTTTTCCTCAGAGCATATCATTCCTGCCATGCACCCTCGAGACAACCGCCGTCACTTCTACCCTGAAAGAGACCACCAGATGAAAGATGATATGAAATGATAATGGAGGTGAAATGGAGGGACAGGACATTCCGGGGATGTAATTAACCTTCCCAGCATTCGCCTTGCGACCCGGGAAAGCCTCCGAAAAAAGCATGGGTCAGGTAGGTCAGTCACGGGAATCGAACCCACGCCTCCCGAATGCGGGCTACAGACGAAACCGCCTGATCCATCCCGCTCGGTACTCAGGTATACACATAAGCGTTTCGTACAATGAAACGATAAAGATAATTATGTTATGTATTATAGTTTGAGCTGGCGTGGGATGGGGTTAGTTGTTACAGCAAACCGGGGACAAGTTGTGACAGCGTAACAACTTGCCCCATACAATTTTTTTCATATATACGAACATAGTTTTTTTTTTTTTTTTATAAATTTACATACAACACGAGGAATTATAAAAGAAAGACGGAGATCGGCACAGAATCTCAACAAACATATCTACATAATCATTTTAATTCCCCCATTCTTTGCATTTCCAAGGAGAAAATTTAAGGGTCATTTCCTTCATAATGGGCTCCAAGGATGTGCACATTCTGCTAACAAGTCAGGTTGGATGACCAAAGAAGATTTTCGTCTGTTTCTGAGACACACACACACACACACACACACACACACACACACACACACACACCACACACACACCACACACACACACACAGACACACACACACCAGAGTTATAGTGACCGCGCTTAAAGCATCCCCAGGCGTTTCGCTTTGTAAGGAGAAACAGTTGTCACCCCTAACCACAATGTCATAAATATCTTAGGTTACACTTACCGGGGTGGAGTTGTGAAGAATGTTAGGCTCGTGTTTATAGCTGAAAATACCCAGGGTTGCCGTTGTTTAAAATAACATTTAGAAGGAAAAAAGATTCAAGCTAATTTCACTGTAAGAACTAGTCATTTGGTTTACTTATTGATATTTTCAAATAAATTTTAAATAATTAATTTATCCTATAATAATACATAATGTTACAACCCTTTATAACATAACTGAAAAGAGATATATTACCTATGTTGTTACGGTATAGTACTTATATTAGTCACAAGAACTAAATGCGTATTATTAGCATAATATGCAAGGATAGCTTTAGTTTTAAAAGGGTTAAATTGCATCAATTTGCACGAATTTGCGAGGGATAATTACTTGCAAATCAAAGAGGCACTTTGGATATTCTGGTAGTTAATAATAATTTATAAGCAAAGATTGCACGTTTGAGCTTTGTTTATTGCAATCGTGAGCTGATTTATCCTAAAACATTTTTCTTTACTCTATGGCAGTTACAGATGGTGAATTTCAGTTGATTTAACAACCCAGTAAATACTTTAAAAGTAAAACTGACGAACTGAGGAATTAAAAAAAAAAAACTAGTAAGGAAACTCTATTACGCTTTTTAAATGCTGGAAGCATTTTACAAGGATGTCTGCTAATTTTACAAGTTTAAATAAAGTTAAGGAGTGTAATTTTTGGGGGTGGGGGGGGCCTCATGTTAAACACAATTTAAATAATCACGCACATTCCGCATAATAAATGTCATAACTTTAGAACTCGAGAAAGGTTGGAAATACTGTTAGGTATATATTACAAGTATGAATGGAAATCCATGTTAGCATATCCATGTTAGGTTCGATACCCACGGTCTCCAAATCTTAATTAAAGTACGCAAGTGCTAAACGCCAATAACTATTTAACATCAATAAATTTATAAAACTACACTAAGTAAAACACTATGTAAATTCTATAAATATAAACTAAATTAACATACATAGGAAGCACGTTTGCACAGTCTAAGCTAATAGAAGGTAACAGTTCTGAGGACACAAGAAAAATATTACAACAGCGGTTTAACTTGGTGAACGTATTAAGAAGGACCATCCCATGGTCCTTCTATGTCCTTCATGTCCTTCCATAGTCCTTCATGGACTATGCTGTAAGTATTTTAAGGCCCGGGCTTTATAGTTCGGACCATTATTAGGTACAATTAATGGAAATCAATTGTTCTTTCACACTAGCCGAGTGTAGGACGGTGAAAGAACAGTGTGAAAGAACAATTAATTTCCATTAATTGTACCTAATAGTGGTCCGAACTATAAAGCCCGGGCCTTAAAGTACTTACAGCATAGTAAGTCGCCATTAAGGTAGTTGTCTCATGTGTTTATGAGAATTCCTAAGTGGTTTAGCGGGAAAAACACGAGTCAGTTGGAGAATTTAATGTCATGTTGGCACGTTGGCCATAGTAGCTCAATGGCTTAGAGCGGCTGGACGGAGACCAGAAGATCCGTGGTTCAAATCCTGGCTATGACATTGAATTTTTCAGTCTGGCTCTACCTTTTCATAATGCATAGTTCGCAGAGTAATACTTTACGTTGCTTCCGACGTTTGCACATTCGATGGCCTTGCTGTACATCTCACGTTATTCATGCCCTGCGTCCAGAAATTTGTATAGCATGCGAGATCACCTCCCTCCGGCCTTTAGATGTAAGTAACGAAGCTGATTTTTTAAATAAAGGCTTTTAAAGGAAGACAATGACTTAGTCGTTACACTAAACGAGAAGACACTACTCAGGAAAGAACATATTCTGGTGAATGGAAAGAAAAATGTTCGCTACAGAACATGCAGATTGAAGAAAATGCAATGGTAAGTCATTCTAGTGGAATACGAGGAGGAAAGAGGAAAATAAGGACGAATGGACATGTTCTTGGGGGGGGGGGGGGAACACCTGATTAGTTAATGTAACTTATTTTACACATAAAAATAAAGGTGTCTAAGAGTTTGCTAATTTGTGTTTCTGAAGAGTAGGTAATCACGAGGACGTTTTCCCCCTATATATGTTTTAATATGGAAGCAAACAAAACGA
Organism: Mantis religiosa; assembly: GCA_030765055.1. Lineage (NCBI taxonomy): Eukaryota > Metazoa > Arthropoda > Insecta > Mantodea > Mantidae > Mantis > Mantis religiosa. The sequence goes on along the minus strand of CM060950.1, from coordinate 28,919,876 downwards.
AATAAAGTAATCAATACGTCTGCGTTTATTTATGGAGATTCTTACCCCATAAGAAGTTTGACATCATTCTGAATCATGCTTCTTCGTTGGAAGGTCGTCTCCGAGGACAAAGCATACAATACATACGTAGAGTTGACCTGGCGGTCCCTTCCCGCCTCTTGGCCGGCTACTCAGTGGCTCTGTGAAGGCCAAACCCCGAGGGCAAACCCATTACCAAGGACAATTCTTGCAGTACTGCATATCCTTTGTGTTAGGCAAATAGTCGAAGAGAAAAGCCAATGCACCAGTGGAGCTGATGTTCCTTAAGATTTCTTTAGTGCACTTTTTCTGAATATCATATCTTTGAACACCTAAGGCGACTTAGATTTAAACAGCTATGTTCTATTGGAGGTTACGACACGTAACCAAAATGGCTTTTCGTGAACATAAAAAAACAAAGAATTCTTCTCCACTTTAAAAAATTCTAGTATTAAAATTAAGGGAAAAATAATTCTCATTTTTAGAGAGCAGACAACAAAAACTATAATATCGAACCATCGATAAGCATTAAACTAAGTTTGTGTTTACGGGACAGTATGGGTGGGGCATAACAGGGCACTACCCTATTATACCCCTGGTGTAAAACTGTGTTATTCATGTGATTGACTATTCATGTTTCATGTGAGTTCGGAATAGTGCGTAATTACGTAAAGAAGTCATAGAGGCAAGAGTGGTCTTTAGTCTCGATGAAGGGGGCTGTGAATGATGATTCAATGGGTTACAAAAGGGCAGCTAGTTAAATTCAAGTGCCCCAAACAACTCTTGAACGCTACGTTAAGAAGAAACGAGATAATCCTGATTATGGTATTAAAAATGTTCTCACAGACTGCAGCCGCTATATTTTTTTTTTCAATGAAACCACTAATCAAATATTATGAGGATGAAATTCGCTCCTGGGTTAGATCTAATCCTTGACACCTTTTTAGGTTGCATCATTGTTTGGTGTCAGTTATAGGCGAGCCTCAACAATGAGCACGGCAGTCAATGGGTTTCGAAAAACAGGAATATGATCTGTGAACATCAATGTGTTTGATGATGCTGATTTCCTACTGTCCAAAACGACAGATATTGAGCTTTCTTCTGGAGTTCCTGATGATGTTAATCCTTCAACTTCTGAGATTTCCGTTGTCTCTGGTTCACCTATGGGGAGAGAAAACATTCAGATGCCAAGCTGCAGTAGTTTCCAGAGCTCCAGCCCAGAAAATATCACACCTATTACAAAGGTAGATCAGAATAACAAGAGAGTTTGGAAAAACAGGGGGAAAAGCACAATACTGACAACATCCCGTTGTAAAAGAGCGCCATTGTATGCGGAACAAGAAAAAATGAATAAAAGACCTTTAAAAAGGCGTCTTGCTCTGCCAGAAAGCGAAACAAAACGGAAATCATCGAAAAGTAGGCCTAGATGTCCTCACCCTCCTGTGACCAAACGTTCCAGAAGTCATCTGTCTGCTGATAACAGGAAAGAAGTGGCAAAAGACGACGAAGATGATTGTCTTTACTGCCGCGATTATTCAGAAGGAGTGTGGATTAGACATCCCTGCTGCCTGCAGTGGGCTCATAATTCTTGTGCAGGTGTCGAAAGTGATCATAAAGATGCTGTACATATTTGTGCATATTGTGAGAAGTAAACTAAATGTAAAAGAAAGAAAAAAACTGATCAAAAATTGGCCAAAGAAGTGATACCCCTTACTGCCCCACCTATGGGGCAAAACGGGGCAAATGTACTGATTTTGTTTTTGACGTGATAGCTACTCCCATTTGTTGTGAGTGTCTATTTAATTTACGTTTTTCAGGTAATTATGCAATAATATACACATTCACATTACCAAAACGCAATTTCTAAATGTCCAAATGTGAAATATAGATGCACAAATATTAAGTACCCTGTCCTGCCCCATGTTCCCCTATAGAAAAAGAAAAAAAGTACTTAAGGACATGTATGACTGAAATTTCATGAACATTTTCATAAAATCACCTTTTCCTCTTTTTAGTCTATAAAATACTGTAAGCCTTCCTGAATCGAAAGAATGATTAGATAGCATCCAAAGGCCATTTTAAATGCTCTAATATAGTTTCAAAGTTATGTGAATGCTAGTGTTAGTTATGAATTCTAATTCTTTGTCCTTGTTTTCTCGCTATTGAAAATTTCAGCACTTTTCATCATTTAAGATGCTCCTTACGTCACAGTTTTAGTGTTAGACTAATGAAACTTGCTACACACGTTCATAGAGTCACAGTGAATAGAAATTGCCCTGGGTTTTATTGTGAGATGCATTTTAAGCACACGTTTTTTACTTCAAAATACAAAAATGTCCAATTTTGAGCAAAGAAGCTATATTCATAGCTTTAAAAATTTCTGGAGTCTAAAGTGATTGTGATAGATAAACCTAGAGCAAATTCAAAAAATGGATGCATTGGGAACCTGTTGTTAAAATATTAGACCAAAATTTAAGTTATTTTGTCGCAAGGGACTTTTTAGGTGACGTAACCAAAAATAAATAAATTTGACCATATTTTCCAAATTATCAACGTGAAATTGACAAAATTTGGTCTGTATCATATTTGCAATAAGTTAAATCTGTGGTATAAATCTTAAAAATCTAGCATTATTAGTTCAGCATTTCAAATTTTCAGTCATAGGCATCCTTAAGAGGACAAAATTATTCGGATTTTAAACTTTGTCGCTAGCGATTTCCGTAAGAGAACAAATGACAGCCTTTTAGACATTGACCGCACATGGTTTGTTGTCACATCAGCTCTGATGTTATTTCACTCCTCTGGAAATACTTCTTTCAATTGAATTTTCCTTGCAATATGTCTTTTCCTAAGCCGTTGTTCTAGCTTACTCTAAATACGAGGGGGGGCGGGCAAAAGAAACCGGACTCCGAGGGCGCTGCCACTCGTAGACGTAGTGCAGGGTTCTCATGCTAGATTGTGTTAATAGAGACTTTCATGAAACAGCTTTGCATACGGCGTCAGTGCAGAGCTGAACGTGCAAGTGTGGTATTGTGTTTCTCTGACTGTTGGCGGGTTACCTCTGCGAAGTCGTTATGACAACTTTAAAAGTACAAAGAGCGTGTGTGAAATTTTGTTTCCTGCTTAAAAAAAAAACTGCAACGGAGACGCACCAAATGCTTCAGGAAGCTTTCCAGGAGGATGCTATGAGCCGCACACAGTTTTTCGTGTGGTTTGGGCGCTTTAAACGTGGTGAGATGTGTTTTGAAGACCAAGCTCGTTCTGGACGCCCTTCACCATTGCGAAATGAGGAGAACATTGAAAAGGTCCGCCTAAATATCAATGAGGATCGTCGCCAAACGATCGACCAAATTTCAGCAGCGACAGGAGTCAGAGCTCGTGGCAGCGGATTTTGAGGGAGGATTTGCACACGAGATGTGTTGCTGCTAAATTTGTTCAGCGACTTTTCACACAGGAGCACAAAACCATCCGCATGAATGTGTGTCAGGACTTGAAAACAGAGATTGCACGTGATCCAAACTTCTTGAACAAAGTCATTACAGGAGATGAGAGTTGGTGTTACGGGTATGACCCAGAAACCAAGCAAGCGTCAAGCCAGTGGAGGACTCCCAACTCTCCCAGACCAAAAAAAAGCAAGGCAAGTGAGGTCAAATGTGAAGACGATGATCATTATCTTTTTTGATGTTCGTGGAATTGTGCATCGGGAATTCGTACGCCCTGGCCAGACTGTTAACCAGCACTTTTACTTGGATGTTTTAAGGCATCTGCGAGAGGATGTGAGGAGGAAACGCCCGGAACTTTGGCGATCAGGTGACTGGTTTCTGCATCACGACAACGCTCCAGCACACACGGCCTTACGAGGAACGCACTATTTGGCATCTCAGATGTGGTCTGTCGTTCCCCACGCTCCGTATTCGCCAGACTTAGCCCCGTGCGACTTTTCCTATTTCCACGAATGAAAAAAACGCTAAAAGGGGAGCGTTATGACGATGTGGAGGCGGTAAAAACAGCTTCGCAAAGGGCACTGAACAATATCAAACTTGAAGAGTTCCAAACATGCTTCCAACAGTCGTAAAGACTTGACAAGTACATCGCATGTAATGGAGAGTATTTTGAAGGGGACTGAAGTAATTTTGTAAAAAGGTTCATCAATAAAGTTTTTATGACAACAATCCGATTTCTTTTGGGTCCCCCCTCGTATATTTAATTGGATTCAGATCTGGAGATCGTAATAGTGTATGCAGAAGTTGTGAAACATGGTTCGGAAGCCATAACTTTGGTGATGTGTTTAGGATCATATCTTGCTGGAAATAAAAGTTTCACTGCAATCCTAATTTCTGAGCATTGTTTTTCAAATATTATTTTTCGTAAAAACGCGTATGTATTAATGGTATCTTCTACAAAACACAAGGTCCCCTACACCTGCAAATACCATGCACCTCCACACTATTACACTGCCTCCAACATGTTTTACTCTACCCATCATAATCCTTGGACCCATTCAGTATTTGGTTTCCTCTAACTAAGATTCTACCATTACTGCGGTAAATATCACATTTATTTTCATTAGACCACAGAACTTTATCCCAGAATTCTACACATCACGACAGATATATTTTGGAAATTCTCTACTCTTTTACTGATTTACTTTACTCACATATGACTTCTTACCTGCACTCTTGCACGGTAACCAGCACTATTCAGCATTCCGGTGTGACTGTACGTGAATCAGCTTCTTTATTAATTGATTCTTCAGCTATGCTGGAATTCCAGATGCTGCAATTCTTGGGGTTTTTCCCCAGATTAATCACAGCTTTTCTGTCCCTGCTATTCAGCTCTGCTGGTCTTCCAGGTAAATTTGAAATGCATCTGCTGGTGTTTGTAGCGCTGAACTGTACTACAAATGGTTGAATGACTTCTATTCACCGTTCTTATCTCTGCATACGTAGGTTGTCCCTTCTGTCTGCAAGTTTAGTATAATTTGTCGCTCCTCAACAGTAGCTTCCTTTAATTTGCGATCATGATTACTTTTGGTAGAAAGCAGTGGAGTAAATCGAAAGATACGAACACCGATCTCTTGACTGTACACAGGAGAGAGAAACTAAGCATGATAAGCATACAAAATATGTTGTTTACAGGCGTTTTCCTTGTGCGTGGTGTATTTACGAATACTTTTGTCCAATGAAGCAACGTAGTTGCGAAAGGAAATCACTCACAGGTCATATATATAACATACTGTCACTGTATAGGATATGGCACGAGATCAAATACCAGACAATTGATTGCAGTTATCCAATTCTGGCCACTACGTCAGTCTAAAAAGGTATAACTATTCGCAGCTTTCACGTACATCTTCCCGAATACTTCTGTCCATCTGTATATACTGAAATTATGAAATAAACTGAACATATATTGGATGGGAGGACTATTTTAAATAGGCAAAAATGTAGAAAGAAAGAAAAATTACGATAAAATCAAGTTTTAAATTTCATGTGCTATTTTTGGACACCTGCTCAGATCGACGTTACTTCTTCCGGTCCTCGTAGCCATGGTCGTTAGAGCGCATGTCTCTAGCGTTCCGTCGCGCAGAGGGTTGCGGGTTCGAGTCCCACCTCGGGCATGGATGTATGTGTTGTGTATGTGTATTGTGTATACATGGTGTTCATTTTTATCTGTAATTTTACCGCGCAAAATTTGACGTCATCAATAGCAACGCTGATGGAGCGAGTTTATATACGATTCCCCTAGCGGCTTGTGATCCTATTAAATGTGTTGACAGCAGCTTTGAGGCCTCCCTCTACCGGCAGGTAAATATACTATTTGAGAGGTGGCTCTGCGTAATTTCGCCTGGTGCGTAGATACGATAACTGTTTATAAAGAAACTATATACTGCAGTGCACTGCAAAGCTAATTATGCAGCCATAAAAGTATACCATGAAGAATATACGAAATGATAAGTCAATGAACACTTATTTCACAATGAACATCTGTTTTTCTGCTAAAGCAGACATATATGCATATTGTAAACCTGTCACATAAAATAGAAATATTTCAATTTGATCTCAATTCTTTTCTATCACCCACAATTCCCTCATAATGTAACCTCATTACAAACCAGAAAATTAGCAGAACATGTTCTAGGAATGAAAAATAAATTAGTGTTACAATATGTACAAAGCTTTTATCCAAGTCTAAACAACAAAATATTTCTGGTATATGGTCTTATGTGTCCAGTTTCTTATATTTCATTTCTCTCTTCCCCTTAAACTACTGCTTCTAGATTGGGACCAGTCACTTTATAACGTCCAGTGTCTTTCTTTTTGCGAGTAACTGATCCTGTATCTTGTAAATGTTTGATGCACCTATTGGTTTTAAAAGACATAAGCATACCAACATTAATAGACATTTAGTTAAGCGTGAGAATGACAAAAAATTATATCGTATACTGATAAAACGTAAGACGTTTATGTTGCAAACAAAGGTATGTCAATTTGACGGTATCTGGACACTTTTGACAACATTACGCTCCGAGGGATGTCTGAATGCTGGATAGCGTTGCATAAACTCCTCTATGCAGCGGTTTAAACTATATGTATATGTCGCACCAATTTTAATGCCGGTACGAAAGTAGCATTCAAACATGAAGACGCGGTGGTCTGTGTTCATATCCAGGGGAAGCTGCTTGTATTAGTTATGAGCGCAACCACACTAAAAGCGCTTTAATTTGCTTACTGTTCCGCAAACATTACCGCTTCTTCTCCGTAGAAGGCAATATGACTTCAAGATAGACTCACCAGTCAACTATGACGTCATTGCTGCTCAATCGGAGGGTGGAAAATAACGAATAAAAAATGAGCACCGTGTATGTGTGCCCCTAGAAAAAAATAGATTCTTCCCCTATGGCCAAACAGTTTCTTCCCGAAGTGTAAAGAAAACGTTACCTGTGGGCATTTAAATGACCAAAAAGGTAAGACTGAATTAGTTTTTACTTTTAGTGTTTTATGTTCTAAAAACGTACACACACATATTTTGCCAAAAATCTTAGTAGGGTAACCATTGCGTTTTATAAATAAAAAATCGATACCGATATTCCACCGGAAACGCATTCCTTGTGGTTTCATAGAAGTTCCTCCAAAGTATTTTTACGAGAGCTTATTGATCTATCTACGTCATGTCGATCAAGATAGACTTTTGGAGAAATACAAGATTTAGTACACATTGCGTTGTAGGTACCTACAAGGGGGTTACAGGAAGCAATTAGATGATTAAAAACTAGATCGATTAAAGGCTAGTCTCTGTATGCTGAACTCTTTCTACAACACCGTGAGAACCAGCTCAACAGCACCTTAAACTGACAAAGGCATTAAACAAAACAATAATTACAAATATATCGCAAGTGGCTGATGCTTTTTTTTAAAAATATATTGTGCGTTTTAAAGCAGCCAACAAAAAACTACTACTCATAAAATGTACCTATCTCAACAGTTATTAAACAGAATTTCAGCTCGCCTCGGTAGTCCGGATGGTAGCGTGTCTGCCTCACGTTCAAGAGGTTCCGAGCTCGAATCTCGGTCAGGGTGAGCTACCTGGATAAGGTTTTTCCGGGGTTTTGCCTTATTCTGAAAGACGAATGTCATGTAACTCTAAACTCCATGAAGCCCAGACTCTCTTGAGCATCATTTCACCCATTTCATTCATCGTCCGATGTAAGGTTGGAGGACGTAAATTAAAAAAAAATAATAATAAATAAAGAGAATTTAAGGGTAGATTAAAAGATAAATTCGGTTAAGAAATGACATTTTCTGATTTTACGGTTACATTATTATTTGACATTTTCTGAAAATATTGATACATAGTTTAGTGATGCAAACGCATTACAAATATTTTAAATATATTTTTGAACTTTCAACTGCACTGGACCCTCATTTTCATCATTTCGGGGAAAAAACTCGTAACCTTTGAACCAATTGAGTTAAAAGTATGAAATTTAGCCCACTTTATATTGGAATTTGTCCTGCCCCGTGGCGTAGCGGGCTAAGGCAGCATGCCTTGGTCCCTATCCACGGAAAGCGGCCCGGGTTCGATCCCACCAATGGGGTGGGGGATTTTAGGTCCCGGGTATAGGACCGGTGCCCACTCAGCATCGTGAGGAAAGTGAGGAGCTTACGCTAGGTAAGCGGCCCTGGTCACGGAAACCAACGTTTCGGCTGGGGGATGCCGAGATGCTGACAACATCTCCCCGTATCGGTTGGATAACCGCCCACCTCTGCCGTGCGTAAGTGGGCGTGAGGCCGGCATTCGGGATGGTAGGCCTTGGCCCTCTAAGGGCTATCGCGCCATGGGTTATTATTATTTATATTGGAATTTACGCTCTAGCGATTGGTATCACTACTGGTAAGGTAGCAGCTGCCTGTAAACATAGGAATTTTAAAATCTAGTTTTTCTTTGCTTTTTAAAATTTAATATTCCTGTAAAATACATTTTCTGTTAGAAAGGTACATTTTTCTCAAAATCTATGAAAGATAAACATCTCAAATTTTTAACACACATCAAGCACACTATAATAGAGTTGTGGATCTATTTCTTTGTTGATCAGTAAAATGTTTTAATTGTTTTCTTGTAGAGTAAATTAAAGAAATAATGTAGAAAAACTTCTAACATTTACATAAATAGACCTTATATCAAAAAGCTGGATCCACATATTTAAAGACATTGTCAAAAATAGAGCTAAAAATTTCACATTGATATCTGTAGTAGCTCCAGAGAAACGTGTACATTAAGTTAGCAATTTTAACATTGGCCGGGTAGGGCTTTTGATCTTCCAACAGAGGGTATTCACAAAAAAATTAAGATATAATACATTATTTGTTATACGAGCATAATAAACATATGGTACTTTAATCCTTAAATCATAAAGTCATTTTTGAAATTAAATATTTTGAAAAGTTTAAGTACGTATTATGTGTTGCATATGGGAAGAGTTCTCGCCTGTAGCGAATCAGATGCGTTAGAGCCTTCAGCGTTGCCACCACTATCCCCACTCTTTTAATATTTCCCTCTCTCTCAGACACACTTGCGAGTGCTCGTGGCGCTAGACGTAAGCGAACGCAAACTGAATTTTCCAAAGTTTTATAATAATGCAGTTGTTGAAATCACAATTGCAACATGGATATTCGTATATTACGCAAATTGTTTAAATATTTAGTTTAAAATTAATTATAGTTTATGAATTACTTATTTTTCTAATCCAATGAAAATACCAGCGGTGCATCCGTATAGCTGTGAATGTTACTTACGTTAAGAGATAATTCGTCATTGGCATTGTCTTCATCGTCTGAGTACTGCAAATTTATGATGATAGGTTTCAAAATCTCGTTACGTGCTATTTCTTTCCAAAAGTCATCTTCTTCTAGTTTATCTGATGTCTCACGCAGTTTTCCCAGTCTTCTTGTGTTCCTTGTCAATTTCTTTGTGAATAAGTCGTTCAACGTCAGTCAGTTTAAAATATTATTTCTGTTTGCAACATAATTTGAGCCCACATTAACTCAATTGGAATGTTCTGACAGTAGTAAATAGTAAGGATCAAGTGGATTGAGTCTCATTGATACAGCTGATACACTTTTTTCATGGGCGAGGAACTGAATACTACTGCTTTGAACTCTCTAGAGTAAATAGAGATTACGAACCATTCATAAACAAAGATATAATGTGACCAGTCACGTTCTGCCAGACTAGCAAGAAGTGTATCGTTTCCTTTCATCGAATCTAACAAACAACTTAGCTTATTAAAATTACATATTTCTTTTACCACGTCATGTCAAATGTTTACATTTCAGTTCTGGGTAATTTCAGATATACGTTCACGAATACATGTCAACTAATAATGATATTCATTACAGTGCCTATGTCGCAATGCGTTGTTATAATATAATGGTATCCACTTTATTTATTTGTATTAGGAAAACTATTTGAGCTAAAAACATGGGGGTTTCATGGTTATGTTAGATACATTACTCGCTACCTTCCACGTGGATCAGGTTTGCAAAATCTGAACTTTTGTCTTAGCGCGAATAGTATTTCATACAGACTGATTAGGTTGGCACTCGTCACACACCACTTAGCGGGAATGCAGTACAACACCGCGGGACTCCGATTGGTTGTTCACCTAGTAGCACTCAAGGACAAACACCTTCCCTTTTGAAACACATAAGTGATTTTGTGGGGAGAAATTTTCTTGAAAATCTGGGTGTCGCAGAATACTTAGCTTAAATTCCGAGTTTGGTATTTATTCGAGGTTTTGTTTTCGAGTTATGCTGTTCACAGACACACCCAAACATGAATCTTGTTCAAGAAAAGCCTTCCTTGGAATCAGAGGATTCAAAAGGTGCATTTACGGTGAGCTCTTAATATCGAATTGTTGAGTAGAATATATTTTATCTACATGGTAGGGAAGGTACACATCTGAGATGTTTGTACTCTCCTTACTTTCTCTGCCTAATATGGTTTATATTCGTATAGGTTATAGATAGCATTCTTACGAAAGCCTATTTTTATCTATTACAAAAACATTTGCAGAAAAATCTTCACTACACATTCCGCTGGAGCTACAAGATGAATATCAATAACCAGATGTTGAAAAACCAGCTCGCTTTATGATGGATTAGAAACAGAATGCTATTTCTATGACATTGCGAGAAATAACTGAAAAGCACAGTACTTTTATTAAATAATGAAGTAGGAGATTTTTAATAAGAAAAGCAACAATTATCTCGGTAATAATTGATAGCACAGAAAAATGTGTTAGAGATAACTTATGTGCCTTTAAGGGGTCATATGATTTTGTCTATATCTTCTGGTTTACCAGATAAAGAAAAGTGTAGGTATACAATTCATTCCAGACTAAGAGGACTACACAATATTCCCATAAAGTTCAAAGTGTAATGCATTTTGTCACACACACACACACACACACACACACACACACACACACACACACACACACACACACACACACACACACACACACACACACACACACACACACACACACACACACAGTTTAATAAAAATTTATTGAGCTCTTTTTGAGAACATCCTAAATAGAAAGGCTGTCAATGTAAAATTTAGTTTGGGGTGGCGAATTTCTGGAAAATCTTTGCGTCACGTTTTTGGAAGTTACTGAATCTAAATATGAAGCTTGATATTTATCAAACATTTCGTTGTTTAGACAGAGAGAGATAGAGAGAGGCATAAAGTACTTTTCCCCCCTGAAATTAAGTTTTTTTTTGGCCTCAAAGTATATACTTCTGGTGAAAACTTGGCACCGAATTTTTGTTTAACCTCCTAATTTTGGTACTGGCCTATGAGAGACACGTCAAATGCTTATAGAGGAGAAGACAAGCTATGGATTAGAAAGAGTAGCCAGGAAAGGTGAACAGCTCGAAGCCTGATTGGAGAATGAGGAACGAGGTGGTACTGTTCACCAACGAAAAGTAAGTCCCTGAAAGGAATGTGCCGTCCAGTGCCACCTTTACATAGTGGGACAAGGACAGCGAATGTGTGTGACAGAGAACGCATTCTACACAAGGAGTAGAACCGTTAAAACACATGTGCTCTGTTAACTCTGTACACTAAAACCAAGAAGATTTATTCACAAAAGTAAAAGCCGTCAGAATGTTTTTGAATGGTCTCTAACTGAACTGACATGGGCTGTCATAAACCTGTCCAGGGAGAGTGTGGGAACCTTCTGCAACCCCCCGTGCGTCTCAGTCCCCGGAGACTTTCTTTGCTGTGGTAAACTGTATGTCATGACGGTGAAATGGGTAAAAGGAAATGTGAGAATGGAGCAGTTGATGGAATGAATGGCGGGGCAACCGAAGATAATCCGTCCAGACGCTGCTTTGTCCACACATATCACATATGGTCGAAACTTGATGAAAGGCACCGGCCTAACGACTGGCCACAACACCGCCTCCTAATTACAATATGTAAGGTAGGGAAAATAAAAATAAGCACTTCCAGAAAAAGACTACAGCGCGACGTATATTTGACTGCGAGACGTACCTACAGATAAGATACCAAATTTCATACTTATTTCAGCGATGCCCATCCTCGGCTCTTATGTGTTGATAATGTTACCTTGCAGCTCTACCACACCACCTTCATTTTGTGTACGAAGGTTTCCCCTTCACTCATTCAGGTACGCAAATATTAAAGAGGTTTGTTTTTCAATCCCATGGATGCAGCCTAACGAAAAGTAGGTAGAGGTAAATCCGCCTTCCCCTCTTTCCGAATAAGGTTGGGCATCACTGCTTATGTCAGATACCTTTTAAGGAAAATATATTTTTTTGAGTTCAAGTTACTTTCTATGAATATGTACGGTGTTCTCTTTATACCTAAAAAAACTGTGTAGTACTAGGAAGGTCTGAGTGTTTCTTAAAGCTTAAATGAGTGTATTGCTATTTTCCAAATTTTTAAGTTAGAGGCTTACTCATATTTTAATTTTGTATACAAGCACCTCTTATTATTGGTATTAACAAACTCTAGTGTAATGGTATCTGTAAAATAGCTTTTGAATTATCGAAAGATGTTTGTTTAAATAGGTGGAATTTTTCGAAAAGCATCTGCGAATGTATCAAAGAGCTGAAACAAACTTAATGTAGAGGACTACAAATTATTAAATTTTGGCGTTAAAGAAGTAATTATTTAATGTTTTGTCGATAACTGTACTTCCATAGTAAACTGTGTAAGCGCTTAATCGGATAGTTGAGTCAGAGTTGAAATATTCAAGACACTGACTGCTCTCCATGTTAGCTCAACGGTAAGAACATTAGCATGGAGATCTGAAGAATCATGGTTCGATTCGCAGCTGGAGCACTGAATTCTTATTCAGCTTTCTCCAATGCCTAGTGGTGGTTAACTCTAGAGATCATAAATGAATAGTATATGCAACATTGCAATCAAGATTTGCCGGATTATAGGAATCAAATGAGAACGTGGAATGATTTTCCGGGTATCTCGTAATGGTAGCCCAGCATCGGCACGAGAATCGAATATCTGTGTTCGTGAATGTTTCAAATGAAATTCAAGTCTGTAACTTTGGTACATAAAGGTAATGTGAAACAGATACTTCAGAAGTTCTTGGTAGTGCCACGAAGTTTAATTGCATCGCATATGTAATTCATTAGATTTTACTTTTAGAGACGATTGATAAACAGCTTATCTGACATAACATGTACGGGTAGCGTAACATCAAAAGGTTGTCTAATTCGTCCTTCAGACACTTTCAATCAGCACCGTTAACTAGAGGTTAAATATAATACGGCGCAGATGCACCGTTTCCGAGTGGTAATATAAATCCACTGACTGCAGTTTATTCCTCCTTAATAACGTAATGGTTTATGCTCTCTGGTCAAGTGGAGCTTTGTCAAAATGTTCATGTACTCTGCGTCCCTGACATCTACAAATTGTCACAATGTGGCACCAAGATAGTGGCAGTGCTGGAAAAAGTCCAAACCAACATAATTACCCCAGAGAGTAAGTTAAGATTCCAAAAATGATATATGTATAAGTTGCACTTCGGTAATACTAACTCAAATCCTCATTTTGCAATCTTCAATTTTGTGAATAAAGGTACCTAGTATCTTCCCGAACCTTCCAGTCATGAAAACGCAACATAAATGATCAAATTCGAACGATTTGTTCTTTGGTGTAAGAGTTACTTTAGAGACGAAACATGCCTCATTCGCTATCTGGATAAGCAACCAGTATATTTTGATAAGTAATATACATAATGGATTGGCCCACAAGTTCTGGCATACTTTTTTTTTTTGTAATTATTTTTGTGTAAGTGAAAATTATGTTTGCAAAATAAAGTGTTCTGGTAGTGCGTTTGTTATTCGATAGAAAAACATATACTCCACAAAATAGTGTGTTATTTTTTGTATGCTTATATACGGTTTGTTCTTTTCAGAGCAGCTTCAATGGCTTTGACCCCAGAATAAAACGCATACAACAGATGTGGAACATGCTTTTTGCTGTAGACTTAGCACTAAATTTTATTGATTGAAAGGTGGTAAAAAAAAGTTGGCACTGGACTTGTGGCTCAACTCATTACATTATAAACGGAATAAATTATGCATAAGACTTAATTAAACAACTCATAAGTGATTACAAATGCTATAATTGATCAATCAAGCAGTTTAGAATATGTAATTCAAAGTTCATTTTGAGTATTTTTTGTAGTCTAGCATAACACGCAACTCTGCTCGCGTTATTATATTAAATGAAGGGACTCTTCACTTTTCTGTTACTCTCCCCTTCCAGAACAGCGAGATAGCTTTGAGTTGACTAATGGGATTAACATTGGGAGGTCCCGCTTTCAATTCCCGTCCGGCCACTCTGACATGTGTTTTTCTTTCGTTTCCCCGAATTGATAGAATGTTGAGATAGTTGCCATTCTGCCAAGAATTTGCTGTCACTCTAATTTCCTTTCATATCATTCACTTTGTCTGTTTTAGGGTTTTAGGACCAGGCGACAGCAGTTGGTGCTTTGCAGTAGGACGGTGGAATCTGCGTTATGGAAAGATTTCTCCCTGGCACATGGTGGCATTGCTGGGGCTCCTTTCCTTCTGGTGGTGTCTCGCTTATTCCCGGAAAAACAGGTTGTTGTTTCTTAAGGTAGGCTAGCCGGCGTTGGTGTTATGTTGGAATCACTAGGGGCCCCGTTCTTGCTACGTCCGGATCTGGTCACTCTTGTGACTTCATCTTCCAGGTAAAGCTCAAAAGCGCCTACCATGGCCTGCGTGCTTTGCTGTGCCCCAGATACTATAATAGTAGATCGTGAGTCTATCTACTGCTAACTCCCTTCATTTTCCTTTGTCTAACCTTTCCCACTGTCATTCTCCTGCTTCTCTTTCCATTCTATCCCTACGACTTTCACTTCTCTTTCTCTCCATTTTCAAAGTAAATGTCCGTCCATCTTCCTGTGTGACTCAAATATAATGTGAAGTTTTAAAAACTATCAATCAAACTGCGTCGTCTTGAACTTTAGTAAAAATCACAACTAAATAAAAATACTAAACATTAAGAGGGCCATGGTTGCTAGTGAAACATAAGTGTGTTCGCTCTGCTATAAATTGCTTCAAATTAAGATAAAAGCCTTTTCAAGATTGTGATTTTAAAGTGATTCTTCTTTTATCCTTGTGCACAGTTAAATACAGTTTTAGTGAGTATTGCTGTGTTTCGAGTGTAATTTCAACTCTAACTGCTTAGAGGAGTGAATTTGAAGAGGACACTGAAATAACCGGCGATGTCACTGCAAATTTTACCAATACTGACACTCAATGCTACAACTATTAACAACGTCCGCAAGCAAACGAGTCCACTTCACATAAAAACTGTAAATATAGATAGGTATTGATCCTAAAAGTATAATTATGAATAAACGTCCAGAGCATTTGTGAAATCTGAAATTAAAATACCTCCCATCTACTTACGTAATATAGTGTTAATTATACAAATCATAAGAAACAAACTTAAGTCTGAGTTTCATACAGAAGTGAGAGGCTCTATTAACAAAGTACTGACGATTTGAGAGTACTGACTGCTTACTTTGACTCGATTCACCAGAAGTATTACACATATAAAAAAGATTGCAACAAAACGTTATCGGCAATTTATACACAACCTTTCCATGACCAGGAAGTTATGCAAGCAGTGCCTTGTTCTGAGAGTACTCGTCTTTCTGGAAGTAACAAAGAACCTAACTTTTTATGGCAGTATATCCTCTATGCAATGAATAAGGCAAATAAATCTTAGATCTAAATCGCTTACCATACTGTGTGATCAAAGTTGAGTGACACAGACGTTATAAGAATATACTTCAGTGCACACGTCGATATACACGGTGTTCATTTTTATTCGTTAATTCTCACCCTCCCATTGAGCAAGAATGACGTCATAGTTCACTGGTAAGTCTATCTTGAAATCATAGTGCCTTCTACGGAGAAGAAGCGGTAATTTTTGCAGAACAGTAAGCAAATTATAGCGCTCTCAGTGTGGTTGCGCCTGTAACTAATACAACCAGCTTCCCCTGGATATGAACACAGACCACCGCGTCTTCATGGTTGAATGCTACTTTCGTACCGGCATTAAAATTGGTGCGACATATAAATATAGTTTAAACCACTGCATAGAGGAGTTTATGCAAGGATATCCAGCATTCAGACAAGTCCCTCGGAGCGTAATGTTATCAAGTATTCAGGTACCGTCAAATTGACATACCTTTTTTGCAACATAAACGTCTTACGTTTTATCAGTATACGATATAATTTTTTGGTCATTCTTACGCTTAATTAAAGTGTCTATTAATGTTGGTATCCTTATGTTTTTTAAAACCAATATGTGCATCAAACATTTACAAGATACAGGATCAGTTACTCGCAAAAAGAAAGACACTGGACGCCATAAAGTGACTGGTCCCCATCTTCAAGCAATAAATAATGTTATGACAGAAAGGCCTCAAGCATACCTTCTCGCAATACGGACAGTGTTTAAGGGAAGAGAGAAATGAAATATAAGAAAATGGACACATAAGACTATGTACTAGAGATATTTTCTTGTTTAGACTTGGATAAAAGCTTTATACATATTGTAACACTAATTTATTTTTCATTCCTAGAACATGCTCTGCTAATTTTTTTGGTTTGTAATGAAGTTACATTGTGAGGAAACTGTGGGCGATAGAAAATAATTGAGATCAAATTGAAATATTTCTATTTTATGTGACAGGTTTACAATATGCATATATGTCTACTATAACAGAAAAACAGATGTTCATTGTGAAATAAATGTTCACTGACTTATCATTTCGTATATTCTTCAGGGTCTACTTTTATGAGTGCATAGTTAGCTTTGCAGTGCACTGCATTGCAGTATATAGTAGTTTTATAAACAGTACGCCCCAGGTGAAATTACGCACCTTTATATTACGCCTGCAGACCCACCTCTGTATTTACCTGTCGGTAGATGGAGACCTTAAAGTAGCTGCCAATAGTCTAATATGACCACAAGCCGCTAGGGGAATCAGATAAAAACTCGCTGCATCAGCAATGTTATTGATGACTCAAATTTTACGGGGTAAAATTACAGATAAAATGAACACCGTGTATTAGGCATATCAAAAATTACTGCCAACTTCAGCAACGCCATGTGCGATGCACTGCATCGCATCATTACTCTGAATGCCCAAATCCAAAACTCACACCAACTAGAAGTGTTGTTATGAAAATCATTTGTAGAGTATATTGGTACGGACCATCTCATAAGAATATCCGTAGTCTTGACAAGGAGAGGACAGATTCCCAACAGCCTAACAATCAACTGGACTTAGCTCCGAACTGATTTTTTTAGCTTTACCAGAGAAGACGGATAAAACTAACTTGTCGAAACATTCAGTTACTGAAGGACAACTACGTTCACGCCAACGCAATTACGTCAATGCTGTAAATAGCTCCAAGCAAAACCAACGTTCATCACGTTCAGCGATATTCTTCTTTAACAAGATTACAACAATTTTGGCCTAACATTGTCTCATTTATAAACTTACGTTTACCAACATTTCAAGCATCTCCCATCTCTCTTCTCTCATCAAGTTATCAAAATGGCAACATGTAATTGTACTGCCATCTATAAACAAACAGTTAAGTTGAAATAACGGCTTTCGTCTCAAAACGACGCCTGTTATCGCCTTTCTTGGATGCGTCATCGAACACATTTATTACAAAATTGAACCTTTTGTTTCTGAGAGTAAAATTTACAGGTATGACAGAGTCACCTTCACTGCTTCAGGAAGAGTAGACTTTCTAATTAAACGCAATATTCCACACCACAGAATAGTCCTTTCCCGTATAATAGAATTAGAAACTGGTGGCATTAAAGGCGAATGCCGTTATAACAATGATATCATCTTAATTTGCGTATATAAACCTCCAACTTATTTATGTACTTAAAGTTGCATATCTGAATATGATTTTTACCAACACTTCTTTTGTGCAATTTAAATTGCAAACACATCATGGAGATGCCGTACAACTAATCCAAATGACTTCGTCTCTGACCACATTAACTATAATGGATTGCAGGGGCGGTTCGTCCTTACGTGCAGCAGAGCTGCAGCACGCTCTTTTCTCCTCTATAAATCACATTGTATACATTTCAAACGACCATGTAAGTAACAATGCATTATTATAAGTATATGAATTCGAGTACGACCAATAATGAACTCTTGATGCATGGGAAACATCTGCGTAACTAGTGGAACGCATCTGTGACGTCAACGTGCTGAGAGCCAGCAAGCTCAGTAATCAGTTTTTGCGCATGCGTACAACCTTCCCCTCTTCCCTCTCCGATGTCCTGAGTTCCCAAGATTTTCACACAAATGCGTGCTACAGCTGGGTGTTGCGCGGTGATCATTCGCTACACGGTGAAGCAGGGCCACCAACACTCATAGTTATAGCACTTGAATATGCATTGGAAATCATTTAACAATTTATAATTGCTTTATATTTTAGTTCTAGAAACTAATTCCATTCTTCTTACCTAAACAGATCCAATACCCAATGGTTATAAAAACGCAGTGCCGATTGTTTGTGACGCACCTATCATGTTGGCACGATACTGCACTCCCGCGACCATAACGAGAATCCCCCATAACAAGTACATGTGGTCCGTAAGCTCGCATTGTATCCAAGTATTCCTTAGTGTAACGTTATTTAGTGGCTGATATCAATTTCATTATTTTGTGAGTGGGTGTGAAATGTCTTATAAATTCGCTTTATTCAGTGTATGAGTAATTTAATATTACGAAAACTTTAACCATATATAATGAGAAGAAAGGACTAGTACAAAAATGTTAGGGCAATCAATAACCGATTTAAAAATTGAGCAAAAAGCGAAAGGAAGTTGAAATTCTGTTTATACCATGAAGAAACATCACTTCATTTTTCGAAACTAGGTGAGTTGCATGGACTTTTTCCCGCAGCACGCTGTTATTTTTCGGCACGAGCCGCCACTGATGGATTGAATATGTTAGCACCAACTGAGCCGATATTTTCTTTTGTAGCTTCATCTCCTAATATTGTCGACATAGGATTATGTAAACACAAGCATCCTCCAATATATATTACTCTTTTAACTGCCCTCGATGAGAGTATAGGCCAGTTCTAAATGCATTTCAATCATATCCATACTTAACATAACAACCACGCCTGATGTATGTTAACTAGGACCAATTTCAATCAAGTTTTGATACAGCAATAAATTCATCCTATCATCCAATCTGCCCGTCAGATATTGATAATGCAGCTCAGTACTTCACAGAGTCCATTTGTTCCTGTGTCAAAGAATCAACATCCCGCGCACGCAGATCAAGACCCCGTCTCTACTTACCCATGCTCATCATTCACTTAACAAAAGAGAAACATCTCATTCGAAGAACGTGGCAACCAGAAAGTCTTGGCAGCGTAAAGACTTAACAGCGTCATTCAGGCAGTCAGGCAAGAGCTGGAATATAACCTCAATTGTCATCAAACCTACCTATCTTCTGGTGAGAGCTCACTGTGGTGTGAAACAAAACGAATTCTGAGAGCAAATGTCAATATCCTCACTGTATGTTGATAATAATACAAACGTTTACAGAAACAATACTGTTATTCTATAATTTCAATACGGTTATCTTCCTCACCCAAAAACTTATCAGTTATTAAGAATAATTAATGAAAATATCAAAGGTTTCGAGAAGACACAATATCCTATTCTTTTTTTCCATGATATAGCCTAAATTACCTTAGCAATATAACCAAAAGTTTCATATAATAGTGTTACTTCCTGATAATAGATAATTATAAATGTCCATTCGATCAAAAATGGCAGTTCGATCATCATCAATATTCAACTTCTTTCGCTCTTGCTCGCTCGTCGTGCTGGCTGGCTGTATTTAGCCAGAAGGTTTTTGCTGCGTGCCCAAACATTTTGGGTTTAACCGCAGGTAAGGTTTATTCGGGATGTTGTAGGGTGACTTGTAGGTTTTTAGGTTGGAATTAATTTTGTAAGGCTACAGTAATTGTACCTTGGGAATGAAAGGATTCAACTTCTTCATGCATCACCTGCCAATTAAATATCGTAGATGTACTGCAATGTATGCAGACGACACATATCTTCTATTCGCATTCTGTCTTAAATATGCAATACTTTAAAGGCTACATACGTCACTAAACCTGTAATATAGACGATTTACAACCTGGAGTATGAAGTTAGGCACCAACAAATCTGAAACAAATACCGTGCGTTCCCTGAGCGACCGGCCCGCCCCGCTGCGCTACCGTAACGGGTGAGGGCCGATGCGCTCTCCGCCAGAATTACGCCTAAAGGACCGGCAGGTAATGTGTACGGAACTCTTACTGCACTAATTTACAATATAATGAAGGATTGTGAAGAATTAATATTTTTTTCTTTTTTAACTGATATCTTTTTTACTGTATAATATGGGTAAGATATGCTGTGGAATGTTTTTGTTATGTTTTGTTAAGCATCATTAAACATAAATAAAAAATAGTTATATTTTGCTGGTTACAAGTACAATTTGGAGCCACCTATATCCGGCGGCTAATTTTTTAGGGGTAGATTTTTTGTTTTTGTTTTATTAATAGCTGGATACCAGTTATTTTTACTGAATATCAGTAATAAATTATGTAGTGTTGATATTTTTGTTCATTGTTAAATTTATTTTAGTATTTATTTAAAGTTACATGTATTAAAAATGGGAAAGGTGTGAATATAAGGAGAAAGAAAGGTTAAATATGTTTTGAGTTTAAAAGAAAATGTTATTTATTGTAGTGTATTAGTATTTTATTTTGCTGTTGTTTTTGTTCAT
Organism: Mantis religiosa; assembly: GCA_030765055.1. NCBI lineage: Eukaryota > Metazoa > Arthropoda > Insecta > Mantodea > Mantidae > Mantis > Mantis religiosa. The sequence goes on along the minus strand of CM060950.1, from coordinate 28,898,926 downwards.
TTTTGGTAGGAGTAGTTTTAATATCTGTAATTTTTTTGTAAAAATTGTATTAAAGTTAATAAATATAAAAATTTGGAATATTTATTCCCTGGCTTGAGAAATTAGGTGCCAGGGTATGGTATTGTAGATTTTTATTTATTTATGTACTAATTTACACTAGGCTTACCTGAAATCACAATAAATATTGAAACTAATGACCTTCAATGCAAATACATTCAATATATCTCCGGAAACAGTTTTGGTTCACTCGAAGAAGCTCCTCTTGACTGATTGCCTGTATGTCTCTCGTGATATTGTCCTTCAATTCTAGTAACGTGTGCGGGTTGGGTGCATACACTTTATTCTTTAAGGTTCACAATAAATAAAAATCACATGGAGTTAGGTCAGGGGAACGAGATGGTCACAATCCTCGACTATTATTCTGTCACCATACAAACTTCACAATTCATGCATAGAATTCGCAGCAGTGTGCGTTGTAGCTGAGTCCTGCTGAAACCACAATCGTTCATCTCTTGTTAGTTGCGGGGAAAAGAAATTAAAGTGGAATTTACATAAACGTGTACATCAACTGTTGTACCGAAAAATATGGGACCAATAATTCTAGTGCACTTACTCCACACCAAACTCCAACTTTTGCAGTGTGGTGAGGAATTTCATGAATAATATGGGGGTTTTCCGTTGCCCAGTATCCATTGTTTTGGATAGACATATGACCTTTGATACCGAAATTAAGGGGTGCAATGTATAAAGAATCGCAATCGATTTCAAAGGAGTCTTGTATGCTTGTTACGACACGAACAGGTGCAGTTGGTTGAGTCGTGTAACAAAAGACACGGGAAAAACAGAATTTTAAAGGGTAGCACTTGACTTTGTTGAGTAAGGTATTCTTCGGATCCTTAATAATGGCATGACAAAATAGTCACAAAGGGAATCTTTGTGTGTATAAAGGGCTTCGAGAAAGTGAAAGCTAGACACTCACGCGCAGCTGTGAGGTCATTCAGTCCACGGCGTGAAGCCGATTAGGGCAGTCCTTTTCTGTCTTGGTCGAGGGCAGACCAGAAGTGACGAGAGAAGATATTTCTCGGTTCATATGTACGTGAAGAACGAATTAAGTTTATCGAGTAATAATCATTTCACATATAGTAACTCTAAACAGTGATATTGGTAATCCTTGGTCGGTAACTTCAAGTTTAATGTAATGATAATCGAAACAGTCATTAAACCAGTTTGAAACGGGCATTCCAGTGTCATTAAAACCATCATTCTCACACATATCCACGCACACCCTGTGAGAAACCTCATTGCTTAACCCTGAGCTAAACATTATTGTATCAAACTGTAGCCCCAACGTGGTAACCTTTGCTCGCCAATTATATTGTTGCTTCACCTTGAAGATAAAACCACGCTTCATCAGCGAAGAACATTAAAAGTGGCTCCACGTCACCACCATAAACGGACTGCAAAAACCAATAGCAGTAATTAACCCTAAGCACAGGATCTTGTGGCTGTACAGATGTACAATTACAATTACCTTGTATAGCTTAAGTTTTAAAAGTTCTCTGATTTTTGCGGTGGGTACTCTAACCGGGTCGCTACATTAAGCTTCTCTTCTCATAACACACTGCGCTTTTTAACATATCTGGTGCTCAAACTACCCCGTACACTTTACTATATTGACGGCCACGCCGTGGCTCAGTGGTTAGACCGCTTGGCTCTCACCAAGGCGGTCCGGGTTCGATCCCAGGCGACCGCAAAGTGAGACTTTTGGTGGACAACACGGCGCTGGGCGGGTTTTCTCCGGGACCTCCGGTTCCCCCCGCCATCTCATTCCACCGGTGCTCCATCTTCATCTCATGTATCATCAGTGTCATCGCCTGCGGTGCCGTATGTAGTAAAAGCGGGCGTTAAACACTGCACATTTTTGTTTTTACTATATTGACAAGTTCATGCATATAAACTGCTAGGAATTGTAACACCTGCGGAACGAAATTCGAAATTCTCTACGACACCTTCTGCGTCATACAGAAAAATACGTTGTTCTAAAGTGCACTGAAGCATTATTAATGAACAAATTATCACCAAGAGATAACACAATGTCACTACGAACACGCACACAGACCGCTTTCCCTCACTACAGATTCAATTCGACTGACACAGCAGTAGTAGAGTGCTATTACCTGGCGGCAGGAACGCCACTCGTCACCCAGTCCAAGGCCACTCTGAAACGGTCCGGTTGCTCAGGGAACACACAGTATCCCCGTAAGACCATATAACCCACCCGTAGTACTACTACAACAAAAGCAGCTCACATAGCTGCCTCTAGAAACACCATTTAAATATCTAGGAATAATGCTAAACACAAAACTAATGTTGTATTTTCATATATGCTACTTCTTAAGACTAGCTATTTATGGAATAATAAAAGTGTACATTTTACTATAAAAGAAACACTTTATAGGAAATGGAATGCTCATTACTGCTATTCAAATCTCTTTACGGCTTGAAATCTCGTAATCCTCACTTGTGTGGCCCGAAGTTAGCAAATTTTCTTAGACTTCAGATTATAAAAAACAAATTTCTTTGCACCATTACAAAGGTTCCATGGCTCATAAAAATGAAGAGCTTCATCAGGAATTCCGAATTCTTCCCATACAAAGAAATTCTCCCAAAGATATTCTTCTTCAGATAAGCTGGAGTATAAGACGCTGCAACCTATCACATGGGACCTAGAATCCCACAGATAAGAATAAATAGAAAGAAAAATACTAGTGCACCAACTACCACCTGTTTTTATATCTAATGCGAGTTGAATTATATCTTTCCCGTGCTAGGGCTTATAGGTATACACAAATGGAGTAATGAAAAGTTGATGTAACTTCTTGGGGTTTCATTTGTGAAATTTTTGAAGTAACAGAAACCCTTGAGAAACATGATGAATGGACTATTTTACTATGCAGTGTACAGTGTATACTTTAAAACATTGTTACACTTTGAACTGGTATTACGTCGCTTTGGATGATAGTACTTAAATTAATTTGTTGACATTTGGAGGAAAAACTCAAATATTTTATGTTTTGTGCATGTCAACAAAGGACAACAATAGACAAGATCGCAGGAATCAAACCTAGAAGCTAAACTAAACGCACTCAGCTTTGTAATTGCTAATGTGGGTTCATTGTTGGACAATTAACAGGCAGGTTACATGTGAATGTTTACTTTTAAAATTGTGTTATTAAAGATGTTTTAAGGAGCTATGGCAAACCAAACGTAGCTGGTGCGGTTTGGAATATCATAACGTAGGTTCAGTGTGCTTTTAGGAGGAGGTTTCATCATCAAGGTCTTGCACACACGTCAATTTTGAAGTGGTGACGTATTCTGTGGACCGTAGCTGCATGTCACCAAAGTAAACGCCATTCAGGGAGATTTGCTAACACGGGAATTATGGAAGTGCGCGGGGCATTTGTACGTAGCACTAAGAAGTTTATCCGTAGAGCTAATCAGTGTTTAACATCTCTAAATCCACCGTATCAAGGATCCTGAGTACGCGACTGAAGTTCACCCCTATAAACTGCAATTACCGTATGAGTTGAAACCTAATGACCTTACAAACGATTAGACTTCCGTGAACATTTATTGGTACTAATGGAGGATAATCTGTCAGGAAAACTAACTTTCAGTGATGCAGTAATACTTCTCGTTAGTGGAAATATGTACAAATATACCTAATGTTAGGATTTGGGGAAGCCAGAATTTACATGCCATTTTGGAAGTTGAAAACACTCTCTTAAAGCAAATATATTTTGTGCCGTATCGAAATGAAATGTTTCTACATATGTGCCATTCTTTGTTTGGGGGTGTTGGCCACCGTCAACAGTCCAATTTATCTTGATATGATCACTGAATATGACTTACACAATTGGAAGAAGAAAACGAATTTATTTTCCAACAAGTTGGAGCACCTCCTCGTAGGTATTTTCATGTTCAGGAACATCTGAAAGAGCGGCTTCCAGGAACATGGATTGAGCGTGATGGAAAGGTCTTATACAAGAGGCCGCTGAGGTAGTCTGACTTGACGGTCTGTGACTTCTTCTATGGGTTCACATAAAGGATCGTGTCTATGTACACCCAATGCCTAAAAGCGTGTAAGAAGTGCAACTCCGACATACAATCTATTTCATCAGATATATTGGAGCGTGTGTAGCTTAAATGGGTATATCGCCTTGATGTCTGCAGCGAGATTCGTGGGGGCCATGTTCATTGTCTATGAGGTATATTAAAAATATGAAAAACTAAAAACAAGTTAAAAACTGAAATATTTAGGTTTTCTTTCGAATGTCACCAATTTTATTTTAATACGATTACCTAAGACAACGTAATACCAGTTTAAAATATAGTATTTTTATGGATAGCTGTTTCAAAACACCTAACTTTAAGCGAAATATTTTTCTTTATCATTTTACACAATATTAGAAACCATTCAAGGTGAGGAACGTAATCTAAATAGATATAGGGAACAATAAAGGTACAGCTAACATAGTGATCTCCGAAATTGGGGCAGGCAACTTATGTAGGTTTTCGGTCCTTTGTGCTTGTACCATGGTCCCTGGGAGGGAGGAAATAGGGGGGGATCCCAAGGGCTACCAGATCAGAATTATAACGAGCGCAAACATGGATGGATTCCCTAATTTTATTTCGTCTGACACCCCACTCCCCACTCTGACTGGGCAGTTCCGACCGACGTCAGGGAAGAAACCTCCAGAAGTACCCAATAGGTAATCGTCGTCTGATCATACAAAACGTTAAAGCAGATGACATTACGGATATGGTGGGTACAGGAAATGTGAGACAGGAAGGTCGTGGTAGCAGAGGAACCACCAATCGACCCGCACAACCCAAGGTTCAGAGTGCGCTGTCCCTGTGGATGGAACCTTGGACATCAAGTCGCACACTATCCTTAGGTTATACGATTCAGACACACCACTCAAATAAGGCATGATTAAACCAATATTTTTGAACTGCACTTAGAGCAGGAGTTATCTTTATGTTTTATTTCTTTCAATTTCTTCCCCATATGTAGATTCTGTTTTTCCTTTACCTAAATTATAATTGTTGATAGAGCTCAGAGTGTGTTTGTGAACACATTAAAACTAAAACGTCAATTTTCTTGGTACATTGAATGAAAGCTCACAGTACTTTGGTTTCAGTTGCTTTAAATAAACTTAACATTTCGCTGAAAGTTAAATACTCGCTAGAAAAGACTTAATGTACTTCATTTAATGCAGTAATTGCAACCACCTTGAGAAACTAACCTTGAATTACACAGCCGTCTTACCACTCAAGGTTTGACCAATTTGGCCGCCTGTGTCGGTTCTATCCGATTTCGAAACAAATTATGTGAGTAACACTTTACTCTTAAAAATGTCATCTAAAATCTGGTAAATGCACGAAATTCGTAACAACCTCTCTGGTGCTGTTGGTACCAAGGGCATTCACCTCGGATGCTCCTTGAGCGATTAACGCAAAAGAAGCTTCCGCATTTAGGACCATAAAACGCTTAAACATTATAACCGCCATGTGTGTTTAGTGCCGAACAACGGATACGTGTTCCTGATTACATCAGCTACATACATAACCAGATGCTGGGGCAACAAAACGTGTTGACAAAATACCTTTAGGAATAGTCCTTGCAGCTCATCATCTACTAACTTAATTCACGAAATGCTAATTCTATTAGGTATACAAATTTAATGTTACTTAGAAGAGAATTTATTTATACAACTTGTTATTTACAATGTTTTAATTACATTATATACATATTTCTTAGTCTAATTGTATAAAGTTTTTGTGCCGTTTTTAACCTACCTAGTTCAGCCTGATAGTTTCCCAGGCCTTTTAGCACTGCTGAGTATCATAATCACCCTTCTATCATTTACTCTAGTTTGCTATCTGTTTCCCCTTGTTGTACCAGCATTTTTTTCTTTTCCACTCTTTACTTTTTTCATCTATTTCTCTTTAGCTTTCCAAAACAGTTCAGAGCTGAAGAGCCACGGCAACGCAGACGCAATGTCCCGAAGACCCTGCCCAGAAGAGTGCGGCCAATGCACAAGAGTGGAAGAGAAGGAGCATGCCGCAGCTGTTAGAGTGGTCACGGTAGTGCCTGCGAATGGCTGGGATAGCGCAGGCCTGAGGAGGAAGCAGCTGGCGGACGCCGACTTGAGGCCACCCTTGAAGGAAGTGGAGGCAGGGACAAGACAAACCTGGGAGGATATCGCAGCAAGAAGCGCCACATACAATTCTTACTGGGCCCAATGGGACTCACTGAAGACCAAAGAGGGTGTGCTGTTCCGGGTATGGGAACCAACTAATGGGAAGACGCAGAGGGAGCAGTTGGTGCTTCCCCGGAGTAAGGTTCCGGAAATCTTGGAGGAAGTGCACGCCGGTAATTCAGGACACCTGGGAGCAAACCGAATGATCGACAAACTCCGACAGCGCTACTACTGGCTCAGGCTCCGAACAGACGCTGAGAGATGGTGCCATCAGTGTCACGGGTTTGCGCGGCGAGTTGCGGCCTCAAAATAGGAACCAGGGTTACATGCAGCATTAAAACGTCGGAGCGCCATTCGAACGCATCGCTGTCGACATAGCTGGACCATTCCCAGTGACCCATCGAGGCAATAAGCACCTGATGGTGGTCGTGGACTACTTCACCAAGTGGCCGGAGGTGTATGCTATCCCGAACCAGGAAGCGAAGACAATCACAGACTGCCTCGTGGAGCAACTGTTCTGTCGTTTTGGGGTGCCGTTAGAGCTCCACAGCGAACAGGGCACCAATTTTGAGTCCAACCTGATGAAGGAGGCACTGGAAAGACTTGGGGTGAAGAAGATCCGCACAACACCTCTACACACGCAGTCGGACGGCATGGTCAAGAGGTACATCAAGGCCCTAGAAGAACATCCGAGGAAAGTTGTGGCCAGCCATCAGCGAGACTAGGACGTCAAGGTACCACTGTTCTTGCTGGCTTACCGCTCATCAACACACGAAACCACTGGGATGACGTCGGCAAGCTTAATGTTCGGCCGAGAGTTACGCCTGCCTTGGGATCTGGCTTCTGGCAGTCACCCGGAAGCGAAACAACCAGCAACCGAGTATGTGGAGAGCCTCGTGGATCATCTCGACATGCATGAGATGGCTCGTCAGAACATCCAGATGGCGAGCGACCTCATGAGGACCCGGTACGACAGGCAAGCCAACAGCTAAAGATTCCAGCAAGGTGACCTGGTCTGGTTGTACCGGCCTACCCGGACCAAATGGCGCTGCCCGAAACTTCAACAACAAGCAAGGCCGTACCGGTTGGTAAAGACGATTAACGACGTACTCTACTGCATCCAGAAGTTGCCCCCAGAAAAGATGTTGGTGGTACACCTGGATCATCTGGCCCGCTACCATGGTGCTGTTCGGGACGACCAGCCTTGAGGAGGGAGCAGTATCACGAACCCATTGTTGCGACGGGCGCGGTCGGCAAGCGCAAAGACAGATAGTGCACCGCGGAGATAAAAGCTTGCCGAAACAGATAAAGAAAGAGACAGATAGCTGACTGGAAGGTTCACTTTCTTGTTTGTTATAGCATATTCGATTAATTTATAGAAAAATGAGTAGAGGTATAAAAACGAAGGTGCGGTTAGTTGTGAGAGGCAGTCGTAATTGGACTCGTGTGCGTGCAGCTGTGTTATGAAAGTGAACTCTTTTGTTTGTGGTCGACGACCTTGAAGGTTGTATTTGTGTGTGTTACGTAATTCTGTTTCTGCTAAGGGGTGTACAAACGTGTTTCTACGGAAATAAAAGGCAATCTTTAATTTCTGCAAACTGGACTTTTAATCTTACGAACCCACAAAGTCACAGTACATTAGCATGCAAAATATCATTACTGCGACTTTAATAGTTTATGAGTTATAATGTAAACAAGTTTCGAAACAAGAAATGTGAATTCTTAGGTTTTTCTAAATAGTTAAGTTAGAATCAAACTGAAAGCATCAATGTTATAGCTTTCTGGTTTATGGGCAAAGCGCAAGTAGGTCCCTTGGGATTTTACTGTCGATCACGCATACTGGCAAAGTAACTCAGATGGCTACAGCAAGCGCCACGACTTGCTATAAATCCCAACTCGAATCCCGGTTATTACAATGAAGATATGTACAATTAATTATTTTTTGATTTAATGATTAATGATTTTGATTTTGTTCTTTAGTAGAAAGGAGCTACTTTATTTATGTCCTTAAGCTAATATGAAACAACGTCTCCAATTTGGTACCTATTTTCGCGTCATATTTCCATCGCCTAGTGTTAAAGTAGCTAATGTTAGGAAATTTTCAGCTCAAAACAGTAAGATAGTTAATGCCTTAATATGAAAATGGCGACATTTAAAGAGAACGTTTCAAATCATAAGCAATATGCATTTAAGATATATGTATATGACGAGCTTGGTATCAAAGTTGGACAACTCCACTTTTGCTTTTTTTACATACTATAACTAAAGTACTATTAACGGTATAATGCTGAATATTTTTGCATCATTCTTACAGGTCTTATGAACATCTCTGTTTCTTAATTTATAAATTTAAATAAATATTCAAGCCGTGATTATAGTTTAAATATTGGAGTTGATCGTTTTTGAAGCCAAATTATGGAATTGTCTTTTTTTGAACCTAAAGGAAGCAATTTTCCATTTGGAATTGTCCACCTTTTTGTCAATTTTTCGATTCCTTGCTTCGTTTGCAGCAGCTTCTTCCATTTGAACCCCTTATTTTCTTGCTAATATTAAACTTACGAGGTCAAATCAATGTAAAGCGTACTCACAACCCATACATTAGAGACTGTCTAGTGAACGCGTGTGCAGTTTGACCCTCAAAGGAAACTACCCTCCCGCCCAATAATGACCGTCATAAATCTATCTCCACACTTCAGAAATGGAACACTGTCATTGAGGACCAATAGCAACCCTGATTGCTCGAAGTGACAGTCGCATGTCTACTCCACGTGGAGTCTCAGTTGCCAAAGTTTCAACTTCCAGTTGATCTGTTTCATTACGTGCAGAAATTCGTTGTGTGTCACGATGTGGAGACCGTCGGAGGCAAATGCAGTGGTAAATGCAAATGAAGTAGTAGATAACTTTCAGTCAAGAGAAAAAAATAATAATAATCAAAGTGATAACAATATTGTGAATATAGCCCGCCTCGTTAGCGTGGTGGTAGCATGTCTGCCTCACGCTCAAGAGGTCCCGAGTTTGAATCTCGGTCAGGGCGAGTTACCTGGATAAGGGATTTTCTGGGGGTTTCCCTTATCATGAAAGACGAATGTCTTGTAACTCTAAGCTTCATGGACCCCGGGCTCATTTGAGCATCATTTCACCCATTCCACCCATTCCATTCATCGTCCGATATGACTTAACGTTGGAGGACGTAAATTACAAAAAAGAAAAAAAAGTGTGAATAACTGGGCTGAGTTATATTACTGGAAAAGCCTCAGAAAAACGAAGTTATAACGGGAACTGTTTCTAAGCAAATTCAAGCGCTTGTTTTGAACACATATAAATATGTGCTGACAAATATTCTCGGAAAGGGGCAGTGCAATGAACCTGATGATAAATTCTGGGTATTCACAGAAATACAGTAAGAAAAATTGTGACGAAAGGAATACCAAAGACGCTGATCAAGTGTGAAAACAAAAGAAAAGGTTCTCTAAAGTAGATAATTTCACATGCGATTTAATTCGTCGAGAAATTTATAGATTCCATGCAAAAAGGAGAGCGCCCACCAAAGATGAATTGGTTGCACATTTGCAAGAAATTTGTGATTTTCCTTAGGGACACTGCACTTTGCGCGGTCTCCTGAAGGAGCTGGGTTTCAAATACCGCACTTTGAATAAGTTAAGGGTTATCAGGGAATCAAGTAGAATTGTAGCTTGGCGATATATATGAGAATGTTGCTGGAAAATTAAGCAGAGGACTTTTCTTATTAAGGATTTTAAAGAAATACTTATCTTTGAACTCTCTAAAAACTTTGTACTTTGGATGCATAAATAGCCATTTGAGTTATGGCATTTTACTATGGGGAAACCATGTTTCATCTAATAAAATGTTTGTACTTCAGAAGAGAGATAGTCTACTTATGTGTGGAGCATCATCTAGGACACCCTGTAAACCGTTATTTATTGAGTTGGGCATATTAACCATGCCTTCTTTGTTTATTATGAATTGTCTCTTATATGTTAAGATGAATATAGATTTATATACATTGTATTCTTCAGTTCATAATTACTCCACAAGAAACAGCGCTAACATTTATATTGCTAAATGCAAATACAGTAAAATTCAACATTCATTTGAAATTACATTTTTAAATCTATTTAATAGTCTTCCCAAAAATGTCAAAGTTCTGCCACTAGTGCTATTTAAAAGAAAAGCTAAACCTACACTGCTCTCAAATCCTGTGTACAGTATTACAGAGTTTTATAACAAAAATATGTTTTTGTAATGTTTTAATGTTATTTTTGTATGTGTTTTCGACGTTGTTATACGACCTTTGCATTGTCTTGGCAAATAAATCATATATATTTCAAAACTAAAGAAGTTTCGCAGTACGATATATATATATATATATATATATATATATATATATATATATATATATATATATATATATATATATATATTGTCACCCGGGCGTTGGAACACCCTGTGGAAGCAGCTGAGAGCGGAAGACAGGGGAGGTCCGTGTTAGCCACGCCTCCCCCTCGTCCGTCTTATAGTGGTGACAGGGACGGCTGGGGAAAAAACATGATTGTGCGGTCTGTTTCTGTTCCAACTGTGTTCTGGAAATTACGGGATCTTTCATCATCTGGAACCTTCCTTTGGAAACTGGAGAAGTCGAGAAAGCAGTGACATTCCTATAAAAAGGGTTTCAGAGAGACAGTCGGTTCAGTTCTTGGTGTAAGAAGGCAGAGTTAGTCAGTGACGTGCTAGCAAGGGGAGCGGCGTGTTAATGAACGAGAAGATTGTGCAACGGAAGACTGTACGTAACTGTGTATGAGTATCGGAGTTGACGTAATCGCGAGTACAAGTGAAGTTGTAACGGACGAACTGGTGAATTGTAATTGGGTGCAGTACGTAATTTTATGTAATTGGCAAGAGTTTAACTGTAAGTCGGTGGAAATAAAGAACAGTTTTGAGTGGTGAAATTGGACTTTTCATTTCACGAACCCACAAAGTCACAATATATATATATATGTATGTGTGTGTGTGTGTCAAAACTAAGGAAGTTTTGCAGTAATTGACATAAGATAATTTATTTAGACGAAACCTCGTACGTTACCCATGACGTATCGAGAAAGATGGCAACCTTGCAGAAAGGTCTGGGAGAAGGAGGGTCGGTATTGTAAAACGATTATAAGGGTTCGTCAAAGGTAGCGGCCGACGTGCACATGAATTAACTAAACAGACTTTACAGGTTAATATAAACAATCAACCATATTGGATTTGTGATGCATGTTGGGACCAAATAGGGTGAATGCCAGCTTCTTATTGGCTACTGGAGGAGTTGCGTTACAATGAAACTAAACTACAGCGGAGTTGTCCATAATTTGATTTCAACATGGATAAATAAATGCAATTTTAAACTATTTCTGTCCAGTTTTCAACTAAAATAGTTCCATAATTGAATTCAGCATAAAACAAATGGTATAAGAATCACCAAAAATCTCAGAGTTGAAAAATGGGGTTATCCAACTTTGATACCAAGCTCCTCATGTATCATTCATTTATTACGGATATTATTGTATTATTGACTTTGATGGGTATTCCAGGGAATAACATTCATCTAAAATATTTGTAAGGAGTTACGTGAAGCTGCTAAAAGCGCTTGTTATACAGCTCATAATAAGATATTTTATATGTTGTTGATATCCTTGAATCTATTTAGCGGTGCATAAAATTTAACGCTGATGTCAGTGATGCTGTAATGTATTTCTCATACGACGCTGTGAACTTTAACGGGATTTCACAATTCTCAGACATCACTTTCATTGAACTTCACACGAAGGTAATAAAATACACGTCGATATAAAATCTTGGTAAGTGTCATCTTGTTGAGTGCATGCAATCACCTACAAATTTGTCGAAGTTATAAGATGTAACGTCGGTACAAACTGCTAAAACTCAGTATGTAAAGTCCTTGCTCTTTCAAAGCTGCAATCGAAGATTGGCGGCGCTGTGCGTTAAGTAGGTGCTATATCGACCACTTTCTCAGCTTCGGCTGCAACTGAATCTGAATTACTGCAGGCTTTGTAAGATGCCAAGTCATAATGGAAAGGTGTACACAGTATTATATAAGTAAATGTAATTTGAATTACCACGCTGAAATGAAGACTTGGATATTCATTAATGATAAACGTCATAACATTAAACAATGCACATGAGATTCACAAATGTAATACTTTCATATTTTAAAACACAAAAAGACCTAGAAGTAAAGAATGAAGTTGGTAAAATATACGAGGAATTCCGAAACGATTTTCGCAAGTGAGAAGGACATTATTGCAGCAAACAAAGGAAACTATGATACTATTATGTGTTTCAAATGGGAAGAGTTCTCACCTGTAGCGATTCAGATGCGTTAGAGCCTTCAGCGTTGCCACCTCGTTACCCCCACTCTTAATATTTCCCTCTCTCTCTCTCACTTGCAAGTCTTCTTGGTTCGAAACGCAAGGAAACGCAAACTGAATTTCCCAAACTTTTATAATAATGCACTTGTCCAAATCACGATTACAACATGAACATTCGTATACTACGCACATGTTTTAAGCATATAGTTTAAAATTAATTATAGTTTATGAATTACTTATTTTAGTAATCCAACGAAAATACCAGCGGTGCATGCGTATAGCTGTTAATGTTTCTTACGTTAAGAGATAATTCGTCATTGTCATTGTCTTCATTGTCTGAGTATTGAAAATTTATGATGATAGGTTCCAAAATCCCGTCACGTGCTATTTCTTCCCAAAAGTCGTCTTCTTGTAGCATATCTGATATCTCACGTATTTTTCTCAGCCTTGGGTTCCTTGTCAACTTCTTTGTGAATAAGTCGTTCAACTTCAGTTAGTTTAAAAACATTATTTCTGTTTGCAACATAATTTGAGCCCACAGTAACTCAACTGGATTGTTCTGGCAGTAGTAATAGAGAAGGTTGCTTATAATACCTCGTGCCTCATTTCAATTGCAAGCTGATCCAGCTGATACACTTTCCCTGGTTTTTAAATGGAAGAACAAATGAATAAAGCTGCTTTGAACTCTCTAGAGTAAATAGAGATTACGAAACCATTCATAAACAAAGATATAATGCGATCACATACGTTCTACCAGGCCAGTGTGAAGTGTATTGTTTATTTCCTCTCACTCGAATTTAACACTTTGGCTAATTCAAAGTAATTCTTTTATCACGTCATGTAAAGTGTTTACGTTTTAGTTGTGAGTAATTACAAATATACGTACACGCATACATGGCTACCAATAATGCTATTCATTACACTGCTTACGACGCAATGCATTGTTATAATGCAATAGTACTTTATTTGCATTAGGAAAAGTATATGAGCTATAAATATGGGATTTTTACGGTTATGTTAAATACATTACTCTCTGTCTTCCACATGGATCAGTTTTTGTAAAATCTGAACTTTTGTCTTAGCGCGGATAGCATTTATTAGAGATTGATTAGTTTGGCGCTCGTCAATACCACTTAGGGGGAATGCAATACGACAACACCGCAGTGCTCCGATTGGTTGATGACTTAGTAGGGCTCAAGGACAAACATCATCCCATTTGAAACAGATAATAACGTTTTATTCTATGACAACAAATTAACGTCCAAAATATTATTATGTCATTGATTATTTACAAGAAATTTTAACTCTACATTAAGCAATTTTACTAATGATAACCCTGCCGCTGGGGAAGCTAGTGTTGCTTTCAATCCGCGGATTAGCGGCACTTGCACAAAGTTAGAATTGGCAGGATTATCAACAGTTGCTTAATCCGGAGTGTGGAGGAAATGAAGGGAGGTAATGACATTTGTGATTGGATGGAATGTACAAATAGGAGACATGAAAAGCTATTGTGATTCATTTTTATTTTAAATTGGCGTCTTCAAACGTTAAGCGATTTCGGGGTTGGACTGATGCGTGGCGGAAGTGAACAGCTCGATGCTTGCTAAGCAAATGTGTGAGAACAAGCGAGGGGAATTACGATATTTGAAGGAGAAAATGACGTGGAAGTTTGTGATTAGATCAAATAACGACGGATGCGATTGGTTGAGGAGATATAATAAGAGGGTCTGAGTGATTAAAATAGGATACGCTGTAATTGGTGGACAACTTTAGCCAGCTTTTCGAAAACAAAACTCCCACTCCAAACTACATTTTACACGGAAACATTTTCAAAGTTTCGACGCTAAGGCCCGATTTCACCAACATATGTTAAAATCGACGTCAACAAATGTAACGTAACAATTGTTACAGCTTTAACAAAAGTGTTAAAATTCTTGCATTTCAAAAACTTGTTTTATGAAACTGTTAACAAACACGTGTTAACGCCGAGATACTTGTAAATATTACAGGTATAGAAGGTTGTGGATGAATCTTATTATTTTCTGAACGTGCTGCGATATGCTTTTGTTTTTATTTTCGCTTACACACAGCTGAAAAAATAGCGAGTGAACAAAATCAGAAGAAAAGCAGTGGGACAAATTTCTCGTCATGGAGAAAGCATTGCTAGTTGAATTAAGTAACTAAATATAAGGATATTGTGGAAAACGAGGACGGATGCAGTAAATGTCAAAGAGGAAGATGTGACGTAGGAAAGATTGAAATGAATTTAATTCAAATGCAGAGATCACAACCAGAAGTACGAAGCAACTTCGTCAGTATTACGTACATTTAAAACGATATGCTAAGAAGGACAGAAGTGACGAGAGACTTGAACGTTTCAAGACGGAAGGTGGACAGTGTATTATCCACAGAATTCAGTGACTTATAAAATCGCAAAGTTATTAATAGTTGAAGCAGAGACAAGATCGACATATTCCTATTCGCTGCATGTTCTAACCTCTCTTTTACTTCCTGAGTAACCTTCATAACAACTTATTTCAAAAGTAGAAAATGATCTTTTGATAGCTCTTCAAAATTAGTTCTCCTCATGGGCGTACTCTACTACGAATGCCATTTAGACGGTCTAAGGCCCGGTTGCATAAAAATCACCAACTGCAGTTCATTTATTATCGAAGATCAAAACTGAGCTAAGTTTACGAACCCACGTGGATTGTAAAACGCTGATCTTAGATCAGATGAACGGCGTTCAGTACTGATCCAAGATCACAGAAACAAATGAGGCAACATTGCCAAACATGTTGCAACTTTCGTGTTGTATCGAAAGGTTTCGAGAATTATCGGAACTATTCGACTCTGTTTAATTCAATTGCACAGAGTAGCCAATCTAGGCATAACGAAAACTAAATAAATATTTCGCTTTATGGTTATTTGTCCTAGAAATAATGTTATTTTAAATAAACAGTATAAGAATTTAATCAATATGGAAGCAGTATTTATCAAAACTTAATTATTTGGCTTACTTTATCTCCATTATATGCCCAATGCACATCTTTTTCATTTTCGTCTGTTTACAATACTGTGAGTTGGAAAACACAAACAAAGAATGGAAGTTCAAGCAAAAGAGAAGATGCGCTCCACTAATTTTAAATCTCGGATAACCCTTCTTATTTCACCCTTTTCCATAGGCATCCTGATGAAATGAGAGCTTAAAGCTGCAATCTTCCTTGTAACTTTGTGTGTTGTTCTAAACGCAGTCCCTTTATTTATATTAAATATATCCCCAATCACCAGTTGGAAGCTTTCAGTTGCATAGAACCGTAATGTGAGCAGGATTGTAAATATTGGATTGAGAGCATAATTACAGGGTTTGTGTTCTTAACTGTGCATGTAGCCTATGCTCCAGTTGTTCGATTACATGCTTTGATAGTCAAAATCTTATTTTGAATTTTCTGTCATTTAGTTCTGAGATGGGATTTCCTCTATGTTGGAAAACACGAGGAGACCTTTCAAACTGAAAATTCGAACCATCAGAGATATCAGAGTAATCTGAATTGTGAAAATAATACAAATGTATAGGCTATGAACACAAATAATGCATCTTTAACATACATGATGAAGCGATCATTTTGGCGAGCAAAGAATTCCACGTTGAAGCGACAGCTTGAAACAAATAGTGTTTTGCTCAGGGTAAAGCAATGAGGTTTCTCACAGGGTATGCGTGGGTATGGATGAGAAGGATAGTTTAATGACACTGGAATGCCCGTTTCAAACTGGTTCTTCTTTTGACTGCTTCTTTTATTATTACATTAAACTCGAAGTTGCCGACCAAGGATTACCAATATCACTGTTTAAAGTTACTGAAGGCGGAATGCTTATTACTCGATCACTTCTGGCCTGCCTGGCCCAAGACAGAAGAAGTTGACCGCCCTAATCGGCCTCACGCCGTGGACTGACTTAATGGCTTGCCAGCCACGAACTGGCTGACTGTTCCCACAGCTGCGTGTGAGTATGTCGCTTTCACTTTCTGGAAGCCCCTTATTCAACCAAAGATTCTCTTTGTGTCTATTTTATCATGCCATTATGAATGTCCGAGGAATACCTCATTCAACAAGTCAAGTGCTATCCCTTAGAAATCTGCTAAGGACAATGTTTCTTACGTTTCTTTTGTTAAAACATCTATTCACCCCAAACTGCTATTCGACTCAAATGCACCCGCACGTGTTGTAACAAAGAACCAACATTCCTTTGAAATCCATCATGATTCCTTATACATTGCAATTCTTAATTTCGGTATCAATGAAATAAAGAGGCCTATTATTTATGCAAGTAACCACAAAAAAGACTTATTTACTATTTATTAAAGCTGCACTACTTAATTCTTCTCAGACACTATTGTGTAAATTCTGAAATTCTGCTGATCTAAGTTCAATCAAGTTAACTGGAGAAAATTCATCAGTTAGGTTTGATCTTAGATCAAGAGGCCATGAACTTAGATCAATGTTTATACAACCAAAATTCTAAGTTCAGCTTGACTGAAGATCATTTTCATGTGCTTGAACTTAGATTATCTTTTATGCAACCAAGCCTAAATATAGCAAATCGACATCAAAAGCTGCGTTCACGCCCGCCATCTTGATAATTGTACAATTGTTAACGACTTAAAAACAGAAATATGGCCTGTAAGTTTAACAAGAGACTTTACACGAGTGTTAAGCTGACACTTTTTGGTGAAATGCAATTATTGTTATATGTTTTGTTATATAAACTAACAGCCGTGTTAAGTCTCAAAATCTGTTGGTGAAATTGGGCATACGTGTTTTTATTAGAATGGGGTATGTTTTAAATGAAATTTGTGGTTATGTAAAGAGTAGGAAGGGAGTTGCAGACGTTCGTAAGTTCTATAAAATACCGGTGAATATGTATACCCCAGACAGCAGTTTTATTCTAATGGAGATGATACACTGTAGTTTGTTACGGTAGATTTGCCCATGGGTTTGGAATTGGAATGGAAATTGATCCCAGGAAGGGGGCAAAGTGAACTTGAGGTGGTATATAGCATGGTAAACGAGATGAACTCCCACTTAACTTCTGTGATAATGTAGGGAGAACGAAAAGATGTCTAAAAGGTAAAATACGACTAAGGTTCATTGAAATACATGAAGAACGAAGTTAGATATTATATATTTAAAAATAGAGAAACATACAATACTTACGTAATGTTGAAGGAATATGAGCGTATTAATGAATGATGAGTAATATTATACATAAAAGAGAAAAGTTAAAAAATGAGCCGTGAAAGTACTTAAAAATAAACTTTATACTTCAAAATTTAGACCCTTTTTTATGTCGTAATGTTTTGAAAGATTAAGGTAAATAATATTCCTCACACAATTGACAGGAATAGCTATTGTTGCACTGTGAAGTAGTACTCTCTGCTGCTGATAATCCGTCATATATCAAAAGTTAAAATTAAAACATTTGTCAAGTATATATTATGTGTAAACGAAATCTTATATGTTTCCACATGTTAGAAAATTTTGTTTCCCTTATAAAAACTATATATGTCTGACGAACTCGAAACGGACCCTCGGTGAGTGGAAGTGTTTTGTTCCGGTAACAAGGCGAGGAGGGCAATAAATCTTCAGGGTCGTAAGTGCTATATTCAGGCAAACTTCTGGCTGGAGAATGCGGGTGAATCCTAAAAATATTAAGAAGAAGGTTATTCCCTAAAAAAGGAGACGTCATATACATTATCTCAGCGAATCAACTTAAAAATACTTCCCGCAAAAATATAAAGAGTGATTTCGACGGTTATAGATGACCAATAAGGGCACAGCTACATCACGTTCTCACATAAGTAGTGTTAGGGGTGTTTGTAGACGCAGTTAAAAATAGAGTAAGCTGGAATTTAGTCGGTGGCTCGTACCACCATCCGCAGAGTGCAAGCCGTGCAGAACAGAGCGCTTAGGATGATCTACGATGCCGAAAGTATGTTTCCTTCACATATCCTACACTCCCATTCTGGCATACCTTACGTTGAGGACGTTGTGCGTGAACGCTCGCGCACATTGTATGCCAGGATTACATCCTATCCCAACCACCTAGTGAACACACTAGGGCAATATGACCATCGTGTACCCAGGAGGAGAAAGAGCTACCGCCTCCCCAAGGACGCCCTTGGGTGGTGAGACCAGCCTCTCATCCCCTCAACACTACACTCTATCCCGGCCACACCAGGGTTGGATCTGGCCTGTCGGCTGACCCCCGGCAGTCAGGTCCCCTGTGTGACCCAATGAGAACCACAACCTAAACGGTCCCCAACCACCCGACCTCTCGCTCCTGGCCCCGCCACACTGGACGGACTCTGCAACGCAGGCCGCCCCTAGCGTGGCGGATTAGGGCACTGGCCTCCTACTCGGAAGCTCATCCCGCCGCCAGCAGCAGTAGCAGAAGCCGAATCAGGTCCATCAGTTAACAAGGACATCCAAGCTTTGGAGGAAAGACAAATCCTATAAGACCGCACGGGTAAATCCGCACAGCGGATAGGTACCGTGACGCTCTACCCACCGTCCGGGAGCACCCGGACGACTTGTTCTCGCTCTTGGCTCTTGGAATTTAGTCAGTCGCTGCCGTATACGTGGGGGGAGCAACCACGTATGTAAGTGCGAAAAGTTCGCGCGGGATTTTTCTCAGCCACTGTCACATAGGCGGAAGTGAAACCACGTTCGTCATCCCGAAAAGTCTGTGCGCGTGTATTTCGCGGGTGTTATAGTTACAATAAAGTCGCCCGGAATATCGTGGATATTAAGTTTATTGTTATAGTGCGGGTGAGAATTGCAGAGCCTTGTAGTAAACACTGACGAAAGCATACACGATAAAGGGGAACACTTTTAGCGACGTGAGGTCCGCATAAAATTTGTCTTGAGAAAATTTGTAACCAAGAAAAATATAGATGATTGGCATTAGACATGAACAATGAGTTTCCTTCCACTCCCAAGTGATGCACCCACACAACCCTGAACCTCAAGAGCTCATTGCTTGCAGCCTAATCCTATAACCTTAAGATTTAAGAGAGCTTCCAGAGCAGCCGCGTACGTCTTCGTTCTCGCCATCATCGCAGAGGATGACGGAGGCGATTACCAGCGTCAGCAGGTAAGAGCGTCCCAGAGAACCAGGAGGCTCGTGATGACGTCGCCTCCAGCGTTGTCGAGTGGACGTCAGCGATCAATTAGAGCATTATTACGAATCTTCGCCACCCGAGGGAGCGTAGTAACAACCACGCAAACCAACCCCTTGCAACTGCAAGTGCCTTTATGCAATGGCTACGTTATTTATAATGTAGGCGAGGAAGAGTTTTGGCTGATGCATGAAAACCAAACTGTTCACGGTGTGGATACCTGCCAACAGTAAGAGCTCAAGTTATTTTTCATCACACCTTCGTGCTAAGCACGTAGCACACATTTGTTGTTTATTGCAACAAGGCATGTTGCCACTGTTATTATGTAAAAGTAAAATACGAAATTACTGTCACAAGAAATCCTTGATTACTAATGCCTAAAATTTACAGGTGTCAGTGTAGATGTGATCAAGTGGATTATGCATTCCATATTTGCAAACGGTCAGATAATAATAAACCCTGGCGCGACAGTTCAAAGAGGGCCAACACCTACCAACCCGAATGCCGGCCTCACGCCCACTGACGCACGGCAGGGTGGGCGATCATCCAATCGATACGGGGAGGAGATGTGGTCAGCATCTCGGCATCCCCCAGCCGGAACATTGGTTTTCGTGACCAGGACCGCTTATCTAGCGTAAGCTCCTCATTATCCTTACGATGCTGAGTGGGCAGCTATACCCGGGACTTAAAATTCACACTCCATGGGTGGGATCGAACCCGGGCCGCTTTCTGTGGCCAGGGACCAAGGCATGCCTTAGCCCACTACGCCACGACGCAGGTGCAAATGGTCTGATAGGCCAAGCAAAATAGAAAACACAGTTAATAAACTGTTGTGCGAAGCGCCAGAAATTGTACTATATCGGAATTTGCTCCGCTTTAGAAATGGATTGTTTCTTACATATGGTCAGCACTGTACAGTCTATTTTAACTTCTCTAGGTTATCGATAGTGGCAAAATATAGACAACAAACCATTTAAGCAAGATGAAATTTCATATGCTCAATCCGGAGTACACCTACTGTTACCTAGTGCCCACAGTATAATCATATTTTTATGTGTTGTTTTGTTAATGTCGCCTACTTCCCTAGGCAAATGACAGTTAAGAGAAAAACGATTGTTATTGAATGTTGGTGCAAATTCATACGTAGTGTACTATCTTTCAAGAAAGTAAATGTATACTTTCCGCGGGTCAGTATCACTCAGGCATTCCGTGACTAGTTGGTATGAAAACCAAATCGGTCATGTTCGTAGATGTATAGTGTCGTGGTCGCCATTTTAACCTGTTACTCACTTCGAAGATTTCTAAGGCTATATTAACCCAGTATAAAAAAAGATTGAGTATTTATCACAAAGTTAGATATAATTCTCTTGCAGCTGAGTAATTAACTACATGGCGTTGGAAAATGTGTAAGATAACAGAAAACGCGTGGAATTATGATTTTAATAGAACCAATATCTATATTGTATATAAAGCAAGCTTCCTTAAGTGCTCACGTAGCTCAATGACAGAGAGCACGCCCTATGATAAATATTACGAGGGTTCATGGTTCGAGTACCATCCTGTGGCTGTTTTTTATTCCAGATTTTTAATTTGTTAGATGAAGTAACGAACCAATTTACAACTGTTCTCTTGGGGTAAGCTGTTACTAAAGGCATTGTAGAATTAGCAAGAAGACGAATGCCAGGAAGAATGGCGGCTTAATAGATTTGACATCTCAAATGTTTCATAATTTAATTCATTTGTTAGTGTATGACGTTAGTTTCATGAAGAAATGTCAGGTTTTCACTTTGTTTCCTAAGCAACATTATCTTTGGATATCGTCTTCTTTTTGTAATTCCTAATAATGGCTATTTGTCACTACGGTTACACAGAATATCTTTTCAGTTTTATGTCTTATACTTCACTGGATTATACAGTTATACTGCAGCTCTAAGTTTATTTCTCTCAAGAGGAGAATTATTCAGTTCCTTGTTATTTTATATATTAGCTTATTGTTAGAACAGATGAATGGCATGCAGCGTTTAGGAGTTGGCTCCATTAAAATTATCATTCATTCTTCCGGAAACTTCTGGCATTCTTTTCTAAAACAAGTTATTAAGTTAGTCGCAAGAGAGAAAGTATAATTTCATTCGTTACGGTGTCTTACAAAGTAAAAACATTGGAATAAAAATTATGACTACATACTAGGTTTCGAACCATGAATCCTCGGCTCAGTGACAGCATGTATTTTGCCAGTGAGCTACGATAACATGTGTTTGTAGTAGGTTATATACAACAAGATGTTGGCTCTATTAAGCCACCATACTTCCTGGCATTCGTCTTCTTGCTAATTCTCCGATGCCATTAGTAACAGCTTACCCCAAGAGAACAGTTGTAGATTGGTTCGTTATTTAATCTAACAAATTAAAAATCTGGAATAAAAAACATATCCACAGGATGGTACTCGAAACATGAACCCTCGTAATACTTATCACAGCGCATGCGCTCCGTCATTGAGCTACGAGAGCACTTACAATATAGATATTGGTTCTGTTAAAATCATAATTCCAGGTGTTTTCCGTTTTCTTTCACATTTTCCAACGCCATGTAGTTAATTGCTCAGCTGCAAGAGAATTATTACTAACTTTGTGAAAAATACTCAATCTTTTGTTATAATATAGGTTTAGAAATCTTCGAAGTGAGTAACAGGTTGAAATGGCGACCACGACACTATACATCTACGAGCATGGCCGATTTAGTTTTCATACCATCTAGTCATGGAACGCCTGAGTGACACTGACCCGCAGAAAGTATACATTTACTTTCTTGAAAGATTGCACCTATACTATAAATGGAGCATATGCCTCAAAGACTATAATTTTATACTGAGAGTGACATCGCAAGTAAGGTATTCACAGCAATAAGTGGTTTAACTCCACGTAGAGAAGATATTCTGATGTCTGTAATTAGCTGAAGTTAGCTTTGAATGCGACTGCATGTTTCGCTCTCTGGAGTAGAAACGTTGCTATCCGGCTTCCATCCGGCAGGAATCGATTCATATCTAGCTTAGAGACACCAAAATATCTTCCCCGTGTGGCGTTTAGCACTGGCAAGAGCCGGTTCCGCTTTTCTGCTGTGTTGCGGTGTCAGAATAATTATAAAATGGACTACTTACATTGCAGCATAGCTCTAGCAGGTTACTTTACTCGAAGGTCATCAAGTGAAATTTACCGTGAGTTGTCTGTGGACTCCTATAAAATGACGACAAGTTGTGGTCCAATTTGATTATTACAAGTCATTCTATGCTTAGGCCTATTTTCCCGTTAATAATGTGCAAATTAATTCTGAAAATCTTCATCAAACATTTCAGTGATAAAACTATTAATTTGGAACATATTTGAGGGTTTATTTTAAAAAGGCTTACCCTGTATAACGGAAGTAAGACTATCAAATATAGTGCGATCCATATAAACCTGAACCATTTCAATAGGCCATAGAATATAATACACAATTTGGAGATTACATTACATTATTTACATCTCAGAGGAAATGTTGGAAGTGTCCTCCACCAGCATCTATATATACATGTTTGCACTCGTCTCACCATATTGTCGCGGTAACGGGCATTGAAGTTTCGGCGCAAATAGATAATAGATGGATAGGTTTCACGTAGATAACGAACTTGTGTAAACAGATAACGCCGGCAAGCAAGATAACTGAGGCAAAGGCATCGCCGAGTAGATTAAGTTACGTTTCTCGAAGGTGATAGAATGTTCGAATTACGTAATTGGATGCCTTGTTTTCCAGAAACCTCTAGTGATTGTCAGAACAGTCTGGTAATCATGAATGGAGATATAAAAGGGATTGTGACACGCTAGGAGGACAGTTGCAGTTGTGAAACCAGACAGCTGGAAGTGTTATTGTAACGAGAGCTAATGATGTAATCTGCTGTCACTGTTATTGTCATCGACCTTGGTAAACTGATGGTGTACGTAACGTAATGCTGCTGTAATCTCTAAGAGTATTTCTGCAACTCGGCCTTTTAATTCTACGAACCCACAAAGTTACAATATTTTCTGAAGTTTTACGGAGAGTATCCTCGCCAATGTTACTTATTTCGGTTCGAATGCACTCCTTGAGAACATCAATTGACCGTGGCCTATTCTTGTACACTCTATTTTTAGATACCCCACTCCAAGAAAAAATCCAGTAAGGTTAGGTCAGGGGACCTAGGAGGCCACAGACCTTTTGAGATTATTCGATTACCAAAGAAACTGGTTACAAGTTCCATGGTGTCATTAGATATATGGCACGTTGCTCCATCTTGCTGGAAGTAACCTCTCAATTCGATATCATCCAGCTGCTCCACAAATGTCTTGAAGATACCCATATAAACATCAGTGTCTACAGTCGTATCATGTATAGATGCTGGTGGAGGACACTTCCAAGATTTTCTCTGAGATGTAAATAGTGTAATATAATCTCCCAATTGTGTATTATATTCTCCCAAAGTTGCACGTGTGTCATATTATTGGTTTAAAAGTGATGGCGTATTTAAATGGTTCGGGTTTATATGGGTCACACTATACAACTATTATATTAAAGCTAAGCAAAGCTTCGATATTATCTTATTTTTATTATATATGCTCAAGACAATTAATCCCTATGCGTAACGTTAAGGACCAGGCATAGATAAGTAATAATGCTAGTAAATCATTTCTTAATTTGTATAAGGTGAGAATTATTGATAACACAGGCTATTTTAAATTAGATTTCAACACTTTCAATTCTTTTATTTAAAATAGTAATTATAATGCTCATAAAATAGTAGTATTATTTTTCTCCATTTTTTGTAGGGATAAATTGCTGTATTTTATGACTGTCGTAACATTCAATTAGTTGTATTTTTTTTTCCTGTCTATAATAAAATTTGAATAGACTACATGACATATCAGAGCTAGTTTGAATCCTGAAAGTGAACTAGGTACGTTGAATATATAAACAGATGAAAACTGCAATAACAGGTTTTGATATTTAAATTAAGCTTTTCCAGTTTTAAATAAGACAAGTTTTGAATTTTCAACTTTACGCAGTTAAAATGGAAATTTAAGGAAGCAATCAGTAATGCAAAGCGCTACGTAATGCGAGAGATTGCAAACACCCAACTTCATACTTGCGTCGCATATATATAGAAAAAATGTTGCATCTTTTTTGCAATGCATTGCCAACTTCTGAATATCACAAGATCTGATACTGAAAAATCATAGTGCTCTTCCGTTTTGGCCTAGCCGCGTTATTTTAAATCAGAAGTGCCATCGAGTGTAGCTGAGGGTGACTCCCCTCCTTTTCCCCTTCTTCAGTTTTTCGCTTAGTGGCGCGGAGGCGCAGGGGAACAGCTGACTGGCATTGGCTATTGCGGTACTGTCCAGCAATGCAAAGAAGATCGCTGAAAGGAATGTGCTCCCTTACACAGTGGGACAAGGACAGCGAATGTGTGTGACAGGAAACACATGCTACACAAGGAGCAGAAACGTTAAAACATGCGTCCTATTCACTCTGTACACTAAAACCGAGAAGATTAATTCACAAATGTAGAAGTCAGAATGTTTTTGAATGGTATGTAACTGTACTGATATGGAGTGTCATAAACCTGTCCAGGGAGGGTGTGGGAACCTTCTGCAATCCACCTGCGTCTCAGGCCACCAAGACTTTCTCTCCTTCGGAGGACAGTAGGTCTACACCCCTTTGTGTTTTAAAACAAATACAACTATGCGGCGGCCAGTTAACATGTGCCGTTAAAGAGCCCGACGTCGACAAATTAATAGCTAATAAGAATAAGAACTAATAGTTATTAACGTATAGCTATGAAAATATAATTTACAATGGTATTCAATACACATTATGCACATAAAAAGTGTGAGTAAATATTTTTACAATCCGCCACTGAATCATCCGCAAGCTCTTCCTCACCCCAGCATCTATTACGTCACCTACAAAGGATAACTAGGAGGGTATAAAGATAACTACCCTTTTTCCCCTCAATGACACCTCTTTTAAATGCTGACGTCCTGATCTGCAGTTTGCTTGGTATAACACTTTTTATGTTATGTATATTTATTTTGAATTTATTGAGACTTGATACATTTTTATATTCGATATTATTAGTTATGATCTTCAATTTGAAACACGTTATGCGGGGAAGATTTCCGTGTTCGATTTACGGGTCTAGAAATGCGAGTCAAGTTCTTGCATTAGCCTAGGGCTACGTTGTGAGTGATACTACTTCACACCTGCACTCACACTTTGTTACATTAGAGTTATGTCTTCGTTGTGAATGAACACAACAGTTGTAAGATGGATAATATTGAGAATGTGTCAGAAATCATAACATCTAGAAGGAAACAGTAATATTGAGGCATCTAGAAGTTCATCCATGTTCAGGTTGCAACATTATAAGGCAAAGAACCGGAGCGTATCATAGCCTCGAGCTTGTAGCATTCCTTGGTACACCGCCAGTGCCGTGTATTCAGTTTATGACTTGTATTTTAACCTAACGGACTAATCCTTTAACCTAATGGAAACTAATACAATTTATAGCTTGAAATTTCTGTAAATGACATATGGAGCCATTATTGAATGTTATATAATAGAATCTTTCAAACTCTATGCATAAATTTATACAGATTAAACTTTATATGTCAAAACAGCCTCTTGGAAACTATCAACTAGGTTCTTTCCTCAGAGGCGTGTTTAAAGGTTTGTGTGAATATACGACAACGAATATAAGTTTGCAAACTCGTCTAAAATTTCCACTGCAGTTCTCTGTGTCTGGGTATGACGTTTCTGAGACCAACATAAACAGTGATTCCTTTCTGTCCCACATTTATGCAGTGAGTTATCTACCCCTCCTCTATATACTGTTCTGCAAATCATCCATTATAAATAGGGGTGGTGATTTTTCGCAAATGCGATATAAATGCGAAATCGAAGATTTCCTCAAGTAATTATTTTTCCCCAATGCTTTTTCTTATGGAAACTTAACTGAAGAGTCTGTAGGACCTTTACATGTTTAGCAAGTTATAAAGTAAGTGACCACTCTTCTTGAATGTGGAAAGCAACCATTCCCGCTAAATTAACCTATTGTTCCACCATTGCCCATGTTTAGTATTGAAGCGAGTTCAGTTGTTTTACAAAAGAGACCCCTCTTGCCACGGTTAATGACTGTCATACATCTATCTTCACAGCCAGGGACTTGTTTAAGGAGGGGTCCAGGGCGTCCGGACCCCCAAATAAATTATCATTTCAAACTTTTAATAAATAGTTGAAATAAGACTAAGTTTAATATAAATGGAAAAAGTTAATTCAAGCTTCTCATCATAATGTCTCTATGCACTGTCAGGCAGATATGAAGTTATTTAAGAGAAAAGAAAAGCTACTGCACATCAGCTGAAGAAATCGTTAAAATACACAAATAATGTCAATTACAATAATGTATTGCAAAGTTAACCAATTCCGATGTATTATAATTTGTTGATTAGAATTCCCTTACTTAAAGGTACGTAATTTTTAACTTCTAAGTTCCTCTTCCCTTTTTATTCAACAACTAATACTTCAAATGCATCAATCAGTGGTTCGCGTTTTAAATATCTGATTGCTGCTTATATCACTTTATCTCAGGTATAAGAACAAAAAATGTGCAATGTGCAAGGCCTTTCTACATCCAAAGAAACAAGACAAAAACTTCTCCACTTGGGTGGAGAAAGTCAAATGAATATAATATATTATATGTGTTTTTATTTTTTATTAATATGATAAAAACACATCCCCGATTCATTATTTATTTAAAGTAAATAATTCAACGTAGATCATTTTTGGATCCCCCCCCCAGAAATTGTCTTCTAAATACGTGCCTGTTCACAACCCAGTTAACGGAAAATTTCAATCCTTGTCTCTGAAAACTAATAGCAATCCTAATTGTAAGGAAGTGATAAACATGTTAATTCCAGTTGGAGCTCTCAGTTGCCGAAGTTCCGATTTTCATTGTTCTGTTCGGTTTTACGCGCAACTTTCATTCATTCTTTGCGTAGGTGACGTCAGTAAGTGCGAGGCTAATTTTGCGCATTTTCTTTTTATTGTGTTAGTTTTACATCAGTATGCATGTCAGTATCTTTTTTGTGTTATGCAGTATGCTTTAGTCTGTATCAATTTGTTCTATATTTCTGTGTATTGCTCCTATATTGATGTAAAATAGACACTTTATGGACTTTTAACTCACTGTCATTAATAAACCTCCATAAATTTTTAAATATCATATAAATAATGTTAATATTCATCATTTAAAACAATTAACTCAAATTAAATGATATAAAACGTTAAATTGCAAATGTACATCTGCTATAAAATGCTAAATGTACAAATCAAAATGTTAAATTTATGATTTCAAAATGCTAATTATAACTACCCCTAATTATAACACATTCAACATATGTCGCTTAGCACGTTGCATAAATTCAAAAATAAATAGGGTCAGGTGACTCACCTGGTGTATTGTTTTGAACCACTTTCAAAAGTTGAGTGGCCAAATTTGTGTTCCCTATGTGCCTACATACATAAAGCAGCATTTATTTCGACGAATTTACACCATGTAGATGTTTTCACAGATGAAATAAATTACCTTGAACTTGAAATAGTGAAATCATTCATGTTAAATAATATTTTTACTTACACGAATCTAACGAATACGAGATCGAACTCTGATTCTTTCACTGCGAGCAACTGTACTCTTACTTCCTTCTATGTTATGGAAAGATAGATTCAGACTGAAAAATTCAATGCCATAGCCGGGATTTGAACCACGGATCTTCTGGTTGCCATCCAGCACTCTAACCCTTGAGCTAATATGGCCAACGTGCCGACATTACATTAAATTCTCCAACTGACTCGTGTTTTTTCCCGGTAAACCACTAGGAGTTCTCAGAAGCACATGAGACAACTACCTTAATGGCGACTTACAACGTGTAAGTGCTTTAAGGCCCGGGCTTTATAGTTAACCACTATTAGGTCAATTAATGGAAATTAATTGTTCTTTCACACTGGCCGGTTGTCTCATGTGTTCATGAGAACTAAGTGGTTTACCGGGAAAAACAAGAGTCAGTTGGAGAATTTAGTGTCATATCGGCACGTTGGCCATAGTAGCTCAAGGGTTAGAGCGGCTGGACGGCAACCAGAAGATCCGTGGCTCAAATCCCGGCTATGGCATTGAATTTTCCAGTCTGACTCTATCTTCCCATACTTTAGCCTACACACGGCCAGTGTGAAAGAACAATTAATTTCCATTCCTTCTATGTTGTTTTACTATCACTATAAAAAACTAATGAATAATTGGAATTAAAATTTAGAAGAGTTTCATTTTTATTTTAAGGAAAGCACGTGCTTTACATGTTATAAAACTCTAGCTGTATGCTTCCAGTAAATTAAATTTGCATAAATTGCTGTTGATAATGCGTATAAGGAGGCTATACTAAAATGTGTGTGTGTGTGTGTGTGTGTGTGTGTTGTGTGTGTGTGTGTGTGTGTGTGTGTGTGTGTGTGTGTGTGTGTGTGTGTGTGTGTGTGTGTGTGTGTGTGTGTGTGTGTGTGTGTGTGTGTGTGTGTGTGTGTGTGTGTGTGTGTGTGTGTACTTTTTCTCCTTCAACTTTCTACTAAAGAATGGCCAAGCGATTGTTACGAAATTTTTAGTTACGTGTAACATACCTTGATCCTTCTTAGAGAACAGGTTATTATGGGACATAAACAAAAAACATCGAAATACCAGTATACATTATTATGAAGGTTTAAAAAATAAGTTATATAATTAAGTTATAACTTATAACCAGGTTGCTATCAGTTATTTACAAGATTTCGATTCAGTGCATATTTAAATTTAAGCCCTAATAATTTCGCAAAACGTTTAGGCGTGTGGTTGACCTATATCCCCATTTTCTTTTCTTCTCTCTCTTTTTCTTTTCATCTTGGTTCAAAGTATAAGACATGGGAATGCATCTCACCTGTGGTCTTATAGATATTATGAAAATAAAAATAGTTTCCGAAAAGGTGGTTTAAAAAGCAATTTAAGCCATAACTTATATAAAAAAAACATTGAATAGCACCAATATAGGTGTGTTTTCTATCCCAGTTCTCTTGTCGTGTGACTTTTCAAGATACAGTATGCGGTCATAAGAGTATTTACAGGTACCTTCTCTAGAAGTTTCAAGTACTAATTATAAACGTCTTGTATTCCCTTCATATACAATGCAAGGATACAATTTAAACACATTTTGGCATTACTTTCTTGCAATGTGGTATCTAACACAACCCAGATAGTGCTGCCAGGAACTTTTACCTGTTTTCTGTAGACTTTACACTCCGATTAACCTGAGGTGGCAGCTGGGTTAGGATGTACACTAAATGAATTAGTCTGTTACCAATTCTGAAAGCAGACTGAGGATGATTTTATACACTTGGAGCCACTGCTGGTACATGTATCAGCTACTCCATATGTATAAATCACCTTCAACCTTCTTTCACGATTGATAACAGACTAATTCATTTAGTGTGCATTTTTACTCAGCTGCCACCTCAAGTTAATCGGACTGTACAGCGCAGACAGCATCTCCGCGCAGAGAGTAATGGACTTTTACTGAAAGCGTGAAATTATACTTAAAAGCATAAAACGTTACTGGAAACATGCCCGGTATTATATGCAGTATTAAAACGACCTGCTTCACAGTAATACATTTCCGGCATTTAGGTATGAAGTTTCACTGAATATTCATCAGCAGACATCGGAGCCCGTACACCTTTAAAGGGATATGAAGTTTACGAGTCTCGCAGTATATAACTGCTGACGTCAGTCCCGGGGACAACACGCAGCGATAGTCCGGTTCGCAACGCGTAGCTTTATTTTTTTATTATTATCTATCGATCAGCAAGTATGCTTTACAGATGTTTGTTATTGAGCCACTTAGTAACAGTACACATAACAGTGAACAACTCTAGCTAAATATGGCAGGATCACTGTAACACAAATTGAGGACTTAAGGTTTGATAGTTATCACGTGTCTGGGTCGTCTGTACTGGAGAGGTAACTAAGGAGAAAATCTTGTAGCAGTCTGCGCTTGAGGCGAGTTGGTTGGCGAGTGCGAGCGCCGAGATTGTAGGTGACAGCTCCAGGAACCTCCTGGAGATGGTAAAAGAAGTGTGCCAGCCGTCGGATGTACTGGTGAATGGGTAGAAGACCAAACTCATGATGAAGTTGTTGGTTTCTGACAAACCATGGAGCATTTGTAGCTGTACGGAGCACCCTGTTTTGTATTACCTGCAGTCGGCGGAGATTAGTCTTGCTGGAGCCACACCATACTAGAGCTGCACAGGTATAAATGAGACGGACTAGAGATATGTAAAGAAGAAAGGAGGACTCATAACCATGTGAGTTGCGCCTGTTGAGTAAAGGGTACAGTTTTGAGAGCCGTGCAGACGCCAGTGAACACCTCCCTGGCACAAAACCAACCAGTACAATGGGCTTTTACCAAACCTTCACTCAGGAAGACGTACATCACTTCAGCGACGACAGTCGTGAATTCACTAAGCTGCCCAGTGGTTGCTGAACGGACAGCTTGTCATGACTGAGCAAGCGTAACCGTCTTCTTTCATCTACTAAACAAAGGCAACCTTTATACGCAGAGAAAGGCAATTACGTTAAAATTATTCGCAAGAATATGTTAACAGTAAACGACATATGGAAATGAACATCAGAATACATAGGCATTAGACTGTGATACTTGAATGGAAAGTCGCATGTAAAGGGAACAGAGCAATTTCAAGCTGCAACGATGCCAAAATTAAACTCCCTTTCATACTCGAGAAATTGTCAAAGCAATAAAGTTCAAAGTTCAGCTTTACTATTAAACCTGTTTATGAACCTACACTACTTTGAGATTTGCATTTCAGCGCTTTCCTGCGCTTGGCTCTTTTGCTGGATGGAAATGATCAATTAAACATTACATCTTTCTTCATTTACTGTTCATCCGGTTTTGTTACAGTGGATAGACCATTTCGTTTACTCTACCTTGGGCGCAAACTTTGCCAAACCTCCTAATGAAGGAAAGCAGTGAATGAGTAGAATTTTCCCAAGTCTAAATAAAACTATGAAGGGCAAAAGAATGAAAAACCTTCAGATGCCAAACAGCACAAACAAGTATTTGTTATCCGAGAAGTAATCTCCACAGCTATGTACCAGATGGAAAAGGAAATAGATGCATCCTCTTAGGAGGTGGCTCTATTATAAAAAGGAATAAATAAGCGTATCGGTATTTTAGTTTGTGAAGACTAATTTAAGCAGAAAGAATAGAATTTCTGCACTATTTATCTCAATATAATTCACAAACAGAGCCCTGAAGAGAATTCTAATTGAATTATGAAAGGGTAGAGCCAGACTGAACAATTCAATGCCATAGCCGGGATTTGAACCACGGATCTTCTGGTCTCCGTCCAGCCGCTCTAAACCATTGAGCTACTATGGCCAACGTGCCAACATGAGATTAAATTCTCCAACTGACTCATGTTTTTCCCGGTAAACCACTAGCAGTTCTCATCATAAGGAGTACTCATCGAGGTCAATCTCTGGTTTAATCTATACTAACCATACCTAGCACAATAAGTCTCATCCTTTATTCACCGATTAACCAATCGTTTACAAGTCAGTTATTACCAGACATCGGAGCCCGTACACCTTTAAAGTGATATGAAGTTTACGAGTCTCGCAGTATATAACTGCTGACGTCAGTCCCGGGGACAACACGCAGGGATAGTCCGGTTTGCAACGCGTAGCTTTAGTTTCATTACAACTACTACTCCCCACGGAGGTAGATCTGCCCTCCAGGGAGTGCAAGGTGTTAGACATATTGTATTAATAGCTTTACTTTCACAACAATCTCCATTTTATAAGTCAAAAGTTTTGTGTATTATAAACAACATTAAACGACTTGAAGAATGTACTTTCGAGCTGTCTAAAAGTAGTCGAGGAGGTGTCTGCAAAAATTAACAATATAGAGAATGTACCACCTACCAAAATAACAAAAAAAATGAATTGTTCAGTATTCAACACAAAAATGCTCTATTTTCAGTGCTGCGTGATATAAGAAATAAACTAAGTCTCGGATAGACAGATGAAAATGATTTGCACTACTCATATGCACCATTAACGAAGAAAGTAAATCGAAAGTTAACATTGAACTAGTACACGTTAGTGATGTAACAGAGTAAGAACCTAGTGTGGATCGAGTTCACTGCTGTGAGGAGTGGGACTTATTAAAGACAAAGTGGAGGAAGTGCTTTAAAAGTTATTGGCGGGAGTAGAGGAGATATAAAGTGAAATTGAAGAGTCTTATAATGAAAAAAATGAGAACAGAAATGAAACCTGGGATAGAGAAAATGGTAAGTGAAATGGCAGTGAATTCCTCATTAAAGACATTACAGATAAAAATGAAAGATATAAAGAAAGAAATTGAGCAGATGGAGACAAAAATGGAATCCGGAATGAGCAGGATGAGGACAGAAATGAAGACCGAGATCGTGAACTGGAAGTCTGATATCGATGGTGAATCAGCACTGTAAAATCTCAGATAAATGCAATAAGTACAACGGCAAAAGCTCTAAAATATGACTTTGTAAGGGAGTTAAAAGAAAGTAAATGTAACAGGGAATATAACATAATCTAAATCAGCAAAGAAAAGGTTTATTGGCGCAGATGAAAAGAAACAGGAAGATGATAGAAGCTGCAGTGAACGAGCTTATGGATCGGCATGCCAGACATACATACGGAATACATCGAAGCTTACTTCGATCACTTTCGTGACCTTTAATTTTGTCTTGTAACTCAGCAATAAATGAGTTTACAAACTCACGTTCATACGAATCTCTTTTACTGTTTTGATGTTGAGGGGGCATCCCCAGAAATATTTGACACTAATAAAGATATACCATGTATTTCCACTGAAATTTCGTCATTGAACTTTTGTGTGAAATCCTATGTATTATACAATGTGATGCTGAGAACTACAGGGTGACCAATAAAGTCTTTCCAACATTAAAACTTTCTATTAACTGAAAATGATTAAAGTCAGACTTGTGTGGTTTGTGGCAGATGAAAGACAAACTCTCACAGTTTCTAACACATACTGTCAGTAGAGTCTGTTTAGTTAACTCATGTGCACGTTGGCCGCTGTCTTTGACGAACCCTTATAATCGTTTTACAACACCGGCCCTCCTTCTCCCAGACCTTTCTGCAAGGTTGACACCTTTCTCGATTCATCATGGGTATCGTACGAGGTTTCGTCTAAATAAATTATCTTATATTAATTATATATATCGCCAAGCTAAAATTCTACTGGATTCGATAATATCCCTTAACTTATTCAAAGTGCGGTATTTGTAACCCAGCTCCTTTAGGAGGCCGTACAAAGTGCAGTGCCCATAAGGCAAATCACAAATTTCTTGAAAATGTGCAACCAATTCGTTTAAGGTGGGCGCTCTGCCTTTTGCATAGAATCTATAAATTTCTCGACGAATTAAATCGCATGTGAAACTATCCACTTTAGAAAAACGTTTCCTTTTGTTTTCACACTTGATCGGCGTCTTCGGTATTCCTTTCGTCACAATATTTCTTACTGTATTTCTTTGAATACCCAGAATTTATCACGTTCATTGCATGACCCCTTACCAAGATTATTTGTCAGCACATATTTATATGTGTTCAAAACAAGCTCATAAATTTGCTTAGAAACAGTTCCCGTTATAACTTTGTTTTGTGAGGCTTTTCCAGTAATATAACTCGGCCCAGTTATTCACACTATTGTCATCACTTTGATTATTTTCACGTGACTGAAAGTTGTCTACTACTTCATTTGCATTTACCACTGCATTTCCTTCCCACGGTCTCCAGATCGTGACACACAACGAATTTCTGCACGTAATAAAACAGATCAACTGGAAGTTGGAACTTTGGCAACTGAGACTCAACGTGGAGTAGACATGCGACTGTCACTTCGAGAAAATCAGGGTTGCTATTGGTCCTCAACGACAGTGTTCCATTTCTGAAATGTGGAGATAGATTTATGACGGTCATTAGTGGGCGGGAGGGTAGTTTCCTTTGAGGGGCAAACTGCAGTCGCGTTCACTAGACAGACTCTACACTTCCACATGTGCGCCGTTTGTGTCCCTCAAAACATCTACAATTTGGCCGGCCGTTTTCCTGCTCTGACATTTCTCGAGAGGCGGAAAGCGGGCTGCTGCAAGTTCTTTAGCGGGAATTCAACAGAGGAACAATGTCTATTTTAAATATTTCACGCATTTGAATATTTCACGAACCAGTAGCCATATTACTACAATAGCGAAAATAGTAGGACTTACAGACACTAAAATTCGGAATTCACGCACAAAATAGCAAAGAAACTTCAACAGCGCAAGCACCAAAAGCAACTGAAGCCACGTGGTTCAAACAAAATTAAACTGGCAACACCGTGTTGGGTTTGGAAGACATGCCTAGCAGCGACAATGCTGATTGGGGCTAGCAGACAGTTTTAACTTCCTGACCAAGACACCGGATGTGGAGATTCACAGTACTACCAACAGAAGGAGTGAGTGCACGTGAAAGTTGTGAAAGAAATATTCGAATAAAGTGGTGTTGCAATGAATATATTGCATGATAATGAAATTGCAAGTTGGATTTCAATGCCTTAAAGCTCATACGGACCTATATCTTCATTCTACAGATAATTTTGAGGATATGCTTTCAATTGCTCATTAATGTATGTTGGTACTATTAACCTACCCCCTCCACCTCCTTCAACCGCAAGACGTCAGAGCCGGAGATCCAACGGCCGCACTGTAACCGATATTCAATTTCTCGCCATACATTCTGCAGCATTTCTTGGGAGAAGCTAGCAACAATATTAGGGGAGCTATGTCCGGGGATGGTGGTGTTGGTCCACCGCGCCCAATCCATCTGTTAGGAAATGTGCTAGCTCAAATGAGTCCGGGGCCCATGGAGCTTAGAGTTACCCGACATTCGTCTATCAGGATAAGGGAAAACCCTGGAAAAACCTTATCCGGGTAACTCGCCCTGGCCGAGATTCGAACTCGAGACTTCTTGAACATGAGGCAGACACCCTATCATCTACGCTGCCGAGGCGGGCTGGCAGCTTTCCAACGTTTAATCCCCAACGTGGTGGTGTTGCATCCTGCTGGAATATCGCCTTGGGTTGTAGGTCATTAAGTTCCGGTACAACGTAAAGCTCATCTCCAGGTAAATGTTAGCTGTTATTGAGTTCTCAATAAAAAGAAGAGACCAATGACCCTGTCATGCATTAAGCCACACCACACATTCACTTTTGGGCTACTATCCTCATGCTCCATGACGAGATGAGCATTTTGTGAGCTCCGTATTCGCACATTGTGCCAGTTGACCTTCCCAGAGGTATGGAAGGTAGACTTGTCTGAGAAGCAGACACGCCGCAGGTATTCATTATCTTCAGCAATCCTCTGCAAAATATCCAGTGGGGCGAGGGTAATCATCTGGCTTCACAGCTTGTGTTATATGAGCTTTAGAAGCATACAGAGAAAGTCGTTTATGTGGACTGTGAAATTCCGAGTTCACGAGATACACGAATAGATTTGGAAGGGCTTCTTTGAAATGCTTGCTGCACAATCGCATCGCTCGCTTCTCTTACGAATGGACATCCTGACCGTGGACGGGAGGTTACACTTTCAGTCTCTTAAACTTTGTATACCAACCAACAATAGTTTTGTAATCGGGTTGTGTGGATCCATATTCCCTCCTAATTCGCCTCTGAACAGTATAAGATCACTGTGTCTCATGGTAACATAAAGCTACTAGTTTAATGGCATGCTATACAGAAACAAACACAACAAAATAAAAATAAAAGCTTGAAGAGCTTGTCTGTCATCTGCCACAAACCACACAATTGTAGCTGTAATAAATATTTCCTTATCGTAAGAAATTGTGCTATTGTAGAACACTATGTATACATGGGGGACCTGGTACCTTCCCTGTATCCAGGGGAAATTCCAATAAATACATTCCGAGCAATGAGGCTTCATCATACTAATTCATTGTTATGATACACGTGTGAAGGATGCCGTTTTGGAACATAGTATTAATGTCACTGAATCTTAAGCCGATGAGTGCAAGATATTGTTGAATGACGCAAATTCCTTTGACGCGAGTTAAATAAGTGGCCCCTGTAGTAAGTATGTACATGTAAAGTCTTTTTAATTAACGCGTGTGCAGTTCGGCCGCCTCCTTTGACGAACCCTTACAATAGTTTTGCAACACAGGCCCTCCTTCTCCCAGACCTTTCTGCAAGGTTGCAATCTTTCTCGATACGTCATGGGTATCGTACTAGGTTTCGTCTAAATAAATTATCTTATGTGTGTCTGACACGAGGTGTGTCCGTAAAATAAGGTCTCCAATTTTATTTAATATAGAAAACATGTTTATTGCCAATAAACGTTACATTGATGAAAAGGCGGAACTTACAGCTATTTTTCAACGTAATCATCATTGCGACCGATGTACTTTTGCATGCGCTGTGGCAGTTTTTGTATAACCTTGTCATAGCACTCTCCCGCCAAGTTGTGCAGGCAGCGCTCAACCTCGTTTTTCAAATCATCGTCGGTCTGGAAATGTATTTCACCCAGGTTAGACTTCAACTCAGGAAACAGATGATAATCACTAGGTGCTAAGTCTGGACTGTTGGGGGGATGGGTGATGATCTCCCAATTGAACTGGGCCAGGGCATTTTGGGGACCCACCTCGTACACACCCTGCGATAATGCAAATGTTGTGTCAAAATCTTGCAAATTTCTTGCAAATGTGCAACCAATTAATCTAAGGTGGGCGCTCTCCCTTTTGCATAGAATTTATAAATTTCTCGGCGAATTAAATCGCATGTGAAATTATCCACTTTAGACAAACGTTTCCTTTTGTTTTCAAACTTGATCGGCGTCTTTGGTATTCCTTTCGTCAAAATATTTCTTACTGTATTTCTGCGAATAGCCAGAATTTTTGCAGGTTTGTTGCTTGATCCCTTACCAAGATTATTTTTCACTAAATATTTATATGTGCTGAAAACAAGCACTTTTTTTAAGGCTTCTGTACTAACATGACTCGCCCAGCAACACTTTCCAATTCATTCACACTATTGTATTCACTTTGATTATTTTCACTTGACTGAAAGATATCTGCTACTTCAATTGCATTTACCACTGCATTTCCCTCCCACGGTCTCCACATAGTGACACATAACGAATTGCTGCACGTAATGAAACAGATCAACTGGAAGTTGGAACTTTGGCAACTGAGACTCCACGTGGAGTAGACATGCAACTGTCATTTCCAGAAAATCAGGGTTGCTATTGGTCCTCAGCGACAGTGTTCCATTTCTGAAATGTGGAGATATATTTATGACGGTCATTAGTGGGTGGTAGGGTAGTTTCCTTTGTAAAGCAACTGCACACGCGTTGACTAGACAGTGTTTAACGGGGCATATGGATTGTTTTTAACACTACCTTGCCAATTCGCACGAGCATGGCTGAACGTACGATTCGAAAATGACAACAGCTTCGTTCCTGTCACTCGGCAATCTCCATAGCAGAATGAAGGATCGCGACTGAATCCCAAAGAACCCTAGAAGATAAGCAGAAATGGACCAATAGTATATTGCATATACGTTTATGTCCAACTGAAGCACTAGGTGCTGCCTCTAGTTCGGATTTGATCGCTCCAAACTTTTATTTTCCCGGATTTTTTTCCTAATGCACGTGTTCGTATTTAAAAATAGACACCAAAATAAAAAGTCAAGGTCATAAACACCGTTCATTAAGAGAGCAGACAGTACACCTCATGGTACACAAGAGAAGAAGAAAAACTGAATCGCAGACGATGATTAAGAGAGAAGATGGCACTCCCAACAAATATCTATCATTAGCAGTGAGAAGCAGACGAATTGTGCATGTGCTTTTTATTTGCTCTGCTACGCACTTAAGAAGTACTGCATTCGGCCCAAAGATTCTATATGGAAATCCTGTTTTTAGGCTCCTTCAACCACAAAAACAAAATGCTCGATAAATACCAATTTTAGGATTTATATTCAGCAACGTTTAAAGATGCCAAACAATACGTTTTAAGAGAATGTTGCATCTGAAATTACGCTTTGCATGGCAGATTTTCAAATTTTGGATTTTGCTAATGATTTCTATTAAAATGCTATACCCTTAAGATATTTATATTTCAGATTTATATCTCGACCTTTCGAGATCCTCTTCATTTGGAAGGAATTTGCTTTAATTTTGTGTTACTGATGAACCTCCAGAGATAGACAACACAATATACAAACAGTAGGTCTCTTTAAAGCACGCAACTTATTGGGGGCAGGATGGTTTATTTATTTATTTATTTACCTTTTTGTAATTTACGTACTCCAACGTTAAGTCATATCGGACGATGAATGGAATGGGTGAAATGATGCTCAAATTAGCCCAGGGTCCATAGAGATTAGAGTTACCCCACATTCGTCTTTCATGATAAGGGAAAACCCCGAAACATCTTATCCAGCTAACACCTTGATCGAGTTTTGAACTCGGGACCTCTTGAACGTGAAGCAGACAGGCTACTACCACGCTACCGAGGAGGGTTAGGACGGTTTCAGATATACTTTGTAGTTTGTTTGAAATATTCAATACATGTGCAAGCTTTACAGTGATTCAACATTCACTTGTTGCTCTCGTTGTCATGGAAAGAGTACATTTCTGGGCTAGGATACAGAGACCAGCTATTAAGCATCTGGATAACGATTCGGTTTCCTTCTTGTACCCTTTGTACCTTCAACGAAAAGTGTAATGAAACCATAAACCATATGTGCAAACGTTTATTTCGATTAACATGAAGTATATGTAAAGCATTCTTAAAAATTGCCAAAAGAGGTTATATAAAAAGTAATAGTGAATAGAGGAAGGTATGTAAATATAAAACTTTTTTGTCAAGGTCAAAGTAATATGTCGTGACACATGTAGAAGTATTTATAAATGAATACAAAACGCTTTACACTGCATTTCAATGTGATGTAGGCAAATTTGAACAAATACGACTATCAGATTATTGCAAAGGAAGCAAACAGAAAGTGTGGATGCAGGTTTTAACGTCTAAACTCGTTATGTAGACATCCCTGCAATATTTTACTGTTAATTTGCCAATACAGTTAAAATTAGCCATATTAGTTTATTATAGAAAGCAATTTATATAGTGCACAGTGCTGGATCCTTTTGTAATGACAACATATGTTCTAATATGTTCTATTTATTTAAAATCTTGCCATTTTGGACTAATTGTTACATGATAAATAACCTTTCGGACTAGACCTTAATATCTTAATGAGGTACAACAAAAAGTTCTTTTGGTCAATCAATATTATTCGACAGTCGAATTTTACTACCACAGCCTTAGTACGTCATACTATTGTTTACCAGTAAGACGCCTCATAACGTGTTTTAGCTAATCATGGCTGTTTATTTCACATTTGTACCATCTCCCCAGAATTTGCCTGTTTTTTTTTCTCCCTTCCATAGAATCTATTTGTTTGCGATCGTCATTTTGTATTCCCCATTGAAATTCAAAGTTAGCTTCACCAAAACAGCAAGAACCAACGTGTACAGGCTAACTCATAAAAACAAAAAATGGCATTTAAATCTAACGTAAGCAAATTCATTGAAGAACATGACATAAAAATTCCTGCTATAGTGCCTAGAAAGTTCCATTGTCTTTTACCTTGGAGAATACCGACTATTCAACTAAATTTGAACATCACAGCTTATCATAAATCTCATACAGATGCATCTACCTATAAACAGTTGCTTCAAGAAATAACTGATATCTACCCTAACCATACCTACATCTACACTGATGGTTCCAAAACGGATAACGACACTGGATACGCTGTAATTACCCCGGGTAAGAAGCTTCACTTGAAACTTCCTAATCAATATTCCATATTCTCCTGCGAACTTTCTGCACCTAAGCAAGCTTTGACATACATAATCCAATCTAGTGAGAGTAGAGTTCTTATAATTTCTGATTCATTAAGTCCTCTCCAAAGTCTCAGAGACCGATCAACTGACCTTCAACTACTTCAAGATATCCAGTGTTTATTTCATTGCTCTAAATAAAAAGAAAATTGAAAATTAATTGTTCTTTCACACTAGCCGTGTATAGGACGCACTATGAAAGGGTAGAGCCAGACTGAAAAATTCAATGACATAGCCGGGATTTGAACCACGGATCCTCTGGTTTCCGTCCAGCCACTCTAACTATTTGAGCTACTATGGCCAACGTGCCAACATGACATTAAATTCTCCAACTGACTCGTGTTTCTCCCGGTAAACCACTTAGGAGTTCTCATAAACACATGAGACAACTATCTTAATGGCGACTTACTATGCTGTAAGTACTTTAAGGCCCGGGTCTTATAGTTCGGACCACTATTAGGTACAATTAATCGAAATTAATTGTTCTTTCGCACTAGCCGTGTGTAGGACGCACTATGAAAGGGTAGAGCCAGAGTGAAAAATGCAATGCCATAGCCGGGATTTGAGAAGATCCGTGGTTCAAATCCCGGCTATGGCATTGAATTTTTCAGTCTGGCTATACCCTTTCATAGTGCGTCCTACACACGGCTAGTGTGAATTAATTGTACCTAATAGTGGTCCGAACTATAAAGCCCGGGCCTTAAAGCACTTACAGCACAGTAAGTCGCCATTAAGGTAGTTGTCTCATGTGTTTATGAGAATTCCTAGTGGTTTACCCGGAGAAACACGAGTCAGTTGGAGAATTTAATGTCATGTTGGCACGTTGGCCATAGTAGCTCAAATGGTTAGGGCGGCTGGACGGAAACCAGAAGTTCCGTGGTTCAAATCCCGGCTATGGCATTGAATTTTTCAGTCTGACTCCACCCTTTCAAAAAGAAAATTGTTACTTTCATGTGGGTCCCTTCACACTGCGACATTAAGGAAAATGAAGAAGTGGACAAAGATGCTAAAGAAGCTAGTCAATTCACATACTTAGATGAACAACAAACAGTTCCAGTTACTTCTCCAGAGTAATAAATACAAAATGGAAACATATCTGGAATCATTCGCCTCCAGAAAAGTAACTATGGTAAGGAAAGGGGACACTAGCTCTCCCCCTGTCTACTCTCTTAGCAGGAAGGATCATCTCACCTCTCCGCATTGGTCATGCAATGTTAACCCACTCATGCCTCCTTAGCAAAAGGCAGCCACCGCAATATGAAGTCTGCAACACCCGACTCACAGTAAACCATCTCCTCACATAATGCAAGGAATACGCTTTACAAAGACAGCTAAATTACATCGCTGGAGACTTATCCGCCATTCTGAACACGCCATCCAACTTCAAACGCGTACTGCTATTCCTCAAAACTACAAACTTGTATATGAAAATCTAATTGTAAGAATACCAATTTAAAATACACATCAGTTATTATGCAACAAATTGATTGTGTAAATACTACTGTTCTACTGATTGTTATTTAGAACTTTATCCTTAAGATTTATAGATATTGAATACCTTTGGCGTACTGATTAGTTATTTATTGTTTTAATGTTTTTGTTTAAATAAGTATAACCAATTTATTGAAT
This sequence comes from Mantis religiosa, assembly GCA_030765055.1. Classification (NCBI taxonomy): domain Eukaryota; kingdom Metazoa; phylum Arthropoda; class Insecta; order Mantodea; family Mantidae; genus Mantis; species Mantis religiosa. The sequence goes on along the minus strand of CM060950.1, from coordinate 28,856,348 downwards.
ACACTGTATTTCACAAAATAATCACGATATGACCTAGTTAAAGCGACTCTAAATAAATAGATTTAAAAAAAAGCAGCAAGACAGCAAACAACACGAACAGTAGCAGAACTTTTATATGGAAGAGTTCGATCAATTGGCTAATGTTTTATTGCATTTATTTCTGATAATCTTTACATACTTCCGTTTTAGGCAATTAACTCCCAACCGAATTTTAATTTTCTTGAAATAAATAAAAATTCTAATAAGATTGCTGTTGTTAATCGATAGCATGTTGCCTAAAAACCAATAAATGTTTTTTTTTTTCCTCTGCTTTATTCGCATATCTCCTTCGATAACATTACGAAGCGAGAAAATATACATTTGTCTGCGTTGGCGGTTCGTGTATCTTATACCCCAAAAGTGCTATACTTTTATTTTATGCAGGTTAATTTCAAACTGAAAATACAAACTTTTGTTGTGCTAAGCGATATGAAAGGTACAAGATACTCTTGTGTTGATGTCGGCTGTAGTAACAAAAGTACGAAGCAATGGTACTCCTTTTAAGATTGTAATTATCACACTGAATACAGCTTTAAATTAATTATATTGTCATTCACGATCCACTATAGTCTCGAAATGACTCATTAAATTGCATCAGCACTGCTTTTATTACAGAGGATAGTATTTTGTACCAACTGAAATAATTGTAATTTACCAATTAGGGACACATTCTACACTGCACTAGGTAACTGAACACCATACCAATAACATTTTTATAGTGTTCAACACCCATTCTTACTGCAGATGGCACTAAAGTGTCAAAAGAGATGGACAATGGTGATACACGAATTGGTAATTGGAAAAGAAAATTTGTGAAGGAAATGTTCTGGGCCTAATATTTACAAATTAGGACTGAGAGAAACGTTGAAAACAATTTCAGTCAGGATGGACGGCCATTACAGGAATTAAACCTTCATAAGTCCATGGCTTGACGACCTCGACTACCATGTCGCTGTGAAACAAATGCTTTAGCGTTCATCTTTAGAGCATTCGTGTTTCAACTGAGCAGCCTAAACCCTGAATCACGTCCATACCGTGCAATATCGAGCACAAAATCTGTTTATGACGTAACTTTCCATTAACTAGGGGCAACCTTGACTCAGATTAATTTATTTTGTGTAGTGTGCTACTCACCAGTTTTTGTGGACTATTGATACACGTGTTCCAGAGCCAGTCCAGGTCGCAGCAGTGTCATCCGCCACTTCCTCGAGCTCTATGGAGTCTGCCTTCTCTGGCCGTGACCGAAACTGACCTCCGCCAAGTGTCTGTTGACATTTACCATACCTTATTAATTACACACTCAAGCAGGAGGATTTTCTACTACACAAGCAATTTTTTTTAACAAAGGGCAGTGATGTAACTAAGTGGTTAGGTGTATTAAAAGTCTTAAGTGCCTCAACTAGTCTGTTGATCTCCTTATTCGTTTTCACGGTACTATGTCACTGCAGTGTTTATCTTTTACTAGTTTCTAAAAGATATTAAAAACACAATTTTCTGAAGGCGGTCACAAGATACAAAACCTGTTATGTAAGGTCGGCTTATCTTAAATATATGCACAATGAATATTTTCGACGATAGTAGCTTTTTTAATCATTCGACCTAGAATATCATGTGTGGGATGTTGAAATTTCTGAATTGCGTTTATGTTATTATCACTGACGTTCATAAAAACTATCTAATCCTTAAAATATCGATGTATATGTTTATCTTGCAGACATGCAATCTAATAGTATTTGTTAGTTGAATTTGACCATTTTATTCTTACCGCCTTTGTTTACAACTTCCTTTTAAATTTTATTCATGTTTTAATTTATGTAGCATTTAAATATAACCCTTTTGCTTCAAACAGCCATGCTACCTTCAGTTGACTTGATCAATACTACCAGGCGTGAATTATCAATCACCAATACGTAGAGATTATTGCCCTCCAATTTGTTGGTTCTTTTGAATAGCTTACAGCGATCATTTTTATTTTCGTGTAGTAATTTCTGTTATTTAAAACGCATGTGGTAAACTCAACACAATATTCAACAATAACATCACCAGTTAAATGAACATGCTTTACCAAATTTAATCGCAGGTTTAAGATGAAACGGAAGCTTGGTACACACCTCTTTAAGCTAATCCACGTTTCGAAGGTTTGCCAAGCTAATTCACACTATCTACAGCTTCATAACAGGATAACGGTACATGACTGCTTACAAAACCACAGGTTTCCTTTCCTCTTGTAGCTTAGAATGCGATACTTATTTACATCGGAAAGTGAAAAATAAAGAAACAACGCATCTATAAAACACCAAAGAATGGTCACAAATATATTGGTCGCTATATAATATAGTATTATAGCCTATTATTTTAATTAATAACCGCAATAGTTATATGGATTTAGAGCGAGTAGATTCATAGCTAAAACAACTATGTCTAAGATCGAAACACAAGCGGGTTAAGGATACCTATGACTGAAAATTTGAAATCCTGAACTAATAACGGTAGCTTTTTAAGATTTATACCCCATGCAAGTTAGTACAAATATGATACCTACAGCCCAAATTGTGTCAATTTCACGTTGATAGTTTGGAAAATGTGGTCAAATTTATTTATTTTTGGTTACGTCACTTAAAATGTCCCTTGCGACAAAATAACTTAAATGCTGGTCTAATATTTTAACAAAAGGTTCCCAATATATACATTTTTTGAATTTGTCCTAGGTTTCTCTGTGTCTCAATAACTTTAGGCTCCAGAAATTTTTAAAGCTATGAATATGGCTTTTTTGCCAAAAATTTGAAATTTTTGTGTTTTGAAGTAAAGAAAGTGTGCTTAACACTAGAAGACCGCACCGTGGCTCAGTAGTTAGAACGCTTGGCTCTCACCAAGGCGGCCCGGGTTCAATCCCAGGCGACCGCAAAGTGAGATTTGTAATGGACAACACGGCGCTGGGGCGGGTTTTCTCCGGGACCTCCAGTTTCCCCCGCCACCTCATTCCACCGGTGCTCCATCTTAATCTCATGTATCATCAGTGTCACCACCTGCGGTGCCGTATGTAGTAAAAGCGGGCGTTAAACACTACACATTTCATTTCGTTTTATCACTAGAAGGACCGCACCCGCCATTTTGACGGATCCGCAGCCTTAGAAGACTTATTTTTTGCTTATATTTTTTTCTACACTTCCCATGTTCTACGACTTTTAATAAATACTTATGACAAACACGTCCACAAAGAATTAAGCATTTTGGACCATTCTATAAACTGGTACAAGCAACTCCTACTAGAGGGACCGCCATCCGTCATTTTGACAGGTACGGAAGCGTGAACAATAGCCTTCGGATCTGTCCACATCTGTTGTTGTTTTCCTCCCTGATTGGTTTATGGCACTCTGCAGACCCTTTGTCGATGAGTAAGAAAGCTTTATTGCCCAAGTGGCGCAATTGGTGCTACCACTTATGTATTTCCGAGGTGTTGGAGCAGAGAACTTTCCAGTCATGTTGTTATGGTCGAATATCTGGGGACCACCATTTTTCAGGAACACAATGAGCAGAAAAAATTCGCTGCAATTTTGTGGTTTCTGCGATTTGATGAAATCGACACATGTTCACAAAGACTAAGTACAGATCACTTTGCAGCTGCTACTTCTCTCTGGAACCCTTTTATTGCCAATTCCTTGCAGTGTTACATTTCAAGTGAAAATATCACTGTGGATGAGCAACTACGGCTAGATGCTCTTTCATTAAATATATGAGCAATAAACTGGACAAATTTGGAATAAAGTTTTGTCTTGTAGTTGATGCAAATTCCAAGTATCAAGTGCAGCACGTATATTTGTGGACCATGTTTAGGCAATGCTGAATACACGTGTGTTAGGTGCTACGATGCTGCAGGTGGCTTTAAATGAGCGAAATCAGGTTTATAAGTGTTTTTCTACTATATACTGTAGTAATAAAAATTGTATGTTGAAACAAATGTGTTTGTTAAGATTAGTTGTCCGTTTCACATTTGGTAATCGTATATATTTGGATTTACTTTTAGGCTTAAAATGTTCATTTTACCATGCAATTCATCAGACAAAAGTAAAATTATATACTGGTAAAATGTATAAATAATATTAAATAAACTGGTATGCAGTCAAATTTGTTTGCCATTTTAAAAAGGGCAAATAAAGCTGCACCCGTCAAAATGACGGGTTGGTCCTTCACGATGGACCATACTCGCCGGTCTTTCTAGTGTTAAATGCATCTTACCATAAAACCCAGGGCAATTTCTATTCACTGTGTCTCTATGAACGTGTGTAGTAAGTTTAATTAATCTAACACTAAAACTGCGACGCAAGGAGCATCTTAAATAATGAAAAATGCTGAAATTTTCAATAGTGAGAAAACAAGGATAAAGAATTAGAATTCATATCCAACACTAGCATTCACGTAAATTTAAAAATAGATTAGAGCATTTAAAAATGGCTTGCGGATGCCATCTAAGCATTCTTTGTATTACGGAAGGCTTATATTATTTTATAGACTAAAAAGAGGAAAAGGTGATTGTTTTGAAAATGTTCATAAAATTTCAGGCATACATATCCTTAATATTGTCACCCAATTATCGGAAGGCACGACACACTGGAGCTGGGTAGGGGATAGGAGGCATTCAGGCCACACCCACCCATTTATCTTGTAGCGCTAACATAGGGGATGTTTAGGAAAGTGTCACTAGGCACTAGCCGTCTCTTTCCCCTCCCCCTGACGTCTGGAGCAATCAGAATATTTCATCTAACTCGGAACCTTCTAGACTGGTCAGTTGGTCTTATATAAGCGAGGCGCTGGGCTGGAGGAGTTCAGTTCTTGGCGAGCAGCCGTGAAGAGCGCCGTGCTAGAGAACGGACTGGAAGACTGCGTACGTTTATCAGAGGAGTTGTACGTAATTGCGAGTGTGGAGTGGACCTGTGACAGACGAACTGGTGGATTGTAATTGTGTGCGCTACGTAATTCTATGTGATCGGCAAGTGTTCCAACTGTAATTCGGTGGAAATAAAGAACATTTTGAGTTTGAGCAATTGGACTTTTAATTTCACGAACCCACAAAGTCAAAATACAGTAAAACCTGCCTAAAACGGAGCCCTTTTATGTCAGAAACCTGGTAAACCAGAAAATAAATTTCGGAACGGAGCTATTTCCTATGTAAAATTGTACTCTAAGCCGGAAAACTGCCGAACACGGAAACGGAAATATTTTCCGGGAACCGTTTGCGCAAATAACCTGATTAAAACGGATTACTTTACGTGTAATGGGTACAACATACGTACTTTAAAAAATGCAAAAATTTTGAGAGCAACTGCACTTCCACCGAAGTTCTATGAAGCATAAAGTCAAACTGTAACCCTCCGATGAAAAGGGAAAACAAACCATTAGCTCTCAACTGTCTTCCAATATACATGGTAAGGGTACAACTGTATTGCAGGATGTTCATTCTCAGTTTCGCTCTTAAAAGTGATCAAGTACGAGTGGAAGAAAACTGTGAACTTTGGTGATTATTAAAAGCACAGTTTGTGTGTTCACAAATTGTGTAAAATGTGTACTAAACATAAGAAATTATCACTGGAGGAAAAATTGAAGAACACGAAAATAACAAACGTCCAGCTAAATAATTAACTGTGTTGTTTAAAGTGGGGGAAAACTCTGATTTGTAAGATTAAAAAAAAAAATTAAAGAACGTGGTTAAAGGGAACAGCATCGCATCACAAAATCTACAGAGTATGACGAGATAAATCGTGCTATGCTCGAGTGGTTAGTTAGTGCGCGTGCTAAAGGAATTCCCATTTCTGGACGGGTGTGTAGCACTTCGGCACATTAGCAATTCGGTACACAGATAATTATCTAGGTTTCAGCGGGTGGGGAGGGGGGAGTTGCTTTTCCGGTTTAATTGTGAAGGTCACTTTCAGAAGGAGCTTTTCCGCGTTCATTGCGGAGGACACTTTCAGTTTGTAACTCGGGAAGATAAGTCTGTTGACAAGGAACTCACAGAAACAGAGAAGGGTAAACCTTGTGCACTTTACAATCGGTATCGATACAGAATAGGATGAGTTAACAAGGAAAACCTTACTTTTTGGAGATGTGTACATAGTGTCAAATTTAAGTGCTCAGGAAGTAATAACGTATTTTGAAGAAACTGCCACATATCGCATGTTGTGTGCCGGACGTTGCTGGCACTGAAGTTCAGAAGAGCATATGCAGTGTAAGAAAGAGAGCAAAAGAAGAAATTACTTCGATATCTGCGATTTATACGGAAGGAATGAGTCCGTTATTTTACCACGGATATGAACTGGTGACTGAAATTCCTTCTCAAAATGTGTGTAAATTTAACCTACACCAAAGTAGAAGAAAATTACAAGGTTTGCAGAAAGAGCCGGAAAGTCCTGAAAACATCGTTTAACCACCCCCCCCATCTGGTCCAAGGACACAAGACGGGATGGAAGTGGATACGCCACTTACGCGCGCCAACACCAAAGGTGAAGGCTACCGATATGACCTCGGTGGGGCCACCTGGCGATCTAGCACACCTTCTACTAGCTTTGCAGGAGAATTAATGGCTTCCCTCAACCCCGTGCGGAGACGTACTCGATTCCCACGGGTATCGGGAACACACTGCCCCCTCGAGACCAACCCAATCCGAACAACTCCCGGAGATGGAGCACCGGTGGAATGAGATGGCGGGGGAAACCGGAGGTCCTGGAGGAAACCCGCCCCAGCACCGTGTTGTCCACCACAAATCTCACTTTGCGGTCGCCTGGGATCGAACCCGGGCCGCCTTTGTGAGTGCCAAGCTGTTTAACTATTGAGCCACGGCTCGGCCTGGAAGGGAGGAGTGAAGTGCCGGAACCCCGAACAGGGGCAAGAGCCAGTTGAGAGTCCGTAACGTTAGCTGGAGATTCATCTCGACGCCAGGGTTTGCCACGCAGCCACCAACCGCATGGAATTCAAAACCTGCTCGCCCCAACAGGATAGGTGATCCCATCCATGCACCAGAACAGCAGTTACACTGCGCAAAGTTCACATATGGCAGCACCACACTCGTCCATCGCCGACATTTCCAACCCCGAAAAATCTATTGAAATGAAAGGGGAATGGAAAAACGGGAAGTTGCAGAACGTAAAATATCCAATCCAGCCTAGTGACAAAAGAAAACCGTGACTAAAATCTTTGGTGTGATAGGTTTCCACTGGGCATCAAACCCGGGACTTTCCAAATGTATCAAGCGCTACCGTCTCAGTCACCCTATTTGGTTAAACAAGGGATATGTCTTTTTATTTAATTTGATACATTTTCAAATTTTAGAAGTGTTCGTTCATATTTTTATGGGCACCCTCTATTTTAGTAATAATGATAATAAATAATACTTTAATGTATTAATGTCATATTCTAAGGTTTCAAACAAGTTTATAACAGTAATCAAATGATCGACAGGTTACTAACTTGGCACGCCGTTTAATTGGTTTAAAGTGAGATAGTCCTTATCCTGCCCCCATGTTGTAAGAGATTCCCACAAATTGGGTCACCCTTATCCATATATTACGTACAGCATATCAAAATTGTGCACAGAAATGTGTCGTCATGGCCAGTGACAACTGAAGCAGAAATTCTTTCTTGTAGAATTGCTCAACTTAGCTATTTGTTTACGTACAAATTTCGTCCACCGTTCTGGTAAAGATTATTATTATGCCAAGCAACTGCTAAGACACTGACCTGGATAATTACGTAGCAGCTTTGAAGAAATTTGCAGCTGTCAACAAATACAATGACGTAACGTTTAGGACCATAACGCTGCAATTACAAAAGGTCTTCTGTTTCAAACAATGCTTTCTTAACTATTTCCTTCAAGCTAAGGTATATCACTGCCACTTCACGAATTAATATCTGAGAGAGTGTATATAAATATATCTGAAGAGTTTCCTTAGAATGCTTTTGGTAAACAGAAATGATTCAGCAAATTCTTGGACGTGACTCTCAATGCAAATGTCAAAAATAAAGAATGAATTAAGCACAGCGTGAATAAAGAAAGGATATTTGTGTGTTTCTTAGCTCTCTATCAAACACATCAAGCTGTTATGCCTGATGACCCGTTACGTCTAAGATACTGCGTAGGATCTCTCTGCGTTATACAGAATGAGTCGAAATAACTCCGACAACGCTCAGTGCAGTATATCACAGCAAACAAAGTCTCCGGGGCCTGAGACGCAAGAGGGTTGGAAAAGGTTTCAAAACCCTCCCTGAATAGCTTTATGACACTCCCCAATTCAGTTCAGTTACAGACCATTCAAAAACATTCTGACGGCGTCTACTTTTGTGAATGAATCTTCTCGATTTTAGTGTAAAGTCTGTCTAGTGAACGCGAGTGTAGTTCGGCCACCTCCTATGACGAACCCTTATAATCGCTTTACAACACTGACCCTCCTTCTCCCAGTCCTTTCTGCAAGGTTACCACCTTTCTCGATACGTCAAGGGTATCGTACGAGGTTTCGTCTAAATAAATTATCTTATGTCCATTACTGCGAAACTTCCTTAGTTTTGACAATAAAATTCTACTGGATTCCATAATAACCCTTATCTTATTCAAAGTGCGGTATTTGAAAACCAGCTCCTTTAGGAGACCGCGCAAAGTGCAGTGCCCATAAGGAAAATCACAAATTCCTTGCAATTTATTTTTTGTTGTTGTAATTTACGTTCTCCTACATTAAGTCATACCGGACGATGAATGGAATGAGCCCAGGGTCCATAGAGCTTAGAGTTACCCGACATTCGTCTTACAGGATTAGGGAAAACTCCGGAAAAGACTTATCCGGGTAACTCGCCCTGTCCGAGATTCGAACTCGGGACCTCTTGAACGTAAGGCAGACATGCTAGCATCTACACTACCGAGGCGGGCTTCTTGCAACTGTGCAACCAATTCATCTAAGGTTGGCGTTCTCCCTTTTTCATTGAATTTATAAATTTCTCGGCGAATTAAATAGCATGTGAAATTATCCACGTTAGAGAAACGTTTCCTTTTGTTTTCACACTTGATCTGCGTCTTTGGTACTCCTTTCGTCACAGTTTATCTTACTGTATTTCTGTGAACACCCAGAACTTATCAGGTTCATTGCATGACTCGTTACCAAGATTATTTGTCAGCACATATTTATACGTGTTCAAAACAAGCGCTTGAATTTGCTTAGAAACAGTTCCCGTTATAACTTTGTCTTTTGAGGCTTCTCCAGTAACATAACTCGGCCCAGCAACACTTTCCAATTCATTCACACTATTGTCGTCACTTTGATTATTTTCACTTGACTGAAAGTTATCTACTATTTCATTTGCATTTACCACTGCATTTCCCTCCCACGGTATCCACATCGTGACACACAACGAATTGTTGCACGTAATGAAACAGATCAACGGGAAGTTGGAACTTTAGCAACTGAGACTCCACGTGGAGTAAACATACAACTGTGATTTCCAGAAAATCAGGTTTTCTGTTGGTCCTCAACGACAGTGTTCCATTTCTGAAGTGTGGAGATAGATTTATGACGGTCATTAGTGGGCGGTAGGGTCCGTTTCCTTTGTGACTCAACTGCACTCGCGTTGACTAGACAGACTTTACAGACTGAACAGGGCGCATGCTTTCTTTAACGGCTCTACACCTTGTGTAGCATGCGTTCTCTGTCACACATTCGCTGTCCTTGTCTCACTATGCAAGGGGGCGCATTCCTTTCAGGGATCTACTTTGCGTGGGTGGACAGTGCGCACTTGCTGGATTTATCACGGCACATAATAGTACTTTAGGAGCCTAATAAACAAAATCCAGATACCAGTGGCCAGTCATCCAACTTTAACAGGATTTAAAATAAAATGCGCCATCATAAAACAAAAAACATGTCAACATCGTTTGTTTATGTTAAACGTAAGCCTTAGCGGCATTTTTACATTATAATCCATGCTTTGAAAACAAATACAAGTTCACATTGCTTTGTTTACCATAAACCCTTCACAAAATTGAAGGATTTATTTCGCAAAATGAAAGTGAAAAGGAGTTTTATTTTTTAATTTAGGTCCTCCAACGTTAAGTCACATCGGACGATGAATGAAACGGGAGAAGTGATGCTCAAATGACTCTGGGGATGGAGCTTAGAGTTATCCGACATTCATCTATCAGGATAAGGGAAGACCCCGGTAAAATCTTATCCAGGTAACTCACCCTGACCGAGATTCGAACTCGGGACCTCTTGAACGTGAGACAGACACGCTACCATCTACGATACCGAGGCGGGCTAAAGAGTTCTTTGCAGATTTGAAGCTACTCCCTGAAAATGAAACTCCACCACCTTCTTTCTCCGACATTTCCAGTGATTTCTGTCGAGATATTACTGGCAGTAGTAGCGATTCAGTGTTTCTGACTCTGACTGAAATTACCTTGAGAATTTCCCCCAATTTTGAGTCAGGAGCTTATTGTTTAGAATCAGGCGATCAGAATAAGCACTGTCATCTACATCCGTATCTTGTGCTGTTGCGGTCAATGCTTCATTCGAGGCGTCGGTAGGGCTTACTGCGTAGGGTTCAGCGGCTGTGTGAATATTTCAACAAATGACTGACAATGCCTTTTAAACTAATACAGTACCTAGATTACATTTTAAGAGAGCTTTAACTAGAAGCTAGTGTATGCACCACGTGCGCAAAAGTTTTAGCGGAGTCATCCAGATTTTCATAATCGGTTTACGTCTTGTTCGAAATACTTAATTCGCCTTAATTTGCGTAACATACATAAATAGCTATTTAAGTCTGTTAGGTAATAAATAATAACATCTTTTTTTTAAACTTTCCTTAATTTTAAGACCGATTTTGAACGCATTTTAGGTATACTTGTTAGCATTTCTGTCTCAGCTATGTCTAATGTTACTTATTAGATTAACAACACTGCAGTGGTATTTTAGCCACACATGTGTGTATATAAAGAATACGAACTACAATGGTGTCCAGTTTTACAAACTGCGTAATTGTAAAACTCAAAGCATTTCTTCCATACGTTAAATATTGCTTTTCAAAATGTTCTTTTGTTTGAATTTTCTTACTAATCATAAAAATTCTGCTCCAAGCGCCGTAGACAAACAGTACCTCTGAAAATGGTAAAGCATCATCTTTTTCAAGTATTGGAAAAACCAATGACCGCGCACAAGAGCCTGGTTGGCCAAAAGCTACACAAACAGGTTAACAAAAGATGACTCAAGGTCGGTCAAGGACGTCGACCTTGCCCTGCTACCAAGATCACTGTTGTTGAGTGTAAACATTCTGCAGGTAGAATCTCCAATTCGCCACATTATAAGAAAAGCTTCAAACCACATTTATTTCGAAAAATATCACCATTTTGATCAAATTATTCGGTTATTTACTTTATAGAAGACACGTTTTCTAGTGACCGAATCCTGTAATGTTATTAGGTATACGTATACCGAATTAACATCCAGGATAAAAAAAAAAAAGGAGACAAAATGAGCAAAGCGATTCAGAAGAAAACTGCCACTCCAAGAAATATATATGCCATAAAGAAGGAGGAAAAGGAGGAAGTCAGTAAGGGTAACATGCGGTGCAGGCCCTTTCTGAAATCAGTACATAATGGTAAATCTTTAAATCAGTGTTGTTCCTTATTTTATCCCTCCTTTTTGACATTCTCATGCTTATTAAACGCTCTTTGCTATGATATCCTTTGAAAGCTCCAAGAATATTTATATAACGTCTTAAATTAGACTGCATCTTTAGTGTGAAGTAAACACATTTTTTAAAATCTTAACACCAAACAATTTAAGCAAATGATTTGGGAAATAGATGTTTTATATTTTAACGACATGCAGCACTAAAATGTGTTATTAAGTTTTCGTGAATATTGAACAGTTTTAAGTATATTCGTAACGTTTACTTAAGCTGTCAACGTAATAAGTTTCAAAATGAATTTTTTGATGTGGAAACGTAGAGACAGACTGAAAAATTCAATGCCATAGCCCGGATTTGAACCACGGATCTTCTGGTTTCCGTCCAGCCGCACTACCATTGTGCTTAGCCTACACACGGCCAGTGTGAAAGAATAATTAATTTCCATGAATTTTTTGATGTCATATACCGTATAGTCCACACGTGAAATTAAAAAAAAAAAAAAAAAGAATCTGTTAACTTCCCATATGATTTATCTAATAATGGTGCACAGAAATATCATAAAATTCCTCATGCTATTTAGAGTTCAAAAAGAAACTACTTTTTAAAACAATGTCCCTGAGAGTTTCTAGATTTTTGAGTTCGTTTTTGCTATAAAAATTAAAACTCAGAAGCTCTTTACGGTTCATAAGATTATATGGCAGTTTTAAATATTTGACTTTGAGAATGTACATGATAAACTTTAAAAGAACTGGTTGAAAGCTCTATGAGTAGAACATCCTGAAAAAGGTAAACAGCTGAGAAATATATAAAAATAATATTTTATAATGCATAATTTTAATAGTAAGTAATCATTATTTCCATTTCAATGAAATATTATTATACATTTAAATACTTATTACTACATTGAGTTGCTGGTTACCCTTGGGCCCAATAGACTCAAACTCTGAGGTTAAGTCATATGTGTAGTGTTTAACGCCCGCATTTACTACATACGGCACCGCAGGCGGTGACACTGATGATACATGGGATGAAGATGGAGCACCGGTGGAATGAGATGGCGGGGGAAACCGGAGGTCCTGGAGAAAACCCGCCCCAGCGCCGTGTTGTCCACCACAAATCTCACTTTGCTATCGCCTGGGATCGAAACTCTGAGGTTGTCGAGATAATGGATCCCTATTGGCAACTTATCTAAAATAACTTCATCTTCATTTTCGTCATATTTACTTATCTTCCTCAACCATATGGCTCTTACTTTACCCAAAAAGTTCCCAATTTCAATTCAATTTTCCTAGATTTTACACTCATTAACTTCATTCTTGAGTTTCTTTTGGTAGCCTTGCCCATTCTTTTTTACCTATCATCTCCCTAAGCAACCTAGTTTCTTCACATTCTAAAATCAAATGCCATTCTTTATCCCTTTGGTGACACAATGGGCATTTCTCCAGATCCCTCCCTCTTCCCAAACCCTTCTGTTTCACCACCCCTGTTCTGGCCCATGCAAAGCCTTCTCTTGCTGCTTTATCACAAATATCAATGTATTTTTCCCTGTTCCAAATCACTTTCATTTCTCTATAAATTTCCAGTGAGCTTTTCAAGTTGAAGCTTCCTAACATTTCTTGCCTTTCAATATCTTCCGTTCTTAACCTAAGTCTTTTCAAAATCCACTTTGCAATTATTCCCTGTTTTTCCACATGACACCCAACCCTATTTTAACATCATTTCCTTTATCTTATTTAGCCATCAATCTTTCTGATCTAGTTTTTCCTGTACTATCAAGCATTGACGCAGAATATTCTGCTCATCTAAACTGCCAATTCTCGCCCAATATTTTAACACCCTTTCCACCATTATCCCTCTAGTTCCCAGTTTGCCCAATTCTCATTGCACCACTCCATTTGGTGAAGCTCGTGGTAAACCCAAAACTTTAACAAACGTAGTTTTTCACGGCCGCGTCTTGTTCAGTTGAAGATTCCGGGCTGTAAAGCCGTGGTCTACTGGGTTTCTTCATATCTCTCCCAGACGTTTCGCTTACAACTGCGGTAAGCGGCGTAGAAAAGTCCTCCTTGTACTCTTCCTAGCTACTCTCGAGGAGAGGTAAGGTCAGCTTAATTCATAAAACTGATTTTCAGTGGCATTTCCAGGTTATGATTTCGAGAAGGTAATAAAAGTAATTGGAAACTTCTTGAATAACCATGAAAATATGTGCATACTTATCCAAGAGTATTGTGTAGCTCATGATTCTGCAAATCCTTCCAATTTACTTTTAAATGAAAGCAGTTTAACATATATTCAGAAGTAACATATATTCAGGCTCAACATGAGAAGACAATGAAATTATAGAAATTGAAAATGTTCTAATTTTATTCATACGAAATACAAGTGCACATAACCTGAGATGGAAGCTTGTTCCGATATGCTCAATTATTTGAGTATGCATTCAAAATTAAGTGAGCTCTAGTTAGGTTTTATCCTCATCAATCAGAATACTCATTGAAAAAGAAATGAAGTACATAGGAACCATCTACTCATTTTGTCGTCTGAAATTTGATAACATTCTGCTGTTTCACTTGAATCAGTAGTTATTTGCTAGACAGAAGCACCACAGTCTATGCACTATTCTTATATAATGAATTTCTATACTAAAACCTTCAACGTTACTTAGATGTAAGGTTGAAAAACAATGGAAAGTGGGGAGCACACAGGAGAAAAACTGAAGCAAAAGGGCGGTAATGAATGCAATAAGAATATGCAAATATAAACTAGAAATGACAACCAAGTGGTTAGAAAGAATGTATGAAGCACTAGTTGAATGCAAAACGTTGTATTCAGTAGAGATCTGGAGGGGAGGGGGACACAGAGGTAAACAAAACGGTGGACCAAAAATACAGGTTTTGTAAAGAGCTACTAGGCTTACCAAGATCAGCACCTAGGGAAGTAGCTTTAGTAGAATTAGGAAAGACAAGAAGAAATGGCCGCGCCGTGGCTCAGTAGTTAGACCGCTTGGCTCTCACCAAGGCGGCCCGGGTTTGATCCCAGGCGACCGCAAAGTGAGATTTGTTGTGGACAACACGGAGCTGGGGCGGGTTTTCTCCGGGACCTACAGTTTCCCCCGCCATCTCATTCCACCGGTGCTCCATCTTCATCTCATGTACCATCAGTGTCACCGCCTGTGGTGCCGTATGTAGTAAAAGCGGGCGTTAAACACTACACATTTCATTTCACATTACAAGAAGAAATGGCATAATAATGGAAAGAATAATACTATTTTGGTAAAGGTGTTTGGTTAAAGAAGAAGGGGAAATTATGAAATTATGCATGAGACAGCAAAAACGATTAGCGAACTCAAATAGTTGGTGGGCAGAGATAGGAGGAATTATGGAAAAAATAGGAATGGGAGATATATGGAGATTAGAGGAAAGGAATACAAGCGATTTGGGTAAATTAGTAAAATGCAGAACAGAAGATATAGAAAGACAGGAAATATGGGGTAGTCTAGAAAATATGAAATCATTACAACTTTAAAAGCAAATAAAAAGAAATTGGGGACGAGAAGCACATGTAGATTACTGCAGTAGGCAAGAGAGAGAGAGAGAGAGAGAGAGAGAGAGAGAGAGAGAGAGAGAGAGAGAGAGAGAGAGAGAGAGAGAGAGAGAGAGAGAGAGAGAGAGAGAGAGGCCCGCCTCGGTAGCGTGGTGGTAGCATGTCTGCCTCACATTCAAGAGGTCCCGAGTTCGAATCTCGGTCAGGGTGAGTTACCTGAATAAGGGTTTTTCCGGGGTCTTCCCTTATTCTGAAAGACGAATGTCGGGTAACTCTAAGCTCTATGGGCCCCGGGCACATTTGAGCATAATTTCACCCATTCCATTCATCGTCTGATATGACTTAATGTTGGAGGACGTAAATTACACACACACACACACACACACACACACACACACACACACACACACACACACACACACACACACACAGAGAGAGAGAGAGAGAGAGGGGGGGGCGGGCTTGCTAGGACGAGAACAGGAACAATATTTCTAAGAGGGATAAGAGGTCGGGAAAACGGAATTAGTGAATTGTGTGGGGGAAAAGAATGCATAACTATGTAACAGAATGTGAGGAGGTTGCAATATGGAGGAAACATGGGAGAAAGTGGAGAAGATAGTAGCTATAAAATGTTAACGGGAAGGGAGGAAAAGAAGGTAAGAAGTATTGCCGAGTTCTTGCAGAACGTAAAAGAAAAATGGGCCAGAAATATAAAGAATATAAGAAAGGAAGATGAGGGGGAAGAATGGCACTAATTAAGTAACAAGGAGGTATGGACGTTAAGAGCTACCTGGCAGAGCAGAAGACCAGGGTGTCATGCAAACCAAGGTAGCAACAACGTAAAGACAAATAAATGTAGCCAAAAGTTGTAAATTGTAAAATTCTGGAATATTTGTATGATCAGGAAACTGAAATCGAAATCAAACACCTCGTAGCATCGGACCACCCCATTCTGGAATATGCACAATAAATACATCATATAATATATTCAAATGCTGCATACTATAATAGCTTTCTGTAGCAATGGAATACCATGTCTTATGGCAGATCATGGTGTTGCAACAAACGCTGGATGATTACTCGGATGTAGAGTATTAGCCACTAATGGCCGTAACAGGCACACACAGTAGGGGAACGTAAACAGAGGGCAATAGCCGTAGAAAATGGGATGTGCATATTTAGTTCCAATATTTACGCTTCCTTTGACCCAATGATGCTATAGTTTGTAATTTTAACGAAATCCTGTTTAGAGTTTATTTAGTGCCAGTCAGCTAGTCTAGATGTGACAGTGTAGATATTTATGTTCCATTGTTTTAATTTCAGAACAACATTTGTGTTAACACCGAAATATCATTGCAATATTACCGACTTGCATGGAATCCTTTGATTAATTCATTTACTTATTGATATATTCGTTCAGCATTAGAAATACCGAGTGGGATGGCTCAGGCGGTTTCGTCTGTGGCTGGAATTCGGGAGGCCCAGGTTCGATTACCGTGGTCGACTTACCTGATCCACTAGTTTTTTTCGGGAGGTTTCCCGGGTCGCCAAGCGAATGCTGGGTAGGTTAGTTTCACCTCCCGAATTTCCTGTCCCTCTCTCCATTATCATTTCATATCATCTCTCATCTGGTGGTCTCTTTCAGGGTAGAAGTGTCAGCGTGTGTCTTAGGCGGTGCAGGTGGCAGGATGACGTGCTCTGAGTAAACCAATAAGACGGCGATAGAGTCTACAGGAAAATTTCAATGACACGGCCGGGATTTAAAACACGGATCTCCTGGTTTCCGTCCAGACGCTCTAACCCATTGAGCTACCATGGCCAACTTGCCGTCACGACATTAAATTCTCCATTTAACTCGTATATGTGCAACTGTGCGGAGCTGTCAAGGAAGAAGTCCTGAAGGAGCCCTATGTAGTTGGGGCTAAACATCGACCAGAGAAACAACCAACATGCGGTCCTACCCGGAAGACCTAGTTATAATGGCTGTTCGCTATAATTCCCGCATCGAAAGCAATGAGAACGATGGCGTAATTATTGTAACGAGGCTTATAATTTGTATCCGTACCGGACTGTACACACACATCGCATCGCTATACTTGTTGACACAGACGTTTGTTGATGTCACGCCTGACCTTGTATGGTACCTGTGCGCGTACATTGATTGTTAGGGTGTACGGGATTCGATGTCCGCAGATAACGTAACACAAACTGCTTCACAAAGGTATTTTTCAGCTTTTTCGTTTGACTGGTTATGAAAGTTTTATAATTTGTGATAATTGATAATTTTGTGAAATCTAAAATCTGGAATAAATTCTCTAATATGCAAACATTTTGGTTTGATTTTGCATAGATAATTCAATACACAACTTTCGTTATTGAAACATTATTTTGTCGTAGCCCAAGTGATATTTACGGATCCAAATCAGAGATGTTCTCCATTAGTCTATTTAACCCAAGTTTCAATTGATTCTATCATTCTTTTTTCCGTGTCGAAAATAGAATCGAAAGATAATAAATAGCAAAGTTATGGATAATATCGAAAATGAATCACATATTTTCATGAAGGTGAACCTCATGAGAAAAATATCTGGTATAGCACTTGGTAGCTTGGGGTTTATGTGAGGACATGTCATGTCACTTGAAGTTATGTTGCCGCTCGGATTAATCTCGGAGATGAACAGACAGAGAAGTGCTCTCTAAAGTTATGGTTATGCCCTTGGGTAGCGCTAGGTTCAGGACAAGGATCATATACTTGCGGGTAACGCATTACATCATGCTAGAGTGTCCTCATGAAATCAAGTATATGTTAGGCATTTTGCCTTCTAACTTGTTAGTCATCATAACATTGAAAGAAAGCAGTGAAAAACTCTATTCTAAAGCTCATATAGAACAGAGAAAGAAAACTATCCACACCTCATTTGTCTAAGACAATAGTCAATCGTGAATAACGTATTACACCTCCATTTCATTCGTCAGCATTGACTTCATTCGCATTAGTTCCTGTGATTTTTTTAGTCCATAAGGACACTGGTAAAAATTTCAACTTCTCTAGGTATAACAAATGAAGTGGAATTGATCAGATAGCTAGCAATTTCATAAATACACTGTATACTGTATAAAGTACTGTACTGTTTAAAGATTTGGCGAAATGGTGGCCCTAATATATTTTTTCCCCTTTCCGTTGAACTTATACAATATAGGTACCTATGAAAATGCTTATATCAGAAAATTTATACTTCTTGTTAAGAGTTGCCTTTAACAACTGACGATCTGTCCACCAACGCAGAGAAGCTCTCTGAAAGGAATGCGCTCCCTTACACAGTGGGACAACGACAGTGAATATGTGTGACAGGGAATGCATGCTACACAAGGAGCAGAACCGTTAAAAACATGCGTCCTATTCACTGTGTACATTAAAACCGAGAAGATTTATTCACAAAAGTAGAAGACGTAAGAAAATTTTTGAATGGTCTGTAACTGAACTGGCATGGGGTGTCATAAATATATCCAGGGAGGGTGTGGGAATCTTCTCTAATCCCCCTGCGTCTCAGGCCCCGGAGACTTTCTCTCCTGTGGTATACTGTAGAACTCTACCATAAAATAGAAACTATGCAATTAGCGCTTTCTTTTCCGAGGTTGATTTTCTCCCAAAAACGCAGGGAAAAATAAAGGAAATGCTACATTTAAGCTACAACTTTATCCAAACAGAGCTGTCTTCTTGTTGTTGTAATTTTACGTCTTCCATCGTCATATCGGACGGCGAATGAAATGGGTGAAATGATACTCAAATGTGTCCAGGGTCCATGGAGCTTACAGCTACCCAACATTCGTCTGTAAGGATAAGGGAAAACTTCGGAAAAACCTTATTCAGGTAACTCACCCTAACCCAGATTCGAACTCAGTACCTCTTCAACATGAGGCAGACATGCTACCATCTACGCTACCGAGGCGGGCAAGGTGGCTTAATAAATTGTATTTATGGACAGCTGATCTCCCGACACTATCCCTAATAATAAAAGAAAATGGCCACTTGGCCTTTATCAGTGAATGGTTTTGGTTGAAACTCAGTTGTCCATTATGTATGTATGGATCGCGGGAAAAATAGCGTTCAAAAAGTTCTCCCGTGGGTTTTCGAACTCCTCAGGTACCTTCATGCGAGTGTTTCCGACCTTAGCACCCTAGCTACTTCTGACGCTACCAGAGACCTTCGTGCCAGCCTGAACATCTGGTGTCATCTTGTTAAGGAGTTATTTGTATTGGGTCGCACTCGGCTAGGAAGTTGGTTCTATACCGCGGCAAACATGCCTGCAGTTGTACCTTGTAAGGTTCACAAGGAATCTCAACTTCCACGGCGATCTATCGGTGACCTCTAAAAGTATGTATGTTTTGTATGTATTTATTTGATTTGCTTGCTATAGCTTTAATTACGTGAGTTTGTAGGGTCGACCGAATAAAATTTGATATTTATAACTGTCAAGGGAACTATCACTATATACTCACACCTGTACGCGCTTCAGAATCTGATGACATCATTAGTACTCTATGTGGGGCCTATGTGCCAAAAATTCGGGTACGGTGGTGAGCTGGAAGAACCCAAAAATGTGTCCAGAAACGTAGGAACATATAGGCATAATAACTCATCTTTGTACGGAAGGAATTATTTACCCCTAATGGGAAGCGGTCTAATCCTTGTTTCACATAAGCTTGCCCCATATCTCTTATCGGTCACGTGACCTAGTCCCCTCTCATTGGCTGCTATTGTAGTACAGACTGTTGTGCGGTAAAAATTAGTTCGTTATTTAACATGGTGATATATCTTTATATGTTGGAAGAGATTTTTCAAATTTATATTTTCGTAACTGTTTGAATCAAATATATTACGCAACAGAGTTGATTTATCTGGAAATGCATGTTAATTCTTAAACGAAGTGAAGAGGAGGTTTCTTTGCTCTCAAGTACAGGGCACGATAGCACATGATTTAGCGTTAGTGATGACATATTTGTTTATATAACTTTTATCACTGACCTTGTTTTGAACTGGATTAGTCATATATCGCCATTCGAAGGTGTGTTGTGCCGAGTGTGCGAGCTAAATTATTTTAGTGATCGTTCATTGCGCGTGTACTTATTATATGTATAATGGCTGAGTCTATCGCCAGTTTTTCACTGAAGCATCGCAAGGGAAAGCCTTTACAAAGCGGCGAAAAAAGAATTGTGGTGCATGCACACAGAAAAATCCGTCTTTGTTAGTGAGAGAAGACGAACAGCTGTGCTCTGAACTTAAGGTGTGAGTGTTAGATCCGTAGGAACATCGCGACATGAAACTGAGACAACAGGAAAACTTACCACTCCAGGGGCGATATTGCTGTGTGGCGAAGACGTTATTTAAGGACAATGAGACTGTACCGGGATACAAATCGCATAACTTGGGTGACGAAACTTGGGTGAATGAAGGACAAACGACAAGTATGGCGTGACACGACTTTTAAGACTGAAAGACAAACATTTTTGTAAGGTATGTGTGCTGGTTTTAAAACATCCTAGTGAAAAAGGCCGAAGGCCTTTCATTATAAACTTGTTTCAGTTTCATTATTATTCAGTTTCAACTTGCTCAGTTCCATTATAAACATTTAATAAATATCCTGATGATGGGAGAGATGCACACCCCCGAAACTTCGATTTCTAATCGTCTTTTCGCCTGACTTGCTTCCGGAGAACAATTTCAGCATATTCGTTGCCAGGAAAGTTTCAGGTCTTATATTGCTTTAAGTTTATGCATTTACGCAGCTACTGTACACCGAATGATGCTTGTGGGAAGGAGAACAATAATGATGCCAGGGTGAGTTACCTGGATAAGGTTTTTTCATGGGTTTTCCCTTATCCTGAAAGACGAATGTCGGGTAACTCTAAGCTCTATTGACCCTGGGCTCTTTTGAGCATCATTTCACCCATTCCATTCATCGTCCGATATGACTTAATGTTGGAGGACGTAAATTACAAAAAAAAAAAAAAAAAAAAAAAAAAATGATAATGAAGCGATTGGTGGAACTGAATAAACATACGATTTGCTCTTCGTATTAATATTATATTATGCTCTAAATACCAACAGAAACCTGATAAAGACAGCCAAAACTCTCTCAAACAAAATTACGCTACTTTTGCAAAAGTGGACCACCTTAATCTTTGCGAGCATATGAAGCATGTATTGCTCTTTAATTAAAGCTTTTCTTGAAGCATACCGAATTAGATATCTTGCAATGTCTTACATCTTTTCCTTTGGAGAAACCGCATAAAATTACTGTACGATAGAAAGAAGAAAGAAAAAGGTCCGAACCCTGTGACTTAGGTAGAGGAGAAATGTAATGAGATAACGACAGCTGCTACATTTGTCGCAAGTGCTGCGTAATATAAATGCAGCACACCAAATGCTCCCGCATTATTCACGCTAGTAAGAGAAACGCACAATTAGTATGAAAGTTTATTTTCCCATATCATCACAAGAGAAATCAAGTTTGTGCAGTCTCCTATCAGAGGTCACGCCTCGTTCAACGTCTCTGCTGTACTAGCCATGAAATTAAAACCGAGGAAAACCGATTTCACTTCCTTAACAGTCTTCTACCGTAAACCTTGCCGCAATTTAATGCACAGTAGAGAGGTTATGTATCAATAACACATCCCCAAAACAACAAAAAGTCCTTTTTTCATACCTCCGCAACAAAAATAGGTGGTTCTTAAGGAAAATTGACACAGAAAATTCATATCACGTCAGATTAAAAAGATATGAAGACGTTTAGTTTCTCACCTACAGGCTTTCGGGTAAGATATATTTATATTTATTCTTGTGATATGTTTCATGGTATAGTACTATACAATTTCTAGCTTTATCCAATTGGAAACATAAGAAAACCTTTCCCACGTGGAGTAAATCACACGATAGGAGCTGGTTTCGCTTTACTGCTGAGAATAGTTCAGTTGGGATGTCAGTCTAATTATAACCTACCACTAGACTTTGTTTTCAAATCGTTATAAACAAATGTATATTGTTCGGTCAATCAAGACATAAATGTCCGCCTCGGTAACGTAGATGGTAGCGTGTCTACCTCACGTTCAAGAGGTCCCGAGTTCGAATCTCGGTCAGGGTGAGATAGCTTGATAAGGCTTTTTAAGGGGTTTCCCTTATCCTGAAAGATGAATGTCGGGTAACTCTGAGCTCCATGGACCCTGGACTCATTTGAGCATCATTTCACCCTTATTATTTTAGTTAATTGATGGAAATTAATCATTTCTCCACACTAGCCGTATATAGGCTAAGATGTTTGATGGATACAGTCAACATGAAAAATTCAATGCCATGGCCGGGATTTGAACCACGGATCTCCTGGTTTCCGTCCAGTCGCTCTTAACCTTTGAGCTACCATGGCCAACGTGCCTTCCTGACATTAAATTCTCCAGTTGACTCGTATATTTTCCCCGGTAGACCACTAGGGGCTCTCGCATCCGAGATACACCGTTTGTGGCGACTTACTATTGTAAGTACTTAAATCCCAGGCTTCATCATTTAACTCTTATTATTTTAGTTAATTGATGGAAATTAATCATTTCTCCACACTAGCCGTATATAGGCTAAGATGTTTGATGGATACAGTCAACATGAAAAATTCAATGCCATGGCCGGGATTTGAACCACGGATCTCCTGGTTTCCGTCCAGTCGCTCTTAACCTTTGAGCTACCATGGCCAACGTGCCTTCCTGACATTAAATTCTCCAGTTGACTCGTATATTTTCCCCGGTAGACCACTAGGGGCTCTCGCATCCGAGATACACCGTTTGTGGCGACTTACTATTGTAAGTACTTAAATCCCAGGCTTCATCATTTAACTCTTATTATTTTAGTTAATTGATGGAAATTAATCATTTCTCCACACTAGCCGTATATAGGCTAAGATGTTTGATGGATACAGTCAACATGAAAAATCCAATGCCATGGCCGGGATTTGAACCACGGATCTCCTGGTTTCCGTCCAGTCGCTCTTAACCTTTGAGCTACCATGGCCAACGTGCCTTCCTGACATTAAATTCTCCAGTTGACTCGTATATTTTCCCCGGTAGACCACTAGGGGCTCTCGCATCCGAGATACACCGTTTGTGGCGACTTACTATTGTAAGTACTTAAATCCCAGGCTTCATCATTTAACTCTTATTATTTTAGTTAATTGATGGAAATTAATCATTTCTCCACACTAGCCGTATATAGGCTAAGATGTTTGATGGATACAGTCAACATGAAAAATTCAATGCCATGGCCGGGATTTGAACCACGGATCTCCTGGTTTCCGTCCAGTCGCTCTTAACCTTTGAGCTACCATGGCCAACGTGCCTTCCTGACATTAAATTCTCCAGTTGACTCGTATATTTTCCCCGGTAGACCACTAGGGGCTCTCGCATCCGAGATACACCGTTTGTGGCGACTTACTATTGTAAGTACTTAAATCCCAGGCTTCATCATTTAACTCTTATTATTTTAGTTAATTGATGGAAATTAATCATTTCTCCACACTAGCCGTATATAGGCTAAGATGTTTGATGGATACAGTCAACATGAAAAATTCAATGCCATGGCCGGGATTTGAACCACGGATCTCCTGGTTTCCGTCCAGTCGCTCTTAACCTTTGAGCTACCATGGCCAACGTGCCTTCCTGACATTAAATTCTCCAGTTGACTCGTATATTTTCCCCGGTAGACCACTAGGGGCTCTCGCATCCGAGATACACCGTTTGTGGCGACTTACTATTGTAAGTACTTAAATCCCAGGCTTCATCATTTAACTCTTATTATTTTAGTTAATTGATGGAAATTAATCATTTCTCCACACTAGCCGTATATAGGCTAAGATGTTTGATGGATACAGTCAACATGAAAAATTCAATGCCATGGCCGGGATTTGAACCACGGATCTCCTGGTTTCCGTCCAGTCGCTCTTAACCTTTGAGCTACCATGGCCAACGTGCCTTCCTGACATTAAATTCTCCAGTTGACTCGTATATTTTCCCCGGTAGACCACTAGGGGCTCTCGCATCCGAGATACACCGTTTGTGGCGACTTACTATTGACATGTTGACTGTATCCATCAAACATCTTAGCCTATATACGGCTAGTGTGGAGAAATGATTAATTTCCATCAATTAACTAAAATAATAAGAGTTAAATGATGAAGCCTGGGATTTAAGTACTTACAATAGTAAGTCGCCACAAACGGTGTATCTCGGATGCGAGAGCCCCTAGTGGTCTACCGGGGAAAATATACGAGTCAACTGGAGAATTTAATGTCAGGAAGGCACGTTGGCCATGGTAGCTCAAAGGTTAAGAGCGACTGGACGGAAACCAGGAGATCCGTGGTTCAAATCCCGGCCATGGCATTGAATTTTTCATGTTGACTGTATCCATCAAACATCTTAGCCTATATACGGCTAGTGTGGAGAAATGATTAATTTCCATCAATTAACTAAAATAATAAGAGTTAAATGATGAAGCCTGGGATTTAAGTACTTACAATAGTAAGTCGCCACAAACGGTGTATCTCGGATGCGAGAGCCCCTAGTGGTCTACCGGGGAAAATATACGAGTCAACTGGAGAATTTAATGTCAGGAAGGCACGTTGGCCATGGTAGCTCAAAGGTTAAGAGCGACTGGACGGAAACCAGGAGATCCGTGGTTCAAATCCCGGCCATGGCATTGAATTTTTCATGTTGACTGTATCCATCAAACATCTTAGCCTATATACGGCTAGTGTGGAGAAATGATTAATTTCCATCAATTAACTAAAATAATAAGAGTTAAATGATGAAGCCTGGGATTTAAGTACTTACAATAGTAAGTCGCCACAAACGGTGTATCTCGGATGCGAGAGCCCCTAGTGGTCTACCGGGGAAAATATACGAGTCAACTGGAGAATTTAATGTCAGGAAGGCACGTTGGCCATGGTAGCTCAAAGGTTAAGAGCGACTGGACGGAAACCAGGAGATCCGTGGTTCAAATCCCGGCCATGGCATTGAATTTTTCATGTTGACTGTATCCATCAAACATCTTAGCCTATATACGGCTAGTGTGGAGAAATGATTAATTTCCATCAATTAACTAAAATAATAAGAGTTAAATGATGAAGCCTGGGATTTAAGTACTTACAATAGTAAGTCGCCACAAACGGTGTATCTCGGATGCGAGAGCCCCTAGTGGTCTACCGGGGAAAATATACGAGTCAACTGGAGAATTTAATGTCAGGAAGGCACGTTGGCCATGGTAGCTCAAAGGTTAAGAGCGACTGGACGGAAACCAGGAGATCCGTGGTTCAAATCCCGGCCATGGCATTGAATTTTTCATGTTGACTGTATCCATCAAACATCTTAGCCTATATACGGCTAGTGTGGAGAAATGATTAATTTCCATCAATTAACTAAAATAATAAGAGTTAAATGATGAAGCCTGGGATTTAAGTACTTACAATAGTAAGTCGCCACAAACGGTGTATCTCGGATGCGAGAGCCCCTAGTGGTCTACCGGGGAAAATATACGAGTCAACTGGAGAATTTAATGTCAGGAAGGCACGTTGGCCATGGTAGCTCAAAGGTTAAGAGCGACTGGACGGAAACCAGGAGATCCGTGGTTCAAATCCCGGCCATGGCATTGAATTTTTCATGTTGACTGTATCCATCAAACATCTTAGCCTATATACGGCTAGTGTGGAGAAATGATTAATTTCCATCAATTAACTAAAATAATAAGAGTTAAATGATGAAGCCTGGGATTTAAGTACTTACAATAGTAAGTCGCCACAAACGGTGTATCTCGGATGCGAGAGCCCCTAGTGGTCTACCGGGGAAAATATACGAGTCAACTGGAGAATTTAATGTCAGGAAGGCACGTTGGCCATGGTAGCTCAAAGGTTAAGAGCGACTGGACGGAAACCAGGAGATCCGTGGTTCAAATCCCGGCCATGGCATTGAATTTTTCATGTTGACTGTATCCATCAAACATCTTAGCCTATATACGGCTAGTGTGGAGAAATGATTAATTTCCATCAATTAACTAAAATAATAAGAGTTAAATGATGAAGCCTGGGATTTAAGTACTTACAATAGTAAGTCGCCACAAACGGTGTATCTCGGATGCGAGAGCCCCTAGTGGTCTACCGGGGAAAATATACGAGTCAACTGGAGAATTTAATGTCAGGAAGGCACGTTGGCCATGGTAGCTGAAAGGTTAAGAGCGACTGGACGGAAACCAGGAGATCCGTGGTTCAAATCCCGGCCATGGCATTGAATTTTTCATGTTGACTGTATCCATCATTTCACCCATTTCATTCATCGTCCGATATGATTTAACGTTGGAGGACGTACACTAACGCTCATAAATAATCCGACAGACTTTGCCTTTCACTATAGAGTGCTCTATAAAGCAGGATAGATTATGTGTATCAATCTCAAGGTACTCCTTGTGTTAAGCAAAAATCATATGCT
Source organism: Mantis religiosa (assembly GCA_030765055.1). Lineage (NCBI taxonomy): Eukaryota > Metazoa > Arthropoda > Insecta > Mantodea > Mantidae > Mantis > Mantis religiosa. The sequence goes on along the minus strand of CM060950.1, from coordinate 28,829,591 downwards.
GTCAATATCTATTTTAGAGATAGAAAAGGTGGCTAACCTAAGAGCTTCCCCACTCAACCTTGTTTACATCATGAGTTTACGAAACAAAAAGAATCGGACGGCACAAATGAAATGCAGTACAAATGAGTAGGCCAAATCTGTCAGTAGACAAAACAACATCGTAGAAGAAGTACGTCAACTGTACACCAAGAAGAAGGAAGAGCATAGTATGGGGTCCAGAGGTAAGCAGAGTACCTTGGAACAGAGACAGTGAACTATCACTATGAAAAGAACAAACATACCGGGAAATAACAGAGATTGTGAATCTTAGCAAAAGTAGAGTTAGTGACATAATTCACCGGTATAAGTGTGAAGACAGAATTGAAACTCGAGCAAAGCCAGGGCGATCAAAACTTCTTACTGATAGGTTGGAGTCTTATATTATGCGAAAGTTAAAACGGAATCCGCGTGTAAGTGCTCCGGTGATATGTGCTGTGATTCAGGAAGAACTGGGACTGACAGCCCTGAAACGGTTAGAAGGGCCATTCGAAAATAATATTTTAATGGTCGCATAGCCAGAAAAAGCCATACATTTCCAGCAAGAATAAAACGAAGCGATTACAATTTTCCAAAGACTTTGTTAGCAAGACAACCAATTGGTGGGACTAAGTTATTTTTTGTGACAAGACCAAATGAACCGTGCTGACTCCGATGGCAGGGTGGTTGTGTGGAGGAAACCAAATACGGAGCTGGAAGAGCCCAATTTACAAGGCCTAGTCAAACACGGCGGAGGGAGTGTAATGGTATGGGGCTGTATTTCCTCTACGGGAGTCTGGAAGCTGGTGTTCATAGACACAAACATGAACAAGGTAGCCTATCTCAGAATATTACAGCAAAATTTAAAACAAATTGCAGAAATGATGGGTATTTTGGACAGCTTCTTATTTTATCAGGATAATGATCCGAAGCATATGTCCCACATTGTGCAGGTATGGTTACTTTACAACTCTGCTCATGTACTACTCCCAGCCCCTCAGTCCCTGGATCTTAAGCCCATAGAAGCAGTATGGGATAAACTGGAGAAGGCCATGCGGAAGACCCCATCACCTTCATACAGCTCTTGAAGGAGAGGTTGCAAGAGGAATGGAGCAAACTTTATACAGCCTACCTGGAAAACTTGGTTCACAGCATGCCAAATAGGTTGCGAGAAGTAGTGAAGTTGCGTGGGTCACAAAGTACTAAGCCATGTTTTGTATCACACTCAAGCTGTTATGTCCGAATAATTTTGGGGGCCAAAAATGATATATATCTTTTCAATTCTTAAAAAGACACGTATTATATAATTTTCATGTGAAACTACACTTATTTTCTTACAAGAACGAACCATATAACTGTCGATTATCATTAATTTCAATAAAATAGCACATCAAATGCTGATTTTCACTTTCAAAACTTAGTACTCTGCTTTGTCCGATTATTTATGGGAGTATCTGTATACTATAAAAAGGCACATATGGGTGCACATAATCTAAAGGACTAGTAAACTATTGTAGAGTGTCTTAACATTTAAATAACTAGTCTATTTTTACGAACACTAATGTACTAATTTACATCATTTTACCAGTCAAATAGACTTTGGACACTTGCGACTTCATAAAAATTAAAGCAAAAGGTATCTATATTTTGAACGGCTTACTTGAATGAATCCTTGCAATGCCAAGTAAGCTGGTGTACGATATCATATCCCGATTTATCTGATGTTAAACACGCTTCTCTTGGTGACTTTAATGAATAGGAATAATTATAATATAAAAATTCTATTTGATTTCACTTGCTACAACTCACATGGAAAAGGCATCCAAAACGAACTGAAAATTCACCATCGAAACAACAGGTTTTGTTTGTTGCTATTTCTTTTGCGTGCACGAGGTAGATCATGAGTGTGGGCAGCGACCGGATGAGTTAATTATAGTAGGTGGATTCGTGGTTCCCTAGCACTTATATTGCATAGCATGTCTTTTATTTCTATTGTGTAAACTGACTTATGTGTTTTAATATGGTTACATGTCGCTTTACGTCTTTTATTATGAGAGAAAAGCAACATGCTGGCGCTCTGATTGAAAACATTCACACTTTAAAAGTGGATCTATACGTGGACATATATCCGAATCATTTGTAATCCGCACTTCCATTAAGGATATGTATGACTGAAATTTCATGAACATCTTCAAAAAATCACCGTTTTCCTCTTTGTAGTCTATAAAATAGTGTAAGCCTTCCTGAATACAAAGACTGATTAGACAACATCCGTAAGCCATTTTTCAATGCTCTAATATAGTTTGAAAGTTACGTGTACGCTAGTGTTAGATATGAATTCTAATTATTTATTGTTGTTTCCTTGCTATTGAAAATTTCAGCATTTTCCTTCATTTAAAATGCTCCTTGCATCGCAGTTTTAGTGTTAGACTAATGAAACTTGCTACACACGTTCATAGGGACACAGTGAATAGAAATTGCCCTGGGTTTTGTTGTGCATTTAAGCACACTTTCTTTACTTCAAAACACAAAAATTACAAATTTTGGAAAAAAAAAAACCATATTCATAGCTTTAAAAATCCATGAAGTCTAAAGTTATTGAGAAACAAAGAAACCTAGAGCAAATTCAAAAAAGGCATACGTTGGGAACCTGTTCTTAAAATATTTGACCAAAATTTAAGTTATTTTGTCGCGAGGGACTTTTTAGGTGACGTAACCAAAAATAAATAAATTTGACCATATTTTCCAAACTATCACAGTGAAATTGACAAAACTTGGACTGTATCATTTTTGCACTAACTTACATCTGTGGTATAAATCTTAAAAAGCTAGCGTTATTAGTTCAGGATTTGATATTTCCAGTATATAGATATCCTTAAAGCTGTTAGAAACTTTTATGCACTTATATTTTTGGATGAGTAACCTATACCAATATATAAAAGGTTAAGCTGAAACCAAAGTCATTAGTTTTAATTTGTATGTGCCGGCATGTGCATGTGTAATTTCTTTTTCTTCCATTTCCGCCTTTAACTGCGTTGGTCATATCGCCGACCGTTGTCCTTTGGAACATATCGAAGGTGTTAACTCGTATTCACTGGGTTTTACTCATTAGATCACACACACATTCGCACTCTCATTCATACTAACAGACTCTGGGGGAGATGGGGAATCATCTTGGTTGGAGAAAAATCCCCGCCCCCAGCCGGGAATCAAACGCGGGGCCCCTAACACGGTAGGGAGAAGCTTTACCGAATGAGTTACGGGTCCAGCCGATGTGTAATCTTGTCAAGTAAGGAAGGAATTAAATGTGTGAAAGGATACTCGAATGAATCCCAATTCTATAGAAGGTAGAGTTATCCGAGATTCTTATTCTTCTCGTGAGAAGAGGGAACACCGTAGAAACCTTATTTAATTCACCGAGATTTGAGCTCGGGTCCTCCTAGATTGGGGTGGGGGGGGAAGAAATTCTACCGGGAAAACATATGAGTCAGTTGGAGAATTTAATGTCATGTCGGCATGTTGGCCATAGTAGGTCACACGGCTAGAGCAACCGCACGGAGAGCGGGAGATCAGTGGTTCTAATCCCGGCTATGACATTCAATTTCTCAGTCTGGCTCTACTCATTCGAATATATTTTGATTGCTTCATATGTTCTCTGAACTTCTGAAGCAATCTGTTCGTCCAAACTCGAAGCACCCTAATTTACGAGTTAGCATACGTTATAGCATATCAAATGACGAAGTAAAGTCTTCGAAATATTCTTAAATGTTCATTAAGTTAACTTACAACATTTGTTCTAAGCCTGCATTCGGAAGCTCATGGGTTCGATTACCGTAACCGACTTCCCTGACCCGTTCTGTCCCTCAGTCTCACTTCAGTGCACCTCTCAACTGTTTGGTTGTGTCAGGGGACGCTTCGTACATGGTACGGAATATGCTCTCTGTAAATCCTCACCCTTCAGATAAGGGTACGTCTCCGGTCCATGGCCCCCAGAGGGTATGTGGATTCGCGGGTTGTACGATTGCCATCTGTAGCTAATAGGGATACTGCTCTTTGCCGTCAACCCTCCGCAGGTTCGGGCACCCTTAGTATCCTCTCACCTCACTTCTGTCTCCGAAGTGGCACCCGTCAAAGATACAAAAGATTTTCTAGAGGTTGAGATACTACGTGTCCCCCACCCACGTCTGAATCTTGTCACTGAGTCAAGTTGCTATTTTTATTTACACATATCCCAGTCACCTTAATGTCTCTCCTTGCTGCGCTGCCATTAAAAGCACCTAGCCTTCAACTTTGGCATGAAAGAACTCAAAATGTGTGTGCTGAAAAATTCAGGCGTTTAGAATGTTCTTGGTTAAATACAAAGTATGCAGTAGAAATAAATGCATCTGCATTAATCGAGCCACAAGTTAAAGTGTGGATAGTTTAAGATCAGGCATAACGAGTTGCAGTGCATGAGCTTGAATTACCGAACAGCTGAGATTGTTTTGTTCCACTCACACTCTCTAGAGACACCAGAAGTTACAGCTTCGTAATTAAGGGGTATTAATTTCCTTGTATGTAATGATTTATTTGCGCTGGCTCCATAGTGCGATCTCGGTATATCTCGCTTGGCTTGCGTAAAGAATGAAGAACCAAACTAGCAGTACGATAGCTAACTCAGCATTGAAAGTGTGAAACAAAGACGCTTTATCAGCGCAGTTAAATAAAATGTTTCGTTATTGAAAACTATATGCACAACTTTTAAAGGCTTGATTTAAAATTGTTTTGTTGTTAATGACTGTTAGGGAGTAAATGTTACAGTTCAAACTATTATGTGTTTCAAATGGGAAGAGTTCTCGCCTGTAGCGAATCAGATGCGTTAGAGCTGTCAGCGTTGCAACCTCATTATCCGCACTCTTTTTATGCTTCCCTCTCTCTCGCACACTTGCGAATCTTCTTGGCACTAACGCAAACTAAATTTTCCAAAGTTTTATAATAATACAGTTGTCGAAATTACAATAGCAACGTGGATATTCGTATATTACGCAAATGGTTTAAATATTTAGTTTAAAATTAATTATAGTTTACGATTTACTTATTTTTCTAATCCAATGAAAATACCAGCGGCGCATCCGTATAGCTGTGAATGTTACTTACCTTAAGAGATAATTCGTCAGTGTCATTGTATTCATTGTCTGAGTACTACAAATTTATGATTATAGGTTCCAAATGTCATTACCTACTATTTCTTTCCATAAGTCGTCTTCTTGTAGTTTATCTTATGTGTCACGCAGTTTTCCCAGTCTTGTTGTGTTCCTTGTCAATTTCTTTAAGAATAAGTCGTTCAGCGTCAGTCAGTTTAAAATAATATTTCTATTTGCAACATAAATTGAGCCCACATTAACTCAATTGGATTGTTCTGGCAGTAGTAAGGGGGAAGGTGGATCGTATCTCATTGATCCAGCTGATACACCTTTTCATGGAAGAGTAACTGAATAATACTGCTTTAGTACGAGGGCTGTTCAATAAACAATGATCACAATTGTTTTTTGACAAAGTATCTTTACTCATCCTCATAATTTTGATGGTCATTCTCAAAATAGTCTCCCCTGAATGGGATGCACTTCTCCCAGTGTTTCTGCCAGTCTTCAAAGACATGCTGGGAAATATTTTTGAGAGATCCTTCAAAATCGCCTCCGCAGCCTTCACCACTGCTTCTGATGGTAATGCCTCCCACGAAGGCGTTTCTTCAAGTTATGGCTTAGAAAAAGGTCAACTGGGTCTAAATTCGGACTATAGGGAGGGTGAGGGATGCACTTCACGTTGATTTTTGCAAGATATTCAGCAAAAACATTGGCAGTATGCGGACGCACATTATCTTGGTGTAGCATCCAGCCTGCTTCATGAAAATGTGGTCTTTTGCGCCTGATATGGACTTGCAATGTTTTCAGGACATCCCTGTAGTATTTTCCAGTTACTGATGTGTGTGCAGGCACAACATGCTGATAAATCATTCCATGAATATCAAAGAATGAGATGGCCATAACTTTCCCAGTAGAACCAACCACTTTTGCTTTTCTGGGGGTTGGTGATGATGGAGATTTTCACACTGAGCTTTGCTGTTTGCTCTCAGGATCAAAATGATGTAGCTAAGTTTCATCAGCAGTGATTACGTTTGAAAGAAACTCCGGATCTTCCTGTAACATCAATTTTAACTGCATGTTACCTCCATTGCAGCGGTAGGCGATACTGAACATGTCTGAACTTGCCTGGTTCTCACAGGAGAGAACCAAGAGTACCAAGAAGGAAACTACTACGGCGTGTTTTTTTTTTTTTCACATTAAGCTAACAGAATATAATAAGACTGAATTTTAAGGAAAAAAAGTATGACCGTAAAAAAGTTATGACCTTTCTTTATTGAACAGCCCTCGTAAATAGAGATTACGAACCATTCATAAACAAAGATATAATGTGACCAGATACGTTCCGCCAGACTAGCAAGAAGTGTATTGTTTCCTCTCATCGAATTTAATAAACACCTTGGCTTATTCAAAATACATATTTATTTCACCACATCATGTCAAATGTTTACGTTTCAGCTCGGAGTAGTTTCAAATATACTTCAAATATATACGTTACACATTACCTACCTTATTTTTTATCCATTTCGTTAAACATTACAATTCTTCCAACTATTCCTCTCAAGCAACATACAATATCTAAAATAACTCCTTCAAAGCGGGTTGGCAACAAACACTACTTCAACTAATGAAGGTGAAGGATGATATGGTCGAAGGATTCAGTTGGGATTTGACGACCATCTTTGGCTTCACACTTTTAACAAGCATGTCCAAGTAAACAAACATTAAGCTGTTGTGACTTCCTTAGCACGGAACAAATTCAGTACCCTAACAAGGAAAGTATGGCAAACCGCTCATAAATCATAAAATAGCTCTCTAGTGTCTCACGGCAAACCAACATGGCATTGCCCGAGATGCTGACGTCAGCATGAAACCTTGATAATGCTCTTCTATAATAATTATGTACTAAAACCAAAATTTCCTAAAAGTACAATGCAGCAAAAAACGATCCGTTTTATATAAATCATGAAGTAAAATATTTTGAAATTCGTTTCTCATTAAGGTAATGTATCTGTGAAATTTGGTAAAAGATGTGAATATTTTCGACTTTTGTCTATTGTATTTTAATTATATTTATAACTTGTAATTATATGCTAAACAGTTTATTTTGAAAATCAATTTATAACCAAAAATGGCTACTGAATCGACTCTTTACCATTTAGGCACACCACCACATTGAACTTCTAATTTCATTTTTTACAGCTACTTTTTTCTCTTTTTTGACATTTTTCGGTATTAATAATCTTCCTTGAACCATCGCATATATTTTATTAGCTTGAAATTATTAGGAGAGTTTCATAAATTTTCGATTTAAAAATATTCTCACTAGCTAAAAACATTGAATATTTCAGCTAAAATTATTTTCTATAACGCACATTGGAAACGTTGAAAAATTCAATAGTAATGTATAACAATTGTTTTTTGCACCCTGGGCTCATTTAGGCATAATTTCAACCCCTTCATTCATCATCCGATATGACAATGTTGGAAGACAAAAAAAAAAAAAAAAAAAAAAAAAAAACCGAGGATGTCTATGAAACACATTGGGGTGGTGGTATGAACTCGAAATTACTCCCCGTTAGACGTTACCATGTTGGACACTAAATTGTGCAATGCGATCAAGAGCTGATCAAGGGTACAAACACAGAAACAGTTATTCGATGTTTTCATGTGGCAATAACTTTTTTCTGAGCTTAAAAATAAAATGGTTGCATAGATACTGGACACATATTTTTCCTATATGAGCAACGAATTTTTAATATACTTTTGAGAATAAAAAATCTTAAGGCAATAAGTAGAGAAGGTGATTTGATAAATGATTACAACGGTAATGATCTAGCGTTGATGGTTATTTAGAACATATTAAAGCGTGGATAAAATTAGGTAATTATTTAAAACAGATTAACGTATTGTCACCCGTACATCGGCCGATCGACCGACACCCGATAGAATCTGCTGGCAGGTAGAGTGGTAGACGGGAACCGTTCAGACCACGCCTATCCATTTATCTGTGTGGTGCTCACTGAGGGGATGGTTAGAAAAGTATCACGAGCTACTGAACCATCTCTTTCCCCTCCCCCTGACGTTTGGAACAATCGGGATGATTGTTCCGAGCCGCAAAGCTTCGAGTTACAGCGATCTGCCTATATAAGTAATGCAGTGGACGAGTCAGTCAGTTTTTAGTCAGCTCTAGAGAGAGTTGTACGGCAAGGTGCCGAGTAGCGAGTGTTACGTAATTGTGAGTGTTACGTAATTGTGTGTGATACGTGATCCTGCTGTGATTTGTAAGTGTACCAACTGTAATACGGTGGAAATAAAGAATTATTTGTATTTATGCAACTTGGACCTTTAATTCTACGAACCCACAAAGTCACAGTATATTCTTTTAATTAAACGTCTCTAACGTAAGTAATTTCGGACGGTTAATGAAATGTGCAAAAGATGTTGAAATGAGCACATAGTCCATGGAGGTTAGAAACATTCATCTTTTAGGATAAGGGAAAAACCGGGGGAAAACCCTTATCTACGAGGGGAGTTCAATAAGTAATGCAACACATGTTTTTTCTCGGCCAATTTTGGTTGGAAAAACTTGACATTTCTTGTGGAACATTTTCAAACATTCGCGCTTCTTATCGTAAAGGTTCATTGACTTCCGATAGGTGACAGCGCTATACGGAGCTTTTAAAATGGTGACTATAACGGAAGTGCGTTCCAAACAACGGGTAATGATTGAGTTTCTTTTGGCGGAAAACCAGGAGAGCGCAGATTTTCATAGGCGCTTGCAGAATGTCTACAGTAATCTGGAAGTGGACGAAAGCACGTTGAGCCGTTGGACAAAGCGTGTCTTCATCGTCCAAGGTTAAGCAAGACTGTCTCATCTGCCGCGTGCTGGGCGGCCGTGCACAGCTGTGACTCATGCAACGTTGGAGCGTGCGGACACTCTCATTCGAGATGATCAACTTTGAAGTGTATTGTACTACTCTTCGAAAATTAAAGAATCGACTTCAGCGTGTTCGTAGGTACAAACATCCAAACGAACTTCTTCTCCATGACAACGCAAGACCTTACACAAGTCTTCGCACCCGAGAGCTCACAAAACTTCAGTGGACTATTCTTCCACATCCTCCCTACGGCCCCGATCTAGCACCGTCGGATTTACATATGGTTGGCCCAATGAAGGACGCAATCCGTGGGACGCACTACGTGGATGATGAAGTTACTGATGCAGTAGTTGGCTCCGACATCGACCAGTGGAATGGTAGCGTGCAGGCATACAGGCCCTCATTTCAAGGTGACGTAAAGCCGTAGCATTGAGCGGAGATTACGTTGAAAAATAATTTTGTGTAGATAAAAGATTAAGAAATAACATGCTGTATTTGAATGCCGAATAAAACCACTGCTGTTTCATAAAAAAATGTGTTGCATTACTTATTGAACAGTCCTCGTAGATAACTCGCTTTGACCAATATTCGAACTCGGGACCTCTTGAATGTGAAGCAAACACACTATCACCATACTATAGTATTGCTAGCATATACAAAGGTTTATTAGGGTGGAGAGAAGAAAACAGTGAAGCTAAATGTAACAAGAATACCCAAAATACAGTGTGGCAATTCACTACGACAATGCCGATGTAAAGAGTTATTATCAACCAAGCACAAAAACTGTTTATTTAAAAACGTACAGAAACATAATTGAAAAAGTAACTTAGCTACAAAAGTGAATGTTGAGCAATTCTGTACGATATTTGGTATTTGGAGGTTATGTACAAACCGTTGAGGCTAATAACACGGAAGGCTTCCCGATTTGGGGAGGAGGTGCTGGTGATGAAAAGTTTACTGTTTTAATAAGTTTTCAGAGCTCTGTATCTAACCTAAGATTAAGTTTAAATTACTGTGGGGCTAAACCATAATTTGTAAGTGGGTTCACTCCACACAACTACAGAGATGAAACCATTTTCGTCATTTCAATGAGTGACACCAGCTGAGTGACATTAGAAACTGTTTGATCCAATAGAGAACACGGAAAGTTAAAAGCATCATCTCGATGTCGGTGCTTTGATGACATCAGCACTATTAGTGCTGATTCAGTATTAACAATAAACACTGTCAGTAACTATCATGTGTTTCAAATGGGAAGAGTTCTCGCCTGTAGCGAATCAGATGCGTTAGAGCCTTCACCGTTGCCACCTCGTTACCCCACATTTCCCTCTCTCTCTCTCGCACATTGCGAGTGTTCGTGGCGCGAGACGTAAGGGAATGCAAACTGAATTTTCCAAAGTTTTATAATAATGCAGTCGTTGAAATCACAATTGCAACATGAATATTCGTATATTACGCAAATGTTTTAAATATTTAGTTTGAAGCTAATTATAGTTTACGAATTGCTTATTATTCTAATCCAACGAAAATACCAGCGGTGCCTCCGTATAGCTGTGAATGCTACTTACGTTGAGATAATTCGTCATTGTCATTGCCTTCATTGTCTGAGTATTGCAAATTTATGATTATAGGTTCCAAAATCTAGTTATGTGCTATTTCTTTCCAAAAGTCGTCTTCTTGTAGTTTATCTGATGTCTCACGCAGTTTTCCCAGTCTTGTTGTGTTCCTTGTCAATTTATTCGTGAATAAGTCGTACGTTAGTCAGTTTAAAAATATTATTTCCGTTTGCAACATAATTTGAAATGAAATGTGTAGTGTTTAACGCCCGCTTTTACTACATACGGCACCGCAGGCGGTGACACTGATGATACATGAGGTGAAGATGGCGCATCGGTGGAATGAGATGGCGGGGGAAACCGGAGGTCCCGGAGAAAAAACCCGCCCCAGCGCCGTGTTGTCCACCATAAATCTCACTTTGCTGTCGCATGGGATCGAACCCGGGCCGCCTTGGTGAGAGCCAAGCGGTCTAACCACTGAACCATGGCGCGGCCAACATAATTTGAGCCCACATTAACTCTATTGGATTGTTCTAGCAGTAGTAAGGGGGGTGGGGAGGTGGATCACGTCTCATTGGTCCAGCTGATACAGTTTTTAATGGAAGAGTAACTGAGTAATGCTGCTTTGAACTCTCTACGAACCATTCATATACAAAGATATGTGACCAGACACGTTCTGCCAGACCAGCAAGAAGTGTATTGTTCCCTCTCATCGAATTTAACAAACACCTTGGCTTATTCAAAGTACATATTCCTTTTACTACGTCATGTCAAATGTTTACGTTTCAGTTCTGAGTAATTTCAAATATACGTTCACGAATACATGTCAACCATAAATGATATTTATTACAGTGCTTACGTCGCAATGCATTGTTACAATATAATAGTATCAACTTTATTTATTTGTATTAGGAAAACTATTTGAGCTAAAAGTATGGGGTTTTTACGGTTATGTTAAATCCATTACTCTCTCCTTCCTCATGGATCAGTTTTTGCAAAACCTGAAATTTTGTCTTAGCGCGAGTAGTACTTATTAGAGATTGATTAATTTGGCGCTCGTCACACACCACTTAGAGGGAATGCAATACGACAAAACTGCAGGACTCCGATTGGTTGATCACCTAGTAGCGCTCAAGGACAAACACCTTCCCATTTGAAACACATAAGTGTGGGCAATAACCACTGATCCTGTTGTAAACACATGGGAGGGGACAAACAGAAACAGTTACTTAACAAATGTTCTTAGGCTGCTGATTGGAGAAAGGAATAGTCGCTCTAGTTTGAAATAGACTGTACAATCATTCCCTATATTACTCTAGACAAATAGCTTGAGCTTGTTTAAGTGCGCCGGTAGTAGGAACTACGCGTGTTGTGATGGCTGGCTATAGGCTGTGTATTAAGTTGTTATCTAATTGTTATCCGTTGTGTGACGTATGAGTAACGCAGTATAGTAAAGTGTCGTATCACATAGTACGTATCTGTAACAATAATTTTCAAACCTGATAACTCCAAAAATGTCACCTCGGAGGGTTGTAAAGCCCCAAAGCAGAAGGATTATTCAGAGTGATTCAGAATGTTTTCCAGTTATGCACGGAGGAAAAGCAAAACAGTCTAGATCTTTCTTTGCAAAGGACAGCGACTAGAACGGCTACAGCAGTAGGAACAAGTGAAGCCATAATAAAAAGAACAATTACAGATGCTAATGTTTCAGGTACACGAGTTTCAAATGGATGATTTCGGCAAGTGCGTTAGTCGTTCGCAAAACTTCTTATAGTATTATGAAGTTCGTAAAGAAATTTCAACAGCGAAGAAGTTATTTTACGTAATAAATGGGAAAATTAATTTCGGTGGTGGACAGAAAACATTCTGGCGAATATTAAAGGAAATGTGAGTTAGTTTAAAAAAATTAATATGCAACACATTTTAGTAGAACGCCGGGATATAGATTGCCACCTTATTACTGCGATTTAAACCCCACTGAAATGATATGGAATATTATGTGGCGAAAATAGCCTAAAAATGTGTGTTCTATGACTTTAAAATCATTTAAAGGACTAACTAGACATTGAAAGGGTAGAGCCAGAATGAAAATTTCAATGCCATAGCCGGGATTTGAACCACGGATCTTCTGGTCTCCATCCAGCCGCTCTAACCGTTTCAGCTACTATGACCAACGTGCCAATATGACATTAAATTCTCCAACTTACTTGTGTTTTTCCCGATAAACCACTAAGAGTTCTCATAAACACATGAGACAACTACCTTAATGGCGACTTACTATGTTGTAAGTACTTTAAGGCCCAGGCTTTATAGTTCGATATAGTTTATAAGAACTCCTAGTGGTTTACAGGGTAAAACACGAGTCAGTTGGAGAATTTAATGTCATGTTGGCACGTTGGCCATAGTAGCTCAAATGGTTAGAGCGGCTGGACGGAAACCAGAAGATCCGTGGTTCAAATTCCGGCTATGGCATTAAATTTTTCATTCTGGCTCTACCCTTTCATAGTGCGTCCTACACACGGCCAGTGAGAAAGAACAATTAATAACCACACATTGTTTAAACGAAAAAACTGAAGAGCATTGGAAAAATGCATGCATCAAAGTCCATGGAATAAGAATACTGGCGTCGAGATGCCTTCATGGAAGGAGAAACAGAAAAACAGTAATCAATATAGGTTGGGATAGCAGTGATAAAGAGGAAGCACATATCTTTAAGTCAGTTTTATGGATTCCAGAGATGACACTGGCAGTTCTACAGACATAAAAACTGATATCCTTCCTTTAGACGAAAGTGCCACAGATACAGCAAGTGAAACGGATATACAGGAATCGGAATCTTCTCAACAGAATTAAATAAGTCCAATCTGTTTGTTCCATTTAACTGCAAGGTCATATCGGCGGCCGTTCTCCTTTGGAACATATCGAAGGTGTTAACTTGTATTCGTTGGGACAAGGACAGCGAATTTGTGTGAGAGAACGCATACTAGACAAGAAGCAGAACCCTTAAAAAACATGCATCCTATTCACTCCTTACACTAAAACCGAGAAGATTCATTCACAAAAGTAGAAGTCGTCAAAATATTTTTGAATGGTCTCTAACTGAACTGACATGGGGTGTCATAAATTACCGAGGGAGGGTGTAGGAAACTTCTCCAACCCCCTGCGTCTCAGGCCCCGGAGACTTTCTTTCCTGTGGTATACTATACTTCCTTGCCACTAACTGGGCTGATTAGCTACAGCAACAATTCTGTTGCCGCCTGTTGAAGAAAGAAAACATTACTTTTTACCACAAACTGAACCTTGTAGTGTGGGAAATACAGTTTTTATGATGGTTCAAAGTGTGTATACATTTTTCTGACGCACCCTATATATACTGTCGCGAGTGCATTGTTGATTCGAGACGGCGCGGGCAACGAGTTCAAAGAGACGGGCAGTGCAGTGCGCAGATAAAAGCTGGCCGGAACGGTGGGGGAAGGAGACGGATTTCTAGAGAGTTCGTCTTTCTTCTAGCGCCGTCTTGATTGTTTGAGAACATTCTGGATAGTGAGTAATCTATATAAAGGGAGCCGTCGCCCGCCACAGTCAGTCGGTAATTGGACGTGTGCGCGTAAACTGTTGTGTGAGCTGTGTTTGTGGTCAATGACCTTGCAAGTTGTATTGTGTATGTACGCAATTCTGGACTGTCAGATTGATTTCTACGGAAATAAAGAGCAATTTTTGGTGTTTGTAACCTGGGCTTTTAATTTTACGAACCCACAAAGTCACAATACCAAGTTCATATAACCAACTCGTAGTCAAGTTATTCATGTTTAATTCATTATTATTATAAATGTACCTTGTGTTCTGCTGAAGTGCTTCCCATCAGTCTAAAAACAAAAGAGATCAGGCACTTTTATGTTTTAATAAGTGTTTAAGCTAAAATTATTTTTAAGGTGTGGTTTTTATCAGTTTGTTAATAAACTACCATTGTAATTTATTACATAAACATAGGTAAAATAATTCGTCATTTGAAGTTCTAGTAGATTTTTTCATCTCATGCACTTTTAACATCACTCTTGAAACATTGCTATGCAAGTTCATACAAAGGGAAAAGTAGAAAACTGATAAACCGAGAGAAAAGCAGATTAAATCCACCCATTCTTTAAACCCATTGTGCATATAAAAATTGTCTACGTGGATTTTAAAGTCAGCGATATGGTATTTTAATTAAAAATTTCAAATTTTTGTATCAAATTCCTGAAACTTCATCTCAAACAGAATGTGTGCAGTACCATCTTCTCTCCTTTACTTATTAACATTGATGCATTTTCGAATGCTCTAAGGTGATAACTGGTAACAAAATCTTCATATACTTTTCATTACATTTATAAAGCCTTCAGCAGCCCTTGTTCCTCAATCCATAATTTTTATCCTAACTTATCAAACGTTTTAGCGCATCTATAAAATGTATAAATGTGCTATACAGTCATTCTGCAGGGTACAGCAACACACGAAGGAAAACAATGGGTCAAAGAGACGTCAAGTTATCCGCCCATCGTTTTATGATATTTATGTCCTGAGATCGACGCCAGCGCCATGAAGAGGGGGAGAGAGTTTTTAAGGTGACGTACAGCCGTACTTCCTGTCTGAGACTTTCCTTCTATATCGACCTCTACTGCAACTGCACTCGTGACCCTTGCGGGTGTATCCCCTCCCCCACATCTGCGTTCATTACTTACGTTGCTGCTTTTTGATTCAAAAGTGTTTCCTCTCTGGAAATAAGAACGCCTCTTCGCTTAGTGGTATCAAAATAATAGGCCTTCGTCGTCGGTTTGAAAGCTTGCAACGGTCCTGCGAAACGAAAATTATCAAAGCTAACCCACGCATTCGGTGCAGGTGGAATGTAATTAAAACTTTTTTGCACATGAACGTTAAGTTTGTATGGTTTAAGATAGGGTTTATTTCTTTTATGTTTTCCTGAGGGGTTCTTTCGTTAAAAGCATCACATCCAGAACCAAGCCAAATGTGATTCTCCCACTCCACTTTCTTTAACCATTACCCTTTCACATGCATCCCTTATACCAGGTTAATAAGACGTCTCTTGATTGTATATCTACACGCATTTATCTGACTTCATCCCTTTTGTCAAAATCACGACACTTTCTTCTAAAACTACCATACATACAAATTTATGCCTTCCTGTAGTTGAACGACATTTACACATACATAACTGCGAAAATTTGCAAAGGAAAATTGGAACATTTTCCACTTTTGTTTAATTCTATTAAACTGTACCTTCATGCTACGCAGTTGCCTTTTGATATCAATTTTAAAAGCATAAACAGTTGTTTGATTGCTTTTGTAAAATTCAGATAGCATATTGCGTTGAACTTAAACCTTCATTTTACTTAATTCCCCTTTCCCAGCATTTTTCACTATTTAAAATGCTCCTTGGACCGCAATTTGCTACCCATTACCTTCAGAAGAGCATCACGAATTGAGGATTTAAAAGATATTGTACACTTCTTAAAAATATTAAATAATTCAGCTAACGTTGACTAAAGTTTAAAGTTTTGATTCAAAAAGCTGAAAAATTCGATACGTGTACATATCTTTTTCTCATAAACTAATACAAATTAAGAAATGGCAGAAAAACAACCATTTTGTTTGCATCTTAAGCTCAAATTATACACTTCAGAGCGATACCTACGGTTCGAAGCACTTCCTATTACCACATAAAAAAGTTGTCTTTCAAATGGGAAGGTGTTTGTCCTTGAGCGTTAATAGGTGACCAACCAATCGGAGTCCTGCGGTGTTGTCGTATTGCATTCCACCTATGTGGTGTGTGAGGAGCGCCAACCTAATCAATCTGTATGAAATACTATTCACGCTAAGACAAGAATTCAGATTTTGCAAAAACTAGTCCACGTGGAAGGTAGAGAATAATGTATCTAACATAGCCATGAAAACCGCATATTTTTAGCTCAAATAGTTTTCCTAATAAAAATTAATAAAGTTGATACTATTATATTGTAACAACGCATTGCGACGTAAGTACTGTAATGAATATCATTATCGGTTGGCATGTATGCCTGAACGTATATTTGAAATTACTCAGAGCTGAAACGTAAACATTTGACATGACGTGATGAAAGAAATATGTACTTTGAATAAACCAAGGTGTTTTTAAATTCGATGAGAGGAAACGATACACTTCTTGCTAGTCTGGCAGAACGTTCAGGTCAAATTATATCTTTGTTTATGAATGGTTCGTAATCTCTATTTATTCTAGAGTTCAAAGCAGCATTATTCAGTTACTCTTCCCTGAAAAAGTGGATCAGCTGGATCAATGAGACGTGATCCACCTCCCCCTCCCCCTTCCCCTGCCAGAACAATCCAATAGAGTTAATGTGGGCTCAAATTATGTTGCAAACAGAAATAATATTTTTAAACTGACTGCCGTTGAATGACTTATTCACGAAGGAATTGACAAGGAACACAACAAGACTGGGAAAACTGCGTGAGACATCAAATAAACTAGAAGAAGATGACTTTTGGAAAGAAATAGCATGGAACGGGATTTTGGAACCTATCATCATAAATTTGCAGTACTCAGACGATGAAGACAGTGACAATGACGAATTATCTCTTAACGTAAGTAACATTCACAGCTATACGGATGCACCGTTGGTATCTTCGTTAGATTAGAAAAAAAAGTAATTCATAAACTATAATTAACTTTAAACTAAACATTTAAATCATTTGCGTAATATACGAATATCCATGTTGCAATTGTGATTTCAACAACGGCATTATTATAAAACTTTGGAAAATTCAGTTTGCGTTCCCTTACGTCTAGTACCACGAACACTCGCAATGTGCGAGAGAGAGAGGGAAATATAAAAGGAGTGGGGATAACGAGGTGGCAACGGTGAAGGCTCTAACGCATCTGATTCGCTACAGGCGAGAACTCTTCTCATTTGAAACATGTATTAACATCTTAACTCTTTGGCATAGTCTGTTAGTGCTGCATACACTATGGGCTATGTATTTTCGGTATATGTTAAGAATATGATGGTAAACAGGGAACATTTTGAATTTTTTTATTTATTTTCATATAGGCATTACTTTAACTATAGCCAGAATGCAAAGAAGCTGCAGAAAACTTAAAAACCTATTGGATGAAATGATGCTCAAATGAGTCCAGGGTCCATGGAGCTTACAGTTACCCGACATTCATTTTGAAGGATAAGGGAAACCCCCGAAAAAAACTTATCCAGGTAACTCACCCTGACCGAGATTCGAACTCGGGACCTCTTGAACGTGAGGCAGACATGCTACCATTTACGCTACTGAGGCGGGCTAGGTGCTGATCTGCAAACAGGGTATAAAGAAGTTTTTTCATTATAGAACAATTTAGAGAAGGTTCCGTGACCTCGAGTAGTGCTCCAAAGCTATAACAAGGATTTGAATCGCCACAGTTTTATCTCTTGACATAAAAATCTACTTTTTAATCATTCCGCTTTCATCCTAGTCCAAAGAGATTCATCCAAATACGGATTATAATCATGTAAATATTAATGCAGTGTAGTTTATCTGCTAGTTAAGAATAATCATTATTTTACAATTACATATATAATATTATATATGTTATATATTAAGTATACCTACACAATTATGAGTAATTATTTACTAGCTGTCTCCCCTGGCATCGTATGGATACATTCTGCAAGTAAAAAGGTCTTAAATAAGGATATGGCGTAGTTTTTGAAAGTCAAAGTTTGCCTACAATTTGTACTTGCATCTAAAATGTAGAAGTCCCGTACTCTTATATAAGTTTATAAATCACTACGATCGAGCGAGATGGCCCCACGATGACTTGTGAGGCTTCCATTCGGGAGATGCAAGATTTGATTCCCTTCGGGGTGGCCAATGTGATCACGGGATTTTTCGTGATTTCTCCAGGTCGATAGGCGAATATAGGAATGGTTCCCCTTACTACAAATTTTTGGTGCATCGTTTCACCTTATCTACTTCCGTGGCAGACTAAGGTTTAAAGGATCTTTTCCCTTGTGTAAAACTGAAACCGTGTTGGAAACAGATTTATACCATCATTCAGTGCATACATGAAAACATAAGGGGAGAATACGTTGGTAAACAGATCCTTATATTCTCGATAGCCAGGCTGCACTTAAAGCTCTAAACAACAATAAGGTTACATCAGGACTGGTTCCGAACTACGTAAACATTCTTAATAACCTGGCGGAACAGAATGAAATTCAACCCATCTGGTTGCCGGAACGAATATACAGCAACGAAAAACCTAATGAATTGCTAGACAGGAAGCAGCTACACCAATATCTGAGCCGACTCTAGGAACATCTCGAAGCTCAATTGAAGACATGCCCGGAAGAACGGGCTAACCCTCAAAATAAAAAAATAAAAAAAATTGCGATAAGTGCTGCCCTCTGTTGCTGCAACAGAGAGCTATCTTTTCTTGTGTTGGTCTATCCTCCAGCGATCATATTACGCTAAATAGAGAGAGGTGAAGTTCTTGCGTTTCCTGATATCCTTTTCATATAATGTCAAAAACGGGTTAACCTGTTCAGCTCTGTGCCTGTCATCTAGTGGCACTCATGGTAACTAACATAAAAGGATAACCAACAGAGCTACAAACGTTTTAAATGATTGTATCATTTCGGTTTAACTATCATTATATTTTATGAAACCAGCATAGTTTTAGTTACAAAAATAAAGCGATACATGGAAAATAGACAAGTATTTAGCCCACTTCATAAGTAATAACTACCACAAACCGTAGTGCTTCAACAGTGCGTTGTGTTGGTAAACTCTACCGTGAATGTAAACAAACAATGGCAGAACTAGTACCCGGTCATACATTTTTGCCTTGTGATCGTGACTTCGGCCTTATAGAGAAAAAGAAGAGACAAGCAGCTTACATTTATGTTCCAGATCAGTGGATGGAACTAGTGAGAAAAACTATTGTAAAGAATCCTTTTCATGTTTTCAAAATGACAACTAACATGTTCATCTCTGCAAAGCCTCTTCTCGACAAAGTACAGAAAAGAACAGCTTCAGAATCTGGGCAAAAGGTATTCTTGAGCAAGGTGACATGCATGAAAGTATTTAAAGACCACCCCTTTAAGTTATATTTTAAATACACTTACGGTGGGGTTGAGGGTTACGACACTTTGGACATTCGAAGGAAAATAATATCCGGCAAACCATCCCTTACTTATGTGACATTTCCTCCAAAATACAATGGTCCAAGACCTATAAATCCTGAAAAATTAAAGGACTTACAGGATCTGATGGATTATATCCCACCAATTTGTCATGAGTACTATAAAACTCTTAAATCTGAGACCACAGCTTCTGAGAATATTACTGATTAAGCATTTTTTGATCAGCCTGACTACAGCTAAAAAGCTTGTACCTAGTTTCCAAAATGATATACTTTATGAAAAGTGGAATAATCCAAAGTGTACCATGTATAAATATGTCAAAAGACACTCATATTAGTTTCACCTAAAATTGTAAAATGTATATAGAATAAAACTTAAGTAAAAGCTGACAAAGTTTTCCACTTTATTTTCATTATTTTATTTTTATTGTTATTAGATCAGTCATGTTTTGGGTTCTACTAAAGATAACCCTGATAATATATACTGTATTCTTGAGACTCATATTCTCAGAAATGAAATAAAATAATGTTAACAATTTCTTTCAGCCTCATTCACAAAACACCTTTTTTCTCCATTTTTAAAGAATGTGGGTTCACCCGTTTTTCCGGGCATGTCTTCAATTAGAGAAGCTATTAAGAACTGGTGCAAGAGAGAACATCATAAAATCTGGCTTAAAACCCCCAGGAAACAGACATGGTAAGCTATTTATTAGGGAACTGTGCAATAAAAGAGCTGAAAGCCTATTAAAGTGCAATAGAGCTATCACTGCTTTTCTCACATGACACGCACCTGTGAAAAAACACTTGAACACAATAGGGAGATATTAGGATAACTTAGACTGCAGATTCTGCAGGGAGGAGACTGAAACGGTCCAACATATTCTATGTTTCTGTGAAGCTTTGTCCCACAGGAGATATAATGCTTTTGGAGCAATGTTTATAGAACCAAAAGAAGTAACATCCATACTCATCGGAAGATGCAGGTGTAGTGGGATGATTATGAGCAACAATGCAGGTATAGTAGCCGCGTTCATTCCATCCCAGCGAAATCAAAGCTTTCGCTTCTGACCACACATTTCCACATGTAAGCATTTATAAGGGTCTTCCACCCTTAAACATATGGGGTGGTCGTTCTTAACACGTTCACCATCTTAAAGCGCTGTTGCAATATTTTTCTTGTGTCCTTAGAACTGCAGTACCTTCTATTTGCTTAGACTGTACAAACGTGCTTTTTATGTGTGTTAATTAAGCTTATTATATTTATAGAACTTACATAGTGTTTTACTTAGTGTAGTTTTATATATTTATTAGTGTTTAATAGTTATTGGCGTTTAGCACTTGCGTAACTTAATTAAGATGTGGAGACCGTGGGTATCGAACCTAACATGGATATGCTAACATGGATTTCCATGTTAGCATATCCGAGTTCTAAAGTTATGACATTTAACTATTATGGGTAATGTACGTGATTATTTATTTAAATTTTGTTTAACAGAAGCCCCCACCCCCCAAAAATTACACTGCTTAACTTTATTCAAATTTGTAAAATTAGCAGACATCCTTGTAAAAAGGTTCCAGCATTTAAAAAGAGTAATAGAGTTTCCTTATTAGTTTTTCTTTAATTCCTTAGTTCGTTTTCTTACTTTTGAAGTATTTATTGCTTTGTTAAATCAACTGAAATTCACCACCGGTAGCTGCCATAGAATATAGGAAAATGTGCTTCTTTAAGTTGCAAGTAAACATCCCTCGCAAATTCATGCACATTGAGGCAATTTAACCCTTTTAAGGGGGAACGTATGCAAATATTCAGGGCCTTACATAAATAGCCATAACTTCCAAAGCTTTCAAGTTAGAGAAGTGAAACTTAGTATACGCATTTAAGATAATACAGTTAATATGCAAAATTTTTTTTCATAATCTTCCATTTTTTATAACTAATGCTACATATTTTTTCTATATGCAGAGATATTTATAAACTTAAGCCCATTTTTTTTCAAAATTCACATATGCTATCTTTCTGAAATTTGGTATGTTATTTTAAAACACACTAAAAATGAATTTGTTCGATTTAGATTTCTTATTGAAGAAGTATAGAATTTAAAAAAAAATGTTAATCATACGCATCCTTTAAAAATTGAAGTAATTTCATATATTTTGTATCATCACATTCCATGTAGAGCTTAATCTTAAATTCTAGAACCAACAAAATGTTCATTGTGGCATAAGAAAGCTGTGTGCTAAATTGTATCACTGTAGATGAAATATTTTGAGAGAAAAATGGGTTGAAGTTGTAGAAAATGCAAGTTACGGGGAAATGCAATTAAAAATATAATAAGTATTATTCAGTTTGCCTTTTAATTTTAAGCCAGAACTTCCCATATCCATAGTCTGTATCGTCATTCAGGTCTTCTTCAGCCCTTCCTTTTAAATTCCTCTTCTGTCTTGCTTCTTTCTGCATTAATTTCATAGGTTTTTCTGCACCAGCGATGCGAATGTTGTCGATACTCTGCAAAATTGTTTCCATAAACACACCAGGTTGATACCCTAACTGATGCGTAACTTTCTTTCTGCCAACATTCCCATCATTAAACACTATTGCAGCATCAAATGTAGCAATTTTCACCACTATGGAAGACACAAATGATGTTTTGGGACACCTTTTCCATATCAAACTGTTGAGGCTTTCATTTGAGTTTTGTGTCTCTCCAAACAGACATTGTTTAGCAAGTCTGGGTGTGCTAAGAATTGGTAGGTGGGCTTTAGAGATTCCAAGACAGCTGATGGAAGACTGTGTTGCTACTATGCTACTATGCAACACTAGGGCATTTAATATTTTAAAGGTACATACAGACCACGTACAGTCATAATATTTTGGCGTTTGATAGCTAATACTATATACTATTTTACAAAACAATAAAAAGTTAGATTTTTTGAACATTTTCTCGTACGTCCCCCCTTAAAATTGTAATGATGTTTTACTAAGCTTTCCTTGGATATTATGTTAATAATACACATTTAGTTCTTGCGGGTAATATAAGTACTATGCCATAACAACATACGTAATATATCTCTTTTCAGTTATGTTATAAAGCGTTGTAACATTATGTATTATTGTAGGATATATTAATTATTTAAATTTATTTGAAAATATCAATAAGTAAACCAAATAACTAGTTCATACAGTGAAATCAGCTTGAAGTTTTTCCTTCAAAATGTTATTTTAAACAACGGCAACCCTGGGTATTTTCAGCTATAAACACGAGCCTTAAATTCTTCACCCCTCCGCCCCGGTAAGTGTAACCTAAGATGTTTATGACATTGTGGTTAGGGGTGAGAACAGTTTTTCCTTACAAAGCGAAGCGCCTGGGGATGCTTTAAGCGCGTTCACTATAGCACATACCCTAGACTGAAGAGCGCCCGGAGAAATGACGGGAATCTGTAATGATAGGAAAAATATTCCTGGCGCTTGGCGGTACTGCTGAAAAACCCCTTGCTCGACTATTCTCGGAATACCCAGGTTGCGCGTGGGTAAGATAGAGTAGTTGGTTGTGGATTGGGTCACAGCTCTCGGCAGCGTTCATTGGCATCCGGTTTTTGTTGCTCTTCATCCCTTCCTCCCAGGAGTCATTAGATGCACTAAAGGCCGACTATGCACTATACGTGTTGTGCTACTGTTAGTTAGTTACTAACACTCCCCACATGGCAACCTTGGCCTTCGGGGTAACCTCACCCCACCAAGTGATGACCGGACCCATTTCTCAGGTGGAGGCACCCAGAGGGCGGTGTCCATTACCTCCGATGATAGGGTGATAGTGAAGATGGCGGTGAGGTGAGAGGACCTACAGTTTTTATCGTGGACTCCGAACCACGTTGGGCATAGGGGATACTTCACAGAGGTGAAGGCGTGGATAGGGCCGACTTAAAATCGCCAACCCCAGAGCCGGGAATCGAACTCGGGACCCTTAGAACGGGAGCCGCGAACGAAACCACTGCGCTACCCCGGCGCCCTTGTTGTGCTACTGTTACTGTAGGTATTTAATCACTGTTTTGTTTATAAGCATGTTGTTTATTGACAACGTTAACGACCATGTTGGTGTGGACGCACATAGTCCAACGCAGCATAGCAACATATAAACATAAGGCACATATAATTTGGAAACTCCAAAACTTAGCACTGTGCAGAAGTAAAGTTCTACCCACTTTTTCTCGCTGAAAGAACAACCAATAAAGGAATACCTAGTGTTTCACCGATGCGGAAGAAGTAGGACGACACCCTGGCCTTGCTGTGACGGAAGGTTGGGTAAGTGGTACTGACACCACTTATTTCATTCCTCCTAGAGGCATCGTTACCATCATCGTCCTTTCCTTTACATGTAATTTGTGACTGCCATTATTAACGACATGCAACGGAAGCCGGTTAAAATGCATACTTCTAAATGAAGGTCACATATATAAATCTGGTAATACGATGTTTAGGTCAGTCCTGCTTTTTTCAATTCTTGTACAAATTCTTTAATAACAGTAACTCTAGAAGCAGTGTGCGGTTATAACACTAAAGATGTAATCATTTAGGGTGAACGGGTTTTCTTGGAAGTCTAACAACTTCAGATATGAGCTTCCGAAGACTAATATTGTCCCAAATTTCAGGACAATATGTATTTGCAGTCAAACCATCTGTACTATAAGCAAAATAAAATTGCTTGATGGTATATTTTCCGCTCCAGCAAGGAATCTAACCCTTTGCACTCATCAAGGACAGAGATTGCCTACCTTTGGGTTCATGGTTGATTTAGCAGATTTGTCACATGTTAAACAAATAGAAACGTCTTAGAAAATTGATGAAAATAAATAATTTCTTCACGTTAGCCTTATATAGGCTAAGGTTTTGATAGATAGTTAAGTTAAAGTTACCCCTGGCGCGACAACCCTTAGAGGGCCAAGGCCTACCAACCCGACTGCTGGCCACTTACGCACGGCAGAGGTGGACGATCATCCAACCGATACGGGGAGGAGATGTGGTCAGCATCTCAGCATCCCCCAGCCGGAATGTTGGTTTCCGTGACCAGGGCCGCTCACCTAGCGTAAGCTCCTCACTTTCCTCACGATGCTGAGTGGGCACCGGTCCTATACCCGGGACCTAAAATCCCCACCACATGGGTGGGATCGAACCCGGGCCGCTTTCCGTAGCCAGGGACCAAGACACGCTGCCTTAGCCCGCTACGCCACAGCGCAGGAATTTTGATAGATAGAGTCAACATGAAAAATTCAATGCCACGGCGGGGATTTGAACTTCGGATCTCCTGGTTTCCGTCCAGTCGCTCTAACCCATTGAGCTACCATGGCCAACTTGTCGTCATGACATTAAATTCTCAATCGACTCTCGAATGCGACAGCCTCTAGAGGTCTACAGGGGAAATATACGAGTCGAATGGAGAATGTAATGCCATGACGGCAAGTTGGCCATGGTAGCTCAATGGGTTAGAGCGACTGGATGGAGAAAAGGAGATCCGTGGTTCAAATCCCGGCCGGGGCATTGGATGTTTCATGTTTACTCTATCTATCAAATGAGGATATTGCTTCAAACAATGAGTGCACAATATTATTTATTTTCGACGGATAACATTAAGAAATGCATGATTCTCTTTTCAGGAATTTAATGTATATTACCAAGAGATTTTACATCATTGCTTTGTTCCGTGATTGGAGCTTATGTTCTGGTCATCTCTATTGAACTGGCTCAGTCATCTTTTTATTGGTTTGCCCAGTTGCTTGAAAGTAAAAGGACAACTATCTGTAGTAATCTTAGAATAATTAAACACATAACCGGGATGTTTTTTCAAGGCATTTTAATCCAATAAATAAAAGTTTCAAAAAACTGATTGCACACTCACATATAATTTCGAAACATAATACAGAAGAGATGAAGAGGTGGAATATGCACACACAAGAAATAGGAATGTGACTAAATAGCACTCATGTTTTGTTTCTGCAGGTATAGAAAGACAGTAAAACTAAACGTGTAGTATTGAATACTTTCACTTTTTAAGTAATCTTTTTCTTAGTAACATTCCTATTCAAAATTCGAATGTATCGTATGACCTACTTCGTTTTTATGAACATTGAACAAATAACCTAATAATAATTTGAAGGGTATCGGTTTCATATAATCTAAAGGTATACAATATACACTTTAGTACATATATGCTTTTGTACTACAGAGTTAAATTATCCGCAATAACTGGGAAACAGAACACCGGACAACTTTTGGATAAAAGCTTGCGAAATGTTGCCTGTTTTCGTCATCTCATTTCATTATGTAACTAATAACCAATATTTATGAAATCGAATACTTCAGTTTTGTTCTAGAAGCGCCATTTCTTAATATACCATATAAGTTGAAGCAGTTATTTCAGATATTTCATGTTTTGTAAAAAGAATATTTAAAATAAATTGAAACAGAGAAATAATGTAAGGTAGGTAATGTGTAACCATGACAACCTGAGAGAGGAAGTTGTTAAATGTTTAAAAAATGTTGTTCTTCTGCTTAAGAACGTCGTAGGAGAAAGACGTACTTTTGTGTCTCTCCAGGGTTGTGTAGAATTATTTTGAGTGTGCATTTAAGATGCACAAATAGCGTGTGTGTAAGAAAGTAATAGTTAATCAATACACTATTATGTGTTTCAAATGGGAAGGGTTCTGGAGTCCAGCTAATCAGATGCCGTATCGCACTCAGCGTTGCCAGCTAGTTACCCCACTCCTTTTATATTTCCCCCCCCTCTCTCTCTGGCACACTCATACAACATACAGGTCTACTTGCCGCAGACGTAAGGGTAAGCAAATTATATTTTACAAACTTTTACATAGATGCAGTTGCCAAAATCAACATTGGAAAAAGCATTTTCGCAAATTATATATATTTTAAAATACTATAACTATAATTATAGTTTATTAATTACCTGTTAAGAGAAAATTCGTCATTGTCACTGTCTTCATCGTCCGAGACTTACAAACTTAGGATTATAGGTTCCAAAATCTCGTCACGTGCTACATCTTTCTTAACATCGTCTTCTTGAAGGTTTTCTACATGCCTTACGCAGTTTTCCCAGTCCTGTTGTGCTACCTTGTCGATTTCTTCGTGAACAAGTCGCTTAATGTCCGTCAGTTTGAAAGTGTTATTTCTGTTTGCAATCCCCATTTTTATTTGAGCCCACACCAACTCAATTGGATTATATTGGCAGTGGTAAGGTGGGAGGCGTATTATCTAGTGTCCCGTTTCAATTGCAAGTTGATCCAGCTGATACACTTTTTCCGTGTTTTTAAACGGAAGTACTCTTTGCAATAACTCATTTTTAGTTTCAGTTTCCGAAAATTTTTTGAAGAACTGTACACTTTAAAAATAATACTTCGAGCCTGACTTCACAATACCTGCCTTATTGACTCGCCATAAATTCACCGTGAGAAGCCATTGCATTATTTAACTCTTACTCTACTGTTGTGTAAAGAACAACTGAATGATATTGATCTGAAATCTCGAGAGTAAATAAACACTTCTTATCCAGCACTCATTCATAAACATAAGCATGCAGTATTCCACAGGCTAACAGGAAATGAAGTGTTTCCTCTTTTTCGAATTTAACACATTGACTTATTCACAGTAATTCTTTTATACGTCATGTCAGTAGTTTAAATTTCAGTTCTGAGTAATTAAAAGTATATGTACATACACACCAACCACTTTGAACTTTCTAGAGTAAATAGAGATTACGAACCATTCACAAAGATATAATGTGACCAGACACGTTCTGCCAGGGTAGCAGGAAATTTATTGTTTCCTCTCGCTCGAATTGGATTATTCAAAGTAATTCTTTTATCAAACATCGTCAAACATTTACGTTTAAGTTCTGAGTAATTACAAATATACGTGCACGCATACATGCCAACCAATAATGATATTCATACAGTGCTTACGTCGCGATTTATTGTTATAATACAGGTAATAGTGGTTTATTTATTTTGTATAAGAAAAACTATTTGAGCTAAAAATATGCAGTTTTCATGGTTATGTTAGATACATTACTCTCTACCTGCCACATGGATCAGTTTCGGCAAAATCTGAATTTTTGTCTTAGCGCGAATAGTATTCATTAAGTTGGCGCACGTCACACACCCCTTAGCCGAAGTGCAATACGACAAAACCGCAGGACTCCGATTGGTTGCTCACCTAGTAGCGCTTAAGGAGAAACACCTTCCCATTTGAAACACATAATAATAATCGTTTGTTAAAGAGCAACGTTTATATTATTTAAAGTTGTATCACAATTTGAAAATGTTTCGGAAAAATTAAATCTTCATGTCTGAAACAGAAAATAATTATTTGTCTATTCTTAAGCAATAGTAATACTAGTTTCTCAGCCGCGTTACCAAGACCCTGGGGAAACGAACTCATCGCTCCAGAATTACTGATGCGCTCACCCACACCAAGAGCTGCAGGGGAAACTACTAGATATCTTCTAGATCGTCACCTAAGGTGATAAATTCATCGGCAACCACCTTAATCCCAATAAACAGCTTCAAAGTACACAGATTACGTATCTGAAGTATTAGGAACGGAACATTTGCGGCTCCTTCCTTCTGGCCTACAGACTTTCGTGGCTATTTGTATACCTGGTATTCTGTGAGGGGAAACTAGGCTGTTATACACAACGTTGCCGAACCGCAAAATACTCGTTCGATCGCTGTCATATCGCTGTCTATTGATGTATCGTTTCATAACGAAATGTAAAACCAACAATTAAAGATTCACCATTTCACCCACAAAGCCCAACAATTTCTGGAGAAATTAAAAGTACTTTAATTGCAATGTATCAAAGCTTGTCTATTTTTTCAGGGCCATAGTAATACAGCACATTAAACGCAGGGGCACGCCTCGCTTACTGCAACCTAGATGGGATACATTGCGACTGTCACTCCCCAGGCGAAAGGGGTAAAGTGAAGAAACCAGAGGAGATACCCGTCACAGGCAAGCAAATCAGGGAGATGTACGGAAATCCCTATAGTTACCGACTCGAAGATCCGTCACACTAGTGGAGCTCTTCAGAGAGGGCGATAGACAACCCCTCCAACCGAGCAGAACTCTTTTGTTATCCTATCATTACAGATTTTCGTAATTTCTCCGGGCGCGCTTTAGCCTAGGGCTTATTATGCTACCTGTATTGTTGCTCATAGCCATCCCACTACATCTGCATCCCTTAAAAAGGGGTGCAGTCTTCCAATGAGTATGGAGGTTACTTCTTTTGGTTCTATAAAGCACTGTATCCCCTGTGAGACAAGGCTTCACACGGAGATAGAGTACGTTGGGCCGTTTCAGTCTCTTTCCTGGAGAATCTTAAGTCTAAGTTACCCTGATATACCCTTATTTTGTTCAGGTGCTGAAAAAAGCAGTGATACTTTCAACTGAGCTCTATTACACTTTAATAGGTTTCAGCTCTTGTATTGTATGGTTCCCTCTTAAATAGCTTACCATGTCTGTTTCCTGAGGTTGGTTAAGCACATCTCTGGTGTCCACGGGTATAATAATTCCTTAAGCAACTATCTGCGCCATTTGCCATGCACTACCAAACTTAGAATCACAACTGAAACATGAACTAAATGAAAGGGAAATGAGGGAAAGGTTATCGTGGTAGACGAAAAACTACTCAATCATTGGCCGGTAAAAACACGAAAACACAACATAAAATTTGAGAGTCGAGGGAAACCGAATCTGGGACCTCCTGATTTTGAGCGCCACGCGTTACTGCGCAACCAACTAGTAAGCAGTTTGTATTTGGCCAGAAAACACCTATATCCTTCTTAAATTGCAATCATCTGTGTGTGAGGCATTGGTTTGACTCTGGCGAGGTGCACTGGATAAGACTGTAAAGTTATACCGCTTCTTCATGATCGAGATGACTGTTATTTATCCAATTGCATCCATCAACTCCCATAGATGGTGGTTGGGATGAGATGGGATAGGCTCTAACTAGTTAAGAGACATGCAATTGGATAAGAGGATCTCTTGTGCCCCATACTCCAGGTCCACAGTTCCTAAGAAACATGCAATACCCCAATGTTGTCTTTCTTAATACTCTCTATGTTCTAAAATAAATGTGCTAGAATATATGCTTAACTTGTTCAAAAGCTGCACATCTATACAATATAAAGTCTTTTAAATAAGACGCAAGTGCACGGCGGCCGCTTGCTTTGACGAACCCTCATAATCGTTTTACAACATGGACACTCCTCCTGACGGTCCTCTCTGCAAGGTTGCAACATTTTAACATCACCGTCTTTTTCTAGTCTCTTTCTCTGTCTAAACAACATGTGCACTTCACATTGTGAAAAGACTGGCTTTTTACGAGAATCAAAATAAGGCACTTGGAAAATATTGTATTCCTATTATTGCCATTGTTACTACTACTACTACTACTACTACTACTACTACTACTACTACTACTACTACTACTACTACTACCACCACCACCACCACCACCACCACTACTATTGTTAAATTTTCTACTTAGCATGTAGGCCTTTTCGTAATTATTAAAATCAGCGCTATTAACTCACATAGATATGGGTGCCTCATTCCGATTCTCCATCACTCTCAGAGTCAGCGGTAATGATGAACCTGCTATCCATAGATTGCTGATCCCGACAAATGTACTTTTCCTCTACTTTCTTTACATGCTGCACACAATTTTTCCACAGTTCTGCATCGATCCCTTCTACACAGCTTCTCAACAAGTTGCAAACGCTTTCGCTGAGTGAAGGTGTTGCATTTCTCTTGCGCACTTCTCTCTTCAGTTTCGACCACACTATTTCTATGGGGTTGAAACAGCAGTGATACGGCGGCAACCTTAAAACTTCGTGCCCATATTTACGAGCGATGTCGTCAATCACGTAATCCTTGCCCACATTTGCGTTTTTAATTTCTGCCAGGAGTACAGCTTTAATATGCTGAGGTTCAGGTATTTCAATATTATGAACCCTCATGTATTCGATTACATCTTTTAAGTTCATCGACATTGTAAGTATTATATATTTTAAACGTGAATGATAGCTAGCATTGTCCAAAACAATTATAAATTTTTCATTCCTTGGCAGGTTTGTCATAAGCCTACCATCAAACCACATTTCAAACACTGCTGCATTCATGTCATCGTGACTATCGGCCATTGCATCACCATGTTTTTCGCCGATAAGAAGAGGCAGTTTTTTACCCATCTCTCGGCACTCCCAGCATGAAGCACCATAATCCTTTTAACCCTCGACACAGGAGCAGGTAAGGTGCAAGCACACGAACCGTCGTCCCATCCTTTTCTCGATACGTGATGGGTATCGTACCAGGTTTCGTCTAAATAAATTATCTTGTGTCCATTACTGCGAAACTTCCTTAGTTTTGATAAGTATATATATATATATATATATATATATATATATATATATATATATATACAAATACAATTCTGCTGGATTCCATAATAACCCTTCTCTTATTTAAAGTGCGGTATTTGAAACCCAGCTCCTTTAGCAGACCGCGCAAAGTGCAGGGCCCATAAGGAAAATCACAAATTTCTTGCAAATGTGCAACCAATTCATCTAAGGTGGGCGCTCTCCCTTTTGCATAGATATTATAAATTTCTCGGCGAATTAAATAGCATGTGAAATTATCCACCTTAGAGAAACGTTTCCTTTTGTTTCCACACTTGGTCGACGTCTTTGGTATTCCTTTCGTCACAATTTTTCTAACTGTATTTCTGTGACTACCCGGAATTTTTGCAGTTTCACTACATGACCCCTTACCAAGATTATTTTTCACCACATATTTATATGTGTTCAAAACAAGCGCTTGACTCTGCTTAGGAAGAGTTCCCGTTATAACTTTGTTTTTTGAGGCTTCTCCCCTAACATAACTCGGCCCAGCAACACTTTCCAATTTATTCACACTATTGTCATCACTGATTATTTTCACTTGACTGAAAGTTATCTACTACTTCATTTGCATTTACCACTGCATTTCCCTCCCACGGTCTCCACATCGTGACACACAACGAATTTCTGCACGTAATGAAACAGAACTAGAAGTTGGAACCTTGGCAACTGAGACTCCGCGTGGAGTAAACATGCAACTGTCATTTTCAGAAAATCAGGGTTG
The DNA here is from genome assembly GCA_030765055.1 of Mantis religiosa. NCBI lineage: Eukaryota > Metazoa > Arthropoda > Insecta > Mantodea > Mantidae > Mantis > Mantis religiosa. The sequence goes on along the minus strand of CM060950.1, from coordinate 28,797,642 downwards.
CTATTGGTCCCCAACGTCAGTGTTCCATTTCTGAAGTGTGGAGATAGATTTATGACGGTCATTAGTGGGCGGGAAGGTCAGGTCCCTTGAGGTCCCTTTGAGTGGGAACTGCACACACGTTAACTAAACAGACCTTACAACTCAGCATCCTTACCATGCTTACTGCAACTGGAAACCACTCAGATCCCCATAATATGCATATATACTCCTCCACAAGAGTGAAAGTCTCCAAGGGATGAGTCGCAGGGGAGGTTGGCGAAGGCTCCCACACTCTCCCTGGGCAGGTTTATGACACCCCATGTCAGTGCAGTTACAGACCATTCAAAAACATTCTGAGTGCTTCTACTTTTGTGAATGAATCTTCACGGTTTTAGTGTGCAGAGTGAATAGGGCGCATGCTTTTTAACGGTTCTGCTCCTTGTGTAGCAGGCGTTCTTTGCCACACACATTCGCTGTCCTTGTCCCACTTGTAACACAGCACATTCCTTTCAGGGACCTTCTTTGCGTTGCTGGACAGTATGTCTACGAAAGGTGCTGTAGCTAGTAAGAAGTCAAAAAACTGACGCATAAGTGTTCAACTGAATGGCAACAAGGTTACTTTATATTTGGAAATCCAAACCTTATCCTACACACAGGTAGCGTGGAAGAACAATTAACTTCCAAAGCTACTTTACATTTCTGGGGCGTGGTTACTAATAAGAACAAGAGTTATTTGCCTAAATCACAGTTCCAATTTCTGCTGACATGTTCGGCATACTATTTTTTTTTTTAAATTAACGTCCTGAAACTAAGTTATATTGGACGATAAATGTAATGGATGAAATGACGTTCAAATGCGCTCAGGGTCCATAGGGCGTAGAGTTACCTGTCATTCATCTTTCAGGATAAGGTAAATCCCCAGAAAAAATCTTATCCAGATAACTCATCCTGACCGAGATTTGAACCCCTAACTTTTTGAACGTGACGGAATGTATATATATATATATATATATATATATATATATATATATATAATATACATGTATACATACATGCTTTTTGTTTGACAGCTTTCATCATCAATGATTAGTATTAGAATTAGGATTGGTTACGGAGGGGATTCGGTACGTAGGCCACCATGCTGGGCCCATTGTTCCTATGTCCCCAAGTGGGGCACCCCCGGGACGAAGGATGAGGCGAAAGAGACAAGGAGCGGCCGACCCAAGGAGCCACGACAGTACAGAGGGCAGGGTCCTTACAGTTTACTTGGATAGAGACTTCCCCCGACAGGTCAGGACAATGGATATGATTCCTACAGCGGGACGGCAAGGAGTCCAGCAGCCGAGCCGCAAAGGTCCCAGGCAGGTGGTCCCGAGCCCCAAAGGTCCCTGGCTAGCGGTCCCGAAATGATCCCAGCAGAAGAGCGGAGACCGGCAACCGACCTACCGGAGGAGGAAGTAGTTTTCCTCAGAGCATATCATCCTGCCGTGCACCGCCGAGACACCCGCCAACACTTCTACCCTGAAAGACACCACCAGATGAGAGACGATATGAAATGATAATGGAAATGAAATGGAGGGAGAGGAAATTCGGAGGATGTAATTAACCTACCCAGCGTTCACCTAGCGACCCGGGAAAACCCCGAAAAACCCCATGGGTCAGGTTGGTCGGCCACGGGAATCGAACCCGGGCCACAGACGAAACCGTCTGAGGCATCCCGCTCGGTAAGCATTACGATTACTACGGAGGGGATTTGGCACATAAACCTGCCCCAAGTGGGGCATTCCCAGGAAGGATGAGGCGGGAGGTGATAGGGGGTGGTTACTCAAGGAGTCACGACTGTGTAGAGGGCAGCTACCTATTATTTGCTACTTGGGAACAACTGGCATCCCACCCACCGTGTTCCGGAAACGGTCCACCAGGTCCGCCTGGAGACCGGAGACCGTCCTACCGATGGAGGAAGTGTTTACCAGGAGAATATCAACGTGCCATGCAGCGCCGAAACTTCAACCCTGAAAGAGACCACCAGATGAGATATGATAACAGGGATGAAATTAAGAGATAGGAAATTCAGGAGATGTAATTAACCTACCCAGCATTTGCCTGGCAACCCGAGAAAACCCCGAAAAACACAGGGTCCAGATAGGTCGGCCACGGGAATCGAATGCGGGCCACAGACAAAACCGCCTACTTTTCCCGCTCGGTTTTCAAAATTCTTTGTCTTTTAAAAACAATTGTAGAGCTTTTAGCCGTTATCAAGATGTAGTTCATGTAACGCTGACAATATATGTTTAACAGCAGTTTTGAAAGCTTTGAAATTAACTTTTTTCTTATAACGAATAGCAGGAGCATTAGCAGTTCCATAATGCACACCTTTCTGGAAGAAAGTTTTGAATTGAGACGATGGATACTTAGATCAAACAAATGTCACATGACTAGAAAGGGAAAATGTGGACACTGATCACACTTTGCTTTATGTAGTCCATAATGCACACGTGCAGCCGAGGAGTAGTTTGTTACTGGTGTGCTTGCGATATAGTATGGTTCACCGCTCTGAGAGTCACAGTTGAATTTTAACGAGTTTGCGTTTGATCAATGCTCGTATAGTAAAAGATAGGCGGAAAAAATTACTGTCCTTGGTGCAGCGAGGATCCATTTCATTAACCCACACAACAGCTTCACACTGGCAACATACACTTCCGGTACGTGTGTGGTAAGCTTTATACTTGGAGGCCTTTGAGGTCGCCTTCAAACTTTATTTGCATGTAACTATGTCGTAACACGCATAACTTTTGAACGTTGAGCTTGGTAATCTCTTTGTGTGGAATGGAAGAAAATAAGGCGAAAAGAAGGATAAAGGATAGGATTAGATTTTTGCACATCTGGACGTGGGAGTGTATAATAATTTTGTTTCTACGTCCTCCAACGTTAAGTCATATCGGGCGATGAATGAAATGGGTGAAATGATGCTCAAATGATCCCAGAGTCCATAAAGCGTAGGGTTAACCGACATTCGTCTCTCAGGATAAGGGAAAACTCCGGAAAAAGTCATATCCAGGTAACTCACCATGACCTAGATTCGAACTCCGGATCTCTTGAACGTGAGGCAGACACGCTACCATCTAAACTACCAAGGTGCGCTGTATAATAATTATTTTAGGTAAATTAATGGAAATAATCATTTCTTTCACACTAGCCGCATACGTGGGCTAAGGTTTGTATGAGCAGAGCCAGACTGCCATAGCCGGAATTTGAACTACGGATCTCCCGCTCTCCTTGCGGTTGCTCTAAACCACTGAGGTGCTATGGCCAACATGCCGATATGACTTTAAGTTCTCCAACTGACTCGTATGCTTCCTGGTAGACCACTATGGGCTCTCATATGCTATGCGACACACACCTTTTGTGGCGACTTACTATGCTGTAAGTACTTAAGTCCCAGGTTTCATAGTTAAACCATTATGTTATTTATTTTAGGTAAATTTATGGAAATAAGCATTTCAAATCCCGGCTATCGCATTCAATTTTTCAGTCCGGCTCTACTAATTAAAACCTAAGCCTATACACGGCTAGTGTGAAATAAATGATTATTTCCATCAATTTACCTAAAATAAATAACAGTGGTTTAACTATGAAGCCTGGAACTTAAGTAATTGTAGCATAGCAAGCCGCCACAAAAGGTGTATGTCTCATAGCATATGAGAACAACTAGTGGTGTACCGGGAAACATACGAGTCAGTTGGAGAATTTAATGTCATGTCGGCATGTTGGCTATAGTAGCTTAGTGCTTTAGAGCAACCGCACGGACAGCGGGAGATCCGTGGTTCAAATCGCGGCTATGGCATTGAATTTTTCAGTTTGGCTCTACTCATTCAACAATTCTTTTGTATTACTCTCCCACCATATTTACAGAATTAAAGAACACAACACTTTTTATGTGCATAGTAATTCTTTACGTCTTTAAGCAGGGTATTCGGAATTGAGAACAGTTAGACTGAAGAGCCTCCAGCAACTGGACCACAGCACCGCACGTGGGCCGTAGTGGCCCTTTGTACTTCCAAGAGGTTACCGCTGGAGCGAAGGAATGAAAGGAGAACCGAAGAACGTCCAGATCCGGACGAGCAGGGATGGCGTTCCTATTGATACCCAATCCTGTCATTGAGTATACTCCTCCACAGGAGAGTAAGTCTCCGAAGGATGAGACGCAGCGGGGGTGGCGAAGGTTCCCTCACCCTCCCTGGACAGGTTTATGACACCCCATGTCAGTACAGTTACAGACCATTCAAAAACATTCTATCGGCTTCACATTCTGTGAATGAATCTTCTCGGTTTTAATGTACAGAGTGAATAGGGTGCATTTTTTTAACGGTACTGCACCTTGTGTAGCAGGCGTTCTCTGCCACACACATTCGCTGTCCTTGTTCCACAGCACATTCCTTACAGAGACCTTCTTTGCGTTGCTGGACTATAGCCCTCTCTTAGCTGCCACAAAATGATATTCCTGGGTGCAGATGAGACACGCTCAGGAAGGGTGGACACGTTGCACACTCCCTTTTGGTATAAAGTACACAACTAAGCGGAGCTTTGCGCACTGTGACCTACACGAATTTATTGTGGAAGGGATGAAGTAAATGTAGGGAGCTTTGACTCTAGGGAGGCTGGCCGCAAAAACGCGCAGAAGTGCAAGTTGAAAGACCCACTGTTTGTGCCACCTATAGTGGGCAATTAATAACCCATCCAATTTGTTTGTCATATTTCCCGTAGGGGAGGGGTGCGGGCTGCCGTGGTGCGGGCGCTGCGGACCCTAAGCACTCGTGGTACCTCTGACGTTACTAGAGGAACCTCGGGCCGAACATTCGAGCCTCTTCCTGTTAGGGAATTGTTCGGATTGGGTTGGTCTCGAGGGGGCAGTGGTTCCCGTAACCCGTGGGAGATCGGGTACGTCTCCGGACGGGGTAGAGCGAAGTCATTAATATTCCCGCGTACTAGCCAGCATAGCTAGTAGAACGTGTGCTAGATCACCAGGCGGCCCCACCGAGGTCATATCGGTAGCCTTCCCATTTTGGAGTTGGCGCGCGTAAGTGGTGTATCCACTTCCATCCCGTCTTGAGTCCACAAGACCAGATGGTGGGGGGGGGGGGGCTTGTTAGTCTCTAGGTCTTGCCCTATGGAAAGCCCCAAGGAGGCGCCGGGCGCCCATTTTGGGACAGCTCGGTAACTCCCTGGTCGGAGGAGGCCCGGCTCCTTGGTCCTACCTATGGCATTAACTGTTTGTCACATTACATTCTACTGCTGAATTACTGCAGAATCGTTTCAAAGTAAAATGTATATTAAAATAAATACAACTCTTAAAATTTGAATGCGTTAAGGCATTGCTGTTAACTACAGCTTAGAGTTATATACAGATTTATGACTGGTAAAATTTGATTTTGAAAATGTTACTGAATGTTTAAAACGTATTCTAAAAATGCAAGTTTTGTTTCTTACTTGAATTATGGATCTTGTTTATTTTATGTAGCTATATGATTCCAGGTTTATTTCGCAATAAGCACTGTAAAACGAAAGCTGACTTTTACAGTGGAGTGCCCTCTCAAGTTTGTCCACCAAGATTAAGGTTTAATTAAAAGATACATAAATATTATTTTTCATTAACATTTCACTGTGTAGAATTGTGAAGCACACACACATAAATTAAATTCAGTGTTTGTATAAATGGCATTTCTCAAGCATTACATTAGCATTCCATTCAGAAATAGTGAAGTTAAGAAATCCACTGTTATTTAAGCAACGTGGAAGAAAGCCTGTCCAACTGATAATTTTGGTGGACAGGTATTGCATGACAATTGCATAACGTCAGTGGTATTAAGACAGTGCAAAGGATGTGTCCGTAATCTTGGCGTGGCGACACAGTTTGGCCACATGACAGTCGTGGCGTACGTGTCCACTCTTCTCCAATCGAATACGCTGACAACTCGAAACGCCCACCAAGTTTTCAAATCCGACATGGTGTGCGCGACAGGACAGAGCTGCCCAAAACAAAAGAAGGCCAAGCATGTCATTTATTTTGGGAAGATGACGAGGTGTCTAGTAATGAGTGTGAAGGTGGTTTGGTTGCCGTGGCTTTTATGCAGATACAACATTTGGACAAGCAGTTACATAACTGAAGAGAGATTGAGTGAAATTAATTAAGTTCAAGCACGCATTTGCTGAAGACGCTTGCCAACTGAGATTGCATAAAGTATATAGAAACGAAATGGCCATAAACACCATTCGGTACTTCCTACTGACCACCAATATAACCAAAACAACGCTCCCACCCTTTACAACAGCGAGGGATATAGACATCTCATTCTAGGCTAAATATGCCTTATAGGGCGACTACCTCTATGAAGATAGAAAAACAATTAGAGAAATACGTGTTGTACTCCATGATGAATTTATTATTATTATTATTATTATTATTATTATTATTATTATTATTATTATTATTATTATTATTATTATTATTATTATTATTATTATTATTATTATTATTATTATTATTATTATTATTATTATTATTATTATTATTATTATTATTATTATTATTATTATTATTATTATTATTATTATTATTATTATTATTATTATTATTATTATTATTATTATTGTTGTTGTTGTTGTTGTTGTTGTTGTTGTGGAAACGTAGAGTCAGACTGAAAAATTCAATGCCATAGCCGGGATTTGAACCACGGATCTTCTGGTCTCCGTCTAGCCGCTCTACCCATTGAGCTACTATGGCCAACGTGCCGATGTGACATTAAATTCTCCAACTGACTCGTGTTTTTCCCGGTAAACCACCAAGGAGTTCTCATAAACACATGAGGCAACTACCTTAATGGCGACTTACAACATATAAGTACTTTAAGGGCCGGGCTTTACGAGTCAGTTGGAGAATTTAATGTCACATCGGCACGTTGGCCATAGTAGCTCAATGGTTAGAGCGGCTGGACGCAGACCAGAATCTCCATGGTTTAAATCCCGGCTATGGCATTGAATTTTTCAGTTTGACTCTACGTTTCCACCACAATTTAGCCTACACACAGCCAGTGTGAAAGAACAATTAATTTCCATTGTTATTATTATTATTATTATTATTATTATTATTATTATTATTATTATTATTATTATTATTATTATTATTATTATTATTATTATTATTATTATTATTATTATTATTATTATTATTATTATTATTATTATTTCACAACTTTTGTTGGTATTGATGCTGCTGAAAAGAATTTCATCTTATCCAGAAGCTCGAAAACTTTCTAACGATGTAGTAGGGTTGTTCGTTGTATATTGCTGATTATCTTCACTGGAATTCCGATGTCTTGAATGTCCTCTGCTAAAAATGTTGAGACAACACCTTCCACCGATATAACTATTGGTATAATTTTTACATTTTGTAATTTCCAGATATTTTTTTAGCTCCCTAATGCCAGGCTCTGATATTTACTGACTTAGGGGTAAGGATATGTAAACATAAACTGGAGATGTCAGTTAGATGATTAGAAAGAATGTATGAAGCGGTCGTGGAAGCCAGAACAATGTATGCAGTGGAGGTATGGGGCACATCAGAGATAGGAGCACAATTAGACCAGATGTATGGATTGTTTTGCAAAGAACTACTAGGGCTGCCAAAATCGGCACCAAGAGAGGTGGCATTACTAGAGCTAGGTAATACAAAAAGGAGGGGAATAATTATAGAGATAATATTGAAATTCTGGTATAAGTGTATTAAAGGGCAGAAAGTGGATTTTTTTAATCTGTGCATGAAGCAACAGAAAATCATTAAAAATACAAATATTTGTTGGTCGGAATTGGAAATAATGATATTAAAGATAGGCATGGTAGATCTATGGAGATCAGAGGAGACAAATTATAGCGGTTTTTGGAAGGAAGTGAGAACTAGAGTACAAGACATAGATAGGCAAGAGATATGGGAAAGTATAGAAGAAAAGAAATCTTTGAAATTTTATAAGCAATTAAAGAGAGAATGGCCTAGGGAGAAATATATAGATCAATGTGGCAAAACTGGAAGAGAAGGCATAGCATGGATGAGAGTAGGAATAATATATCTAAAAGCATTGAGAACATAAAATTGTTTTGAATCCCTGTGTGGTGAAGCAAATGATGCTGATATGCAGACAGTTGCAGATTGGAAAGGGAACATTGAAAACAGACAGAGAAACTAGGTGACGAAATAGTTATTGCATGTAAGTTGAAAATATAGTACATAATACATTTCAGTCTATCATTATTTACAATTCATTTTACGAGGGCTGTTCAATAAAGAACGATCACATTTTTTTTGACAACGTACCTTTACTCATCCTTATAATTTTGGTCCTTCTCAAAATAGTCTTCCCTGAATGCGATGCATTATTCCAGCGTTTCTGCCAGTCTTCAAAGACATGCTGGAAACTATTTTTGAGAGATCCTTCAAAATGGCCTCCGCAGCCTTCACCACTGCTCCTGATGATGGATAATGCCTCCCACGAAGGCATTTCTTCAAGTTAGGGAATAGAAAAAGGTCCCATGGGACTAAATCTGAAGTATAGCGAGGGTGAGGGATGCACTTCACGTTGATTTATATATGATATTCAGCAACAACATTGGCAATATGTGGCCGCGCATTGTCGTGTTGCAGCATCCAGCCTACTTCACGGAAATGTGGTCTTTTGCACCTGATATGGACTTGCAATGTTTTCAGGATATCCCTGTAGTAGTGTCCAGTTACTGATGTGTGTGTAGGTACCATTCCATGAATACCAAAGAATGAGATGACCATAACTTTCCCAGAAGAAGCAACCACTTTTGCCTTTTGGGGAGTTGGTGATGAAGGAGATTTCTACACTGAGCTTTGCTGTTTGCTCTCAGGATGAAAATGGTGTAGCCAAGTTTCATCAGCAATGATTACGTTTGAAAGAAACTCCAGATCTTCCTCTAATATCAACTTTAACTGCATGTTACCTCCAATGCAGTGGTAGGCGATACTGAATGTCTGAACTTGTCTGGTTCTCACAGGCGGGAACCAGGAGTAGCAACAATGAAAGTACTACGGTGAGTTTGTTTCACATTAAGCTAACAGAGTATAATAAGATTGAATTTTAGTGCGAAATATTATGACCGTAAAAAAAAAAAAAATTATGATCATTCTTTATTGAACAGCCCTCGTATGCCCGCCTCGGTAGCGTAGATGGTAGCATGTCTGCCTCAAATTCAAGAGGTCCCAAGTTCGAATCTCGGTCAGGGTGAGTTACCTGGATAAGGTTTTTTCCGGGGTTTTCCCTTATCCTGAAAGACGAATGTCGGGCAACTCTAAGCCCCATGGACCCTGGGTTCATTTCACCCATTCCATTCATCATCCGATATGACTTAACGTTGGAGGAGATAAATTACAACAACAAAAAAGTTCTCGTATATTATACCTTCACTGCAAACTTGTGCGACTATTTCGTAATTTCTTTGTATTCAAACACAACACTCTGTAAGACAGAGACCTCTGTAAGCGGAAAATAAATGCCGCTCCGTTTTAGAGAGGTTTTACTGTACTTAGCATTTAAACACAACTGGTTTCTATTTCAGAAAGAATTTCTGCTTCCAGATACCATATATCATGTTTCACTCTTCATGTGTATTTTAGAGTAGAGAACTAAAATTTAGACTTAGTTTTAGAATAATTGATGCTTTTAATTGCATAGCAACTTTCAATGACAAACCTACGTAGATGAAATATTTCTACTGCTAAGCCGTTCTCATTAGCCAGTAAATGGTACACTGAAATGAGCTTCGCTCGCGTCCAGAGCTACGATGTGTCGTCAACAATACCCACATCCTGTCCCCATTGCATTAAACAGTATGGCAATGGACCATGACCTGGAGAGACTTGTCTGCGACTAGCCGTTGTGCATGTTCATGTACCTTCTCTACGCGATGAGCTTTTTTGTCACTGAAAGCTCTGATGAGCATTCAAGTAAATATTGCCTAGAATGATGTATATAAAATGAGTGTTTTCTTTAAATGCAGCGTTGCTCTTCCAGCATTATAGAACCGAGCAATGCCGTATAACTCACTCAGAATGTTTTATGGAGAGATCTGGGGGCAACTATTTGAAATCAGGATTTAAATCTGTCCTTTAGTATCTGCTGATAGTTCTGTTTTCGCTAATCATTATTTACTTGTGTCATCCTCTTCCTTTCTACTGCATGGAGCTACCTGTTCCATATTGCTACTGAAATTTCGACTTCTACAAGTATATGCTTTACTCCTTTGAAACATTCAGTGATGTACTAATGCAGCGTCAAAAGATAATGCAGCAAATTTCAAATAACTTGGGAAGATTCGGTGCAATTAATGAGGCACCCGCGCATTACACGACGTGATACATTAATGAGAACTGTTGTTAACGTAGGTTAACAGACTGTTGAAAAATACCTGGAATTATTATTATTATTATTATTATTATTATTATTATTATTATTATTATTATTATTATTATTATTATTATTAGTGTTGTTGTTATTTATTATTTTCCATTTACACCAGCCTTTAACTGCAATAATCATATCGGCGGCCGTTCTCTTTTGGACTATATCGCCTTGATACCGAAATTAAGGGATGCAATAAGTAAAAAATAGTAATGGATTTCAAAGAAATAGTGTATCTTTGTTACAAAACGTGCAGGCAGGTGCACTGAGTGGAATGGCAGTTGAGTTGAATAGTGTAACAAAAGACACGGGAGAAATAGACTTGCGGATACCATCTAAGCATTCTTTGGATTCAGGAAGGCTTGCGCTAGTTTATAGACTAAAAAGAAGAAAATGCTATTTTTTGAAAATATACATGAAATTTCAGTCATACATATCCTTAAAAAAGCTACTTAAAAATGCACATTTTTGAGAAGTATATGAAGGAAGTCTGCTCAGTCTTTATGACAGAAATAATTACAGTAATGTACTACTTTACCCTCACGTCAACACGAATCCACAAAACAAAGCTTACGTAATGCACAACAGAACTGTATGACTTAAACCGTTTCTCGTACGAATACATAAGCGACACTTATCAAACAATAACGCTGCAATCTGCTGATGGGTGCATATTTCTGCCATAACCAAACAACCTTAGTCAGCGATTTTAAAACTACAATACATTTACATTCATTGCTCCGTAGAAGTATTTCCTGCAATGCGGAAATGGAATGAAAGTTAATTGCTACTAACTTCATCCTGATTTACAACACAATTTAATTACTCGCAAACTAAAAATACAAAAGTAATGCACTTACCCAATACACGAAAAAGGGACCAACACAAAAATAATGCCGTCTTTTCTTTCTTTGAGTGAATGCTTTACGTATATACTAGGGCTGTTCAATAAAGAATGATCACAATTTTTCTTTGACAACGTACCGTTACTCATCCTCATAATTTTAATGGTCCTTCTCAAAATAGTCTCCCCTGAACGCGATGCACTTGTCTCTGTTTCTGTCAGTCTTCAAAGACATGCTGGAAACAATTTTTTGAGAGATCCTTCAAAATCGCCTCCGCAGCCTTCACCACTGCTTCTGATGATGGATAATGCCTCCCACGAAGGCGTTTCTTCATGTTAGGGAAAAGAAAAAAGTCACATGGGGCTAAATTCGGACTAAAGGGAGGATGAGGGATGCACTTCATGTTGATTTTTGCAAGATATTCAGCAACATTTGCAATATGTGGGCGCGCATTATCGTGATGCAGCATCCAGCCTACTTCACGAAAATGTGGTCTTTTGCGCCTGATATGGACTTGCAATGTTTTCAGGACATCCCTGTAGTATTGTCCAGTTACTGATATGTGTGCAGGTACAACGTGCTGATAAACCATTCCATGAATATCAAAAAATGAGATGACCATAACTTTCCCAGCAGAAGCAACTACTTATGCTTTTTTAGGGGTTGGTGATGAAGGAGATTTCCACACTGAGCTTTGCTGTTTGCTCTCAGGATCAAAATTATGTAGCCAAATTTCATCAGCAGTGATTACGCTTGAAAGAAACATCGGATCTTCCTCTAACATCAACTTCAACGGCATGCATACCTGCATGCGAATGTTCCTTTGTTCGGGAATCAACAGTCTTGTAGCCCATAGCGCACAAACACGTCTCATGTGTAATGTTTCTGTCACCAATGTGCGGGTGGTACACAGTGAAATGTTCAGTATTTCAGAAAGTGATCTCACAATGGCAGCAGCAGTGTTGATGTTTTCTTCCGTAAGAGTAGTAACTGGAGCACCCGTCCACCTTCCTTTGAAACTGATTTTCTCCCCTCTTTAAACATTTTAAACCACTTTTGAACTGTGCTGTAGGGAAGAACAGACTCACCATAGGCCTTTTGTAACAATGTATAGGCCTCAACTGAAGATTTGTTGAGACGAAGGAAGAACTTCAAAGCCGCATATTGTTCCTCGCGTGTTACCTCCATTGCAGCGGTAGGTGATACTGAAAATATCTGAACTTGCTTGGTTCTCACAGGCGGGAACCAGGAGTGCCAACAATGAAACTACTACGGCGTGTTTGTTTCACATTAAGCTAATAGAATATAATAAGGTGGAATTTTAGTGCGAAAAATTATGGCTGCAAAAAAGTTAGAATCATTCTTTATTGAACAGCCCTCGTAATAAAATATTCTGGCAATTCGTTTTATTTTATTCGACAGAGAATTATACGTTCGACAAAAGTAGTGTGTTTAGGTTTTCTATTCTTATACACACACACACACACACACACACACACACACACACACACACACACACACACACACACACACACACACACACACACACACACACACACACACATATATATATATATATTTGCCATGGTAGCTCAATGGTTAAGAGCGACTGGACGGAAACCAGTAGATCCGTGGTTCAAATGCCGGCCGTGGCGTTGAATTTTTCATGTCGACTCTATCAATCCAACACCTTAGCCTGTATGTAGCTAGTGTGAAGAAATGAATAATTTCCATCATTTAACTTAAATATTAAGAGTTAAATGATGAAGCCTGAGACTCAAGTACTTACAATAATAAGTCGCCACAAACGGTGCATCTCGGATGCGAGAGCCCCTAGTGGTTTACCGGGGCATACATATATGAGTAAATTGGAGAATTTAATGTCAGGACGGCAAACTGGCCATGGTAGTTCAATGGTTAAGAGCGACTGGACGGAAACCAGTAGATCCGTGGTTCAAATCCCGGCCGTGGCGTTGGATTTTTCATGTGGACTCTATCAATCCAAAGCCTTAGCCTGTATAGGGCTAGTGTGAAGAAATGAATAATTTTCATCAATTAACTTACATAATAAGAGTTAAATGATGAAGCCTGGGGCTCAAGTACTTAAAATAGTAAGTCGCCACAAACGGTGTATCTCGAATGCGAGAGCCCCTAGTGGTCTACCGGGGAAATATATGAGCCAAATGGAGAATTTAATGTCATGACGGCAAATTGGCCATGGTAGCTCAATGTGTAACAGCGACTGGACGGAAACCAGTGGATCCGTGGTTTAAATCCCGGCCGAGGTATTGAATTTTTCATGTGACTCTCTCACTTTAGCCTGTATAGGGCTAGTGTGAAGAAATGAATAAATTCCATCAATTAACGTTATATACTCTTTCAGATCAATAGAATGGAGTGTCAAGTCGACAAAAAGCATTCTCGAGGTGGCTTTGGCCACCACTCTTTGTTTTCAACTCGACACTCCATTTTATAGACCTGAAAAAAAAAAACAGCATGTAAGTGTACGAAAACTAAACACAGAATTTTATGCAGCACATAATTTTTATGGAATAACAAAACACATTGACAAACACACGTCAGGATTTATATGCCAATCCATTATACCTTATGTAGAGCAGTCACTCATGTTTACATGACACTTTTATTAGAATTTAACTCCGTTTGGAGGCTAGTAAAGAGAGACTTTCAAAGACTTACTTGTGTTATTTGAGAACGAGATCGTAGTCGTGCAGAAACATTCGCGTATAGAAAGGGTTACGTTACGTTGTCTTTTTCTGTCTTTCACCGGATAATTTAATACAGGGGTGTCAAAGGTCCCTCGTATGTACTCATTACGACTAGTAAAGCATTTCTGTCAGGCACGCATAAAAGTTTACCATTTTACTGTTTTCCGGGAAAATCTACAAGTGGTTTCTGACAGTGCTAAATATAGTTAATTGTACTGTTAGATAAGGAAAATTAATGGAATGTGGAAATACAACAGCGGGACACTTGGCAACCATATGCATTTATAACTCCGAACTGCAAAACTGCAGAAATAAGTTACATTCACTTTTCTCGAAAATATTTTAAAAGTAATTTTCTGTTCTGGTATTCAGTTTTAATTTGACGTAAAACATTCATCATACACCACTAAAATTACCAAAGTAAATTAAAATAAATAAAAATAAATTACCAAAACAAATAGAATGAATCGGGGGGGGGGGATGCCTATCGAGGTGAAGTGCCTAAAGTTTATACCTAGTTCCGATTGCTGTAAACAGATCGCGACTTCAACCTGTACGGCACTCAGTGGCAATGTGACGTGATGGCAAATGCGTGTTTCATTGTATTCTTCACTTTTAAACCAGGAAATACAGGTAAGGTCTAAAATACATGCCAGGTTAATGGTGCACAGTTATTTTAAAGTATCTGCAAGAGTATTAATGAAGTAGCAGAGCGAAATTTCGCGCACTCTAATCATGGTAGGTATGTTGTGGTATAGTTTGCCATACTCTGTTGCTATACAGCGTCCGTATTGTGGCAGTAAGCAAAAGTGGTATCTCAACCCGATCCTTGGGAGAGATGCCACTGTTTTTTCGGGGTGAAATGCCTACTTTTATTTCTCACTTATACGGATTTTATTTTCGTAGGAGATGCCTCAAGAGTATTTTAGAACTTCAAATAGATGTCAGTGGCCTAAAGAATGTCTACAGATGGCTCTGGAACGTGTGAGGACTGGCGGAGTGAGTTGTTTTAAAGCTTCCCAAGAATATGGCATTCCACAGAACTCTAAAACGACGTTTGATGAAGAACGATTCCAGAGTGTGTATCAAATTTCCGATATGGCTGCTACTGATCATGCAGAAAGGATTAAAGACAGTGAACCAAACAGGAGAGGATGTGCTGAAGCTGTTCTCTCAGAAAATGAAGAGGGACCTGAACTGCAGGTTATTTAGAATGAACCACATCATTTGAAGAATTTACCTCCTTGCCTATATTGGATCTACTGAAATCTAATCGCAAGAAGAAACATGCTAAAGTTCTCACAGAACAAAATCGCATAGAAGAGGTCAAAATTAGATCAGAGTGAATTAAACAGGGGGAAATGTGCAGCAAAATGATACCGAAATTAAGGTTTGCCATAAGTAAAGAATCGTGATGGATGTCAAAGGAATGTTGGTTCTTTGTTAGAACACGTGCAAGGCCAGTTAAGTCGAATAGCATTTTGGGGGAAAGTTGTTATAACAAAAGCAACGTAAGAAACAGTGTCCTTAGCAGATTTCCAAAGGGGCTCACTTGACTTGTTGAATAGGGTATTCTTTAAACCATTCATAATGACGACAAAACAGCCACAAAGGAATCTTGGTTGAAAAGAGGTCTCCAGAAAGTGACAGTTACATATACACCCACACGCACAGCGGTGGACAAGTCTTCGGCGTGGAGCCGATTAGAGCAGTTCGTGGCTAGTAAGCCATTAAAAGAGTCTTCGGCGTCAGGCCGATTAGAGCGATCCTAGACGTGAGGGCGAGTAGGGCAGTTCTCTTGTTCTGTCTTGAATATTTGTCGGTTCATATATACGTGAGGAACGAATAAAGTTTATCGAGTAATAAACATTCTCCGTCAGTAACTCTAAACAGGGATATTGGTAACCCTTGGTCGGCAACTTCAATTTCGATGTTCTTAAAAAAAAAAAAAAAAAAAAAAAAAAAAAAAAAAAAAAAAAAAAAAAAAACGGTGAATAAATTAGTTGGAAACGGGCATTCAAGTGTCATTAAATATCCTTCTCACACACATCCACGCATACCCTGTGAGAAACCTCATTGTTTTACCCTGAGCCACACATTATAATATCTTCAAAGTAGCATCAACGTGGAACCCTTGTCAAACATTATTGTATCAAATTGGCGTCCCAACGTGGAATTGTGTGCACCCATAAACGTTATTGCTTCAAAAATGACTCAAAGATTAGAGGAAAAAACAGGTCAGAAAATGACAGTGATTATTGTTTTGAGTGTACTGTCAGTTACTACGATAAAACTGGACCACGGGTTGATTGGATTCAGTTTGTCGTTTGCAGTAGATAGTTGCATGAAACCTGTACAGAAGAAGAAAACGTGTGCAACAACTGTGCAGAAGAACTTTGATTTCATTTGCATATAATCATGTTATTTTTTATTCTTACATTCATTAGCCCGCATTGGTAGCGTAGAGGTAGCATGTCTGCCTCACGTTCAAGAGATCCCGAGTTCGAATCTCGGTCAGGGTGATTTACCCGGATAAGGTTTTTACGGGGTTTTCCCTTATCCTTCAAGACGAATGTCGGGTAACTGTAAGCTCCATGGACCCTGGGCTCATTTGAGCATCATTTCACCCAATTCATTCATCGTCCGATATGATTTAACGTTGGAGGACGTAAATTACACAAAAAAGAAAGATTAGCAAATCTAACATATGTGTTGATATACCAGACTACCTATAGCAGCCGCTTCTCTTGAAGAAATACCCATTGCATGGTAGTCCCAAGAGAAGCTCATTGTGGCTGGCAGCTGTAACGATATTTCCGCCTGACTGTTATTCTAGTATAAAATAACTAATTATACTTTAGTAATTCAAGAATTATTAATAATTATATAAACCATTATATAAGTAGCAATATCTATGATGTTATAATAATATCTGTATGAACGTACCATATATATAAATTATGTATAAAATGTTGTGAAACTCGAAAATTATAGCCAATAAAATGCACAGGCGTAGTTTCTCCGGATTGTCTGCTAGGTTTCGGGGCAACTAACGGAACCTCAGCGTGCCCATAAGGGTTGTTGGCCTTCCCTATTTGTATAGGCAAAGAAAATAGTTTACCTTTCCTCGGGGGCAGTGTTGAAGAGAAACAGGGGCAGTCTGGGGAACTCTGAGATAGGGAGAAGTGTTAAGCCGTAGCAGTGTCAAGTGACGTGAAGTGCGAGGTTCATCCGACGTTATATAGAGTATTCTTAGATTAAGCTAAATATTTTAGAGTTTCAAATATATATATATATATATATATATATATATATATATATATATATATATATATAGTTATGAGTACAGTCCGCGAGTGCTGCCTGAATTATTAAAAACCTGCAGACATCCGAGTAACTTGACGCCAATATAAAAGTATTACAAGACTTTCTGTTCAATACCCTGAGAAAAACCCCAATTCCCAGATGATACGTATACTCGTCGAAGCGGACCCTGAGAAAATAGTGCCTCCTTAGCCACAACATCGACGAGTACGACGACGAGTAACAGATCGTCGCTTCGAAGCCCGATGGAGTGAGGGACCTTCGGGAGGACGCGACACAGGGTTCTTTATTTGGCAAAAATCCAACTCGCTATATGCCACTCTATCGAGTAATTAACAAAGTTAAGTAGTATTATCATTAGGAGAAACATTTGTTCTATCAAGTATGTACCTGAGATGTGTTCTATCCACTTCTGTTGTTAGTGCTCTCGTGTTCACAATTTGCCATTGTTGTATTTACAAACTCAGCACAAAAGACAGTGACGTAGTTTAACTACTATTGCGGTTATATAAGAAAAGGCTAATTACATTTCTGTTCCAATGAGCACACATCCTACCTCAAGCAACTCCTACTTCCGTTTCTGTTGCACTCCAAAGCGAAATTTACGTAGACACCGCATCTGTCAGTTTTAAAATTCTTGTTATTATCTTTCCGACAAAGTAAAATGAATAACGAAGTTTAAACTCTTTATTCTGAACATCTTCAGAGTAAATAAGACATATATGCTTCATGAAAACGTACCCATCTTCGTAAGAATAAGAAGAAATTGTGAATATGCACTCCAGCTTCTTCAATGTCAGGTAGGGTAAAGAGAGGTATATTCGAGATATACTTACATTTGTTTTTGTTCTATTGTGGTTATAAAGCACTGTATTTACTTATAATTTTATCATGTTATTCAAAACCATTAGAGGCAACAGATGTGGAATTATTAATTCATTTTGACAATGCATTTTAATAGTAAAAGTCCGATGTGTAAGGTATCATTATGCAGGAAATTTCGTGATATGGGTATGTAATTTCGTGATACTGGTGAGGTATGTTCGTGAATGAAGAAAACCATTATATTTCCAAATAATATATGGAGTTTTCTCAGATATTTAATCAGAATCAATGCAGTCATTCGATATTTCAGCTGCACAACAATTATCCACCTAAATACAAGGGGCGTCCAAAAAGTAAGTTCTGTTTCAATTTATCTCCGCTGCAGCGCTGCGATCGCAGTTCCACACATGCGCGGCAGACGCTCTGTATCAAGGAGAAGAAACGTGCACCATTGTGAGATTGCTGTCAGCCACGTAAGCTTTATTGTGCTTGTTTACAATGTCGGTGTTGATTGAAAATCCCGCCGCTTATGAAATCAGATCTGTGATTCGTTTTCTGAATGCTAGGAAAGTGAAACCAATTGAAATTTATCGGCAAATTTGCGATTTAAAAAGGTGTTGTGCTTCTTCACGACAACGCACGACCACACACTGCAAATTCGACGAAAAACATCTTACAGGAATTTGGCTGGGACGCGTTTGGCCACCCCCCGTACAGACCTGACCTCGCTCCTAGCGACTTTCATCTGTTTTTGCATCTCAAATCTTTCCTTGGCGGTCAACACTTCAACAATAACGAAGGGATGAAAGAAAATGTTTCCAACTGGTTGAAGACACAGGCGGCAAACTTCTATGAAGAAGGTATACAAAAACTTGTGCCTCTCTATGACAAATGCCTGCAAAATTTCGGCAGTTATGTGGAAATGTAGTTTAAGAGTTGTGGAATTTTGGGTAATAAATAATTTTTCTGTATCTGCACACAGTTTAATTTTATTACCAAACAGAACGTACCTCGTATTACATCATCTTCTTAGCACTGACACATGATATGGCACAAGGCAGAAGGAGCATTGGACCCATTTGGGTATGACTATTCTACATAATATTGAGAACAAATTTGTTTATGTACACCATATAAATAAACATGACAATTTGAAATTATGAGCGCACATTACATGCCATGCAATGAAGCCATTTTTACAATGGCAAAAATGCTAAGTAAGGGATTATGGTTTCCCAATATATTGTATTATTATGACACTAACACGAATAAATAGAGTGGAACTATAGCTACAAACTGATTACCAATAACATATCACTTACCGATATCTCTTCTTTATATAATGGCACAAAAACACACAAGACAAAACCTCGTAAGAAAATGGATGAAAACTTTCCTCTACTAACATAACTTTAGTTTCCGTTTTCATCTGTCAGAGAAACGCGCCTGCTGATAGCTCCTGAGCTATAGCAACAAATATGTCAACTACCAAGTTTAACATCAACTAGTTTCTGAGTGACATCCCTTCGAAAAAGTAAACCGAAATTGCGTATGTTATTACATTAATATTTTGCTTTGTACCTATTTTGCTTTGTACCTATTTACTGCATTTTAAGGGACAGTATTTCATTCTTCATCATCTTTTCATTGTTTAAGCCATCAAGGCTCGTTCCGGTCTCATAAATTTTAAATTAAAAGTGTTGTTGAACCTCACGTTCAAGAGGTCCCGAGTTCGAATATCGGTCAGGGTGAGTTATCTGGATAAGGTTTTTTCCGGGGTTTCCCCTTATCCTGAAAGACGAATGTCGGGTAACTCTAAGCTCTATGGACCTTGGGCTCATTTCCATTCCATTCATCGCCCGATATGACTTAATGTTGGAGGACGTAAATTACAAAAAAAAAAAAAAAAAAAAAAAAAGCTCAAATGTGTCTAGGGTCCATGGAGCTTAGTTACCTGACATTCATCTATCAGGATAAGGGAAAACTCCGCAAAAACATTATCCAGGTAGCTCACCCTGACCGAGATTCGAACTCGGGACCCCTTGAACGTGACGTAGACATGAAAAGAGCGTGCTGTAGCACTGCAGCACGTAAGGACGAGCTGCCACTGAGTCTAAGGACAATTTTGTGGATATATAAGTTGGTACTATTAACTTTCCCCCTCCGCCTCCTGCAACCGCAAAACGTCTAAGCCGGAAATTCAGTGGCCGTACTGTAATATAAAATATCTCAGTAAGGACTGTCAGATACATGTTTAAAATTAATGACGGGTTGATTTCAGATTGTTAGAATAATACATGCAAATGTCAATTATTCGAAGTATGAAATGAGAAAATACGTTTGAAATTATAAATTCTGGATGTTACAGCATGCATTTTCCTAAGATTTTCGACAAACTTAATTGGTAAATCCCATTAAATAGACAAGGGAGTTATATAATAATAATACCCTTAATTTTGGTATCTGCATTACAAGTTCATAGCTATACCGACAACTGTATTGCATGTGTAATATCTGTTCATCAAGTGAATTGACGTAATCACCCATATTGACCCTTGTTATGATTCGTCTATGCCAGACGTTCTGCGCACCAGCAGTTGGTTACAAGATGTCCTTCGGTCCAGCTAGGAAAGTAAATTATTCGTGAGGTTTTTATTTTAGCAATTTTGTGGTAAAATTACCTTTTCACATACAAGTTATTTCTCATGGGAGCAAAGTTGGTCGAACAAAAATGTAACAAATGCAGTTGAGAACATTTCCTAATAAATTCATAAATGGTGGCTGAAAAAAAAGCAAAGCGCGCATATAATGGTAGGCTGAGTTTGCCATTAAAAAAAAGAAAATAATACGCACTTTTGCCTTCCATACGCCACAGAATATTATTCTGTTTTTGTTTTAACAAATATGGGCTTGTACCTAAATTTCTGCTTTTTTTAACTGAAGGTTTTGGTAAATGAATTTTATGTTAACGATGGAGAATTATGTGTTCCACAAAATAATGTTTTTAGCTTTTGTATGTTTATAGATAGTTTGTTATTTTCAGTTCAATAAAATGGAGTGTCAATTCAACAAAAAGAACATTTCCGACACTTCCTTCTTTTTGCATTTAATCAAAGTGCCAAAGCCACAAATCCTGCTACAGTAGCGTCGAAAATGCTCATTGTCGACATTTTGAACTAATTCAAAAGAATGAACAACTAGATAGACAACCAGAATACGGTTTAAAACTGCTTGCAACAATAGCATATTTTGAAACTTAATTTCTTTGGTGAAAACAGATAGAGCTATCTGTAGTGTGCGAAATGTACTTTCACTACTAATATCTAACATTCTAGCGGGAACTTCAAAACGTCAAAAAACAAAGGTGACTTTGGAACATTTACAGTTTAAATAATGCCATTGGGCCATAATGTGTTAACTATAAATTAATGAAAACTACATAAGAGGACAAAAATAAACAAGAGAATTGTCATGTGGTCAGGTATTGCACTACTGTTCTAATACGATAATTTCAAATGTCTCGCAACAGTTAGAGTCTGTTTTTAACGCGTGTACACGTCGGCCGCTGCCTTTGACGAACCCTTATAATCGTTTTACAACACCGACCCTCTTTCTCCCAGACCTTTCTGCAAGGTTGCCACCTTTCTCGATACGTCATGGGTATCGTACGAGGTTTCGTCTAAATAAATTATCTTATGTCCATTACTGCAAAACTTCCTTAGTTTTGACGATACATATATCGTCAAGCTCCAATTCTACTAGATTCCATAATAACCCTTATCTTATTCAAAGGGCGGTATTTGATACCCAGCTCCTTTAGGAGACCACGCAAAGTGCAGCGCCCATAAGGAAAACCACAAGTTTCTTGCAAATGTGCAACCAATTCGTCTAAGGTGGGCGCTCTCCCTTTTGCATAGAATCTATAAATTTCTCGACGAATTAAATCTCATGTGAATTTATCTACTTTAGAGAAACGTTTCCTTTTGTTTTCACACTTGATCGGCGTCTTTGGTATTCCTTTCGTCACAATTTTTCTTACTGTATTTCTGTGAATACCCAGAATTCATCAGGTTCATTGCACGGCCTTTAACCAAGATTATTTTTCAGCAAATATTTATATGTGTTCAAAACAAGCGCTTGAATTTGCTTAGAAATAGTTACCGTTATAACTTTGTTTTTTGAAGCTTTTCCAGTAATATAACTCGGCCCAGTTATTCACACTATTGTCATCACTTTGATTATTTTCACTTGACTGAAATTTATCTACTACTTCAATTGCATTATCACTGCATTTCCCTCCCACGGTCTCCACATCGTGACACACAACGAATTTCTGCACGTAATGAAACAGATCAAATAGAAGTTGGAACTTTGGCAACTAAGACTCCACGTGGAGTAAACATGCGACTGTCACTTCGAGAAAATCAAGGTTGCTATTGGTTCTCAACGACAGTGTTCCATTATGACGGTCATTATTGGGCGGGAGGGTAGTTTCCTTTGTGAGGTAACTGCACTTGCGTTGACTAGACAGACTATTTCTATAGCGCGTCTCACGCTTAGAAGACAGTACAGATCTTATGGGCCACCCTGTTGCCACATGTACCTTACGTACAATCGCAACTTCAGTCACGGCAGCGACCGGTCTGCTGGTTTGATATTGTATTGTAAGTGATACATCATTAATGCGGAACTATGTATACTGCTATATATATATGTCCTCTAACGTTAAGTCGTATCGGACGGTAAATTAAATTGGTGAAATGATACTCAAATGGGTCCGGAGTCCATGGAGCTAAATCACCCTGACCGAGATTCGAAGTCGGGACCTCTTGAACGTGAGGTAGACACGCTACCATCTACGCTACTGACACGAGCAACACTGTTATTAAATTCTATTTTAAGAGATTCAATTTCTGAGTGCAAGCATTTTAATGTTTACTCCTCGTTTTACTAGTTCAAAACACCATTTTGCAGACAAAAATATATATTACAACAAACCAAATGAAGGCATGCAATAATAAGAGCTTTAAATATGCTTCAAATATGTCGGTTACTTTTATGCTTCTTCATTGTCATCTAATAAGGGTGCAATTCCTTTCATTTCGTCATTCATTAGCCTCGACGATAAATCTGATAATATCTTCTCTTTGTATTGGTACACACTTGTTACCCTTTCTTTCATATTCGAACCCCAAATCGTGTAGAAACCGA
Source organism: Mantis religiosa (assembly GCA_030765055.1). Lineage (NCBI taxonomy): Eukaryota > Metazoa > Arthropoda > Insecta > Mantodea > Mantidae > Mantis > Mantis religiosa. Next base: position 28,774,257 of record CM060950.1, on the reverse strand, counting down.
GTAATGTGGCCCTTGAGAAATCAGGTAGGGTGTCAGCAAAATTGTTTACCCTTGCCAAAACTAAATTCAGCGTGGGTGGGATGTTTTCAAGCAGCAAAGAATGAACAATAAGCCGCGCTCCGTTTTGCACTATTCCATCATATTCCGTTAACCTAGAGTTCTTTTGTTTTCCCGCCCCTTTTTTATGGAGTTCATAGGGGACCTTTCATTCGCTCCTATTTTATTCTATATACTAATGTTTCTGAACACCCGGTAGCCTTAGCTGTTTCTTTCATTGCCTTACTGATACTAATTTTACTTGAAAAATAACATAAGACATTCAATACTAGGTCCTTACTTCTTGGCTTACCAATATTTCGTCTCTTCTTAGTTTCCCCTTCCATAACTTAAGTATTTACAAAACTGTTAAATAGCTTCACGTAACACTGCACAATCTTTCACACGCTATAAACATAGTCATAGGAGCTCTTCTTGCAAACGTGTTCACTTTTACTGTATCACATTGCCTGCTCTCTGCTTACGTTAAACGGGTAGTGCCTGCCTTGCATGTCGCCGTTTCTTGGATTAGATGAATGCCTCTTGTTTATTTGACACATACACGAATGCAAGAATGCGACTTCTTTTAAAAATTGCGTTCAACACTCCTTTATATTTCTCTCGCTTTGACCCTCGATGTAAGCCCAATAACAAAAACGTTTCTCGCTGCCTACTTTTCCTACTTTTCTGCATAAGACAGTGTGTTCAAAGCTGCAAATTGTTAGGCCGCGCCGTGGCTCAGTGGTTACACCGCTTGGCTCTCACCAAGGCGGCCCGGGTTCGATCCCAGGCGACCGCAAAGTGAGATTTGTGGTGGACAACACGGCGCTGGGGCGGGTTTTCTCCGGGACCTCCGGTTTCCCCCGCCATCTCATTCCACCGGTGCTCCATCTTCATCTCATGTATCATCAGTGTCATCGCCTGCAGTGCCGTATGTAGTAAAAGCGGTCGTTAAACACTACACATTTCATTTTGCAAATTGTTACAATGAATTATTTATACCATGTTATTAGCAAGTGGCAACAATGCGAGTGTAAAAAAGGAAGAAGCTAATGAGAATGCGCTTGTGTTAGACAGAGAGAGATATATATCCTATTTACTTCCATAGTGTCTTTTAAGGTTGATACAAGTCATAGTTTCTTGTCCACAGTTCTCTATTGAACATTAACCTCGACCTTTTGCTCATTTTGGAGAGCATGTTGCCTCTATGGTAAACATATTGTATAATAAAAGAAAATACGAAATATGTTATTTGCTTTATTTGTACGCATACACGAGAGATATCCGAGAGATCAATAAACCACAAGCCTTATACACGGAAATCCCGTCCAGTACGGGACAGCTGGCAACCCTAGAACCCACAGCTGGGTAAACACCAAATTCTCCCGCCATGGCGTCTGTGTTAGCTGGCGAGTCTCAGGTTGGATGACCCTCGGATGCTTGGTGGGTTGACTGCACTGCAATAGTTCAAGTAAAGATGCTTGGCACGACCATTCTCGGGCTAACTCAAGCATGCACATTCAACGACCACTGTAAGATACTGATTGGCTTGATAATTCGTCTGTTAACACCGCTGCGTCAGACCAATTGTGCCAGACGTTACGTGATTTGGCTTTTTGATTGAAAGTAAAGCTTTCTTTTAAAAACTAAATCATTCATAACATTCTCAGAATATCAACAAATTAGAATATGATATTACACACTCTGGCTATACCACAGAGTTGGTAGGACATCCTCAACCCTTATTATATAAACATAGCCACCCTATTGGATCCATTTAAATACACAGCTATTACTACGACCCGGAACTTCATGCCCTCTAAAATTATTCGAATATTAATCCATAACAAAAAATAATTGCAAAAATGACCAAAATTTATTTATTTTGTTAAAATTATATACAGAAACTAATAAACTAGTGTGTACTTGGTCTGAAATACTATACAAATATAAAATTATTTTTAAAAATAATTTAGAGACACTTAGGAAGTTTACATTAAAATTATATGTGTTCCATATTCTTGTATCCAGAATCTGAAAAATTATTTTTGAAGCAAGTCTTACTAACCATTGCATTAACACCTTTAAGGTCTCGGATTATACAAAATTCACAGCGAATGAAGGGGACTTTACAGGTTTGAGACTAACAAGCTGATTCCATGCAAAAAAAAAAAAAAAAAAAAAAACTGGTCATGAATTAATAATTTTATGATACCTACTCAACTGAAAATAGCCCCCTCTCCACCCAAAAGCAACCATTTGTAGACTGTACATTAAATACACTCCTGGAAATGGAAATAAGAACACATTGACGCTGGTGTGTCAGACCCACCATACTTACTCCGGACACTGCGAGAGGGCTGTACAAGCAATGATCACACGCACAGCAAAGCGGACACACCAGGAACCACGGTGTTGGCCGTCGAATGGCGCTAGCTGCGCAGCGTTTGGGCACCGCCGCCGCCAGTGTCAGCCAGTTTGTCGTGGCATACGGAGCTCCATCGCAGTCTTTAACACTGGTAGCATGCCGCGACAGCGTGGACGTGAACCGTGTGTGCAGTTGACGGACTTTGAACGAGGGCGTATAGTGGGCATGCGGGAGGCCGGGTGGACGTACCACCGAATTGCTCAACACGTAGGGCGTGAGGTCTCCACAGTACATCGATGTTGTCGCCAGTGGTCAGTGGAAGGTGCACATGCTCGTCGACCTGGGACCGGACCGCAGCGACGCACGGATGTACGCCAAGACCGTCGGATCCTACGCAGTGCCGTAGGGGACAGCACCGCCACTTCCCAGCAAATTAGGGACACTGTTGCTCCTGGGGTATCGAAAAGGACCATTCGCAACCGTCTCCATGAAGCTGGGCTACGGTCCCGCGCACCGTTAGGCCGTTTTCCGCTCACGCCCCAACATCGTGCAGCCCGCCTCCAGTGGTGTCGCGACAGGCGTGAATGGAGGGACGAATGGAGACGTGTCGTCTTCAGCGATGAGAGTCGCTTCTGCCTTGGTGCCAATGATGGTCGTATGCGTGTTTGGCGCCGTGCAGGTGAGCGCCACAATCAGGACTGCATACGACCGATACACAAAGGGCCAACACCCGGCATCATGGTGTGGGGAGCGATCTCCTACACTGGTCGTACACCTCTGGTGATCGTCGAGGGGACACTGAATAGTGCACGGTACATCCAAACCGTCATCGAACCCATCGTTCTACCATTCCTAGGCCGGCAAGGGGACTTGCTGTTCCAACAGGACAGTGCTAGTCCGCATGTATCCCGTGCCACCCAACGTGCTCTAGAAGGTGTAAGTCAACTACTCTGGCCAGCAATATCTCCGGATCTGTCCCCTATTGAGCATGTTTGGGACTGGATGAAACGTCGTCTCACGCGGTCTGCACGTCCAGCACGAACGCTGGTCCAACTGAGGCGCCAGCTGGAAATGGCATGGCAAACCATTCCACAGGACTACATCCAGCATCTCTACGATCGTCTCGATGGGAGAATAGCAGCCTGCATTGCTGCGAAAGGTGGATATACACGGTAGTAGTGCCGACATTGTGCATGCTCTGTTGCCTGTGTCTCTGTGCCTATGGTTCTGTCAGTGTGATCATGTGATGTATCTGGCCCCAGGAATGTGTCAGTAAAGTTTCCCCTTCCTGGGACAATGAATTCACGGTGTTCTTATTTCAATTTCCAGGAGTGTAGAAATGCGACTTTTTCCAACAATATGGAAGCAAAAGGCAGGACATTATCAAAATAAGGACATAAAATAAAAACGAAACGCTCAAATAAATACAAAGGTATGAAATGACCAAACTAAACGTAGTCCTTCATTAAGTATTACAAATTATAGGATTTATGGTGCCTCTTGCAACAATTAAAAAAATGACAGATCATTAGAATGTGGAGCTTGACTATGACAGTAAATATGTTAATATACTCTTAAATTTGGAAACTTTCGCGCGCGCGCGCGCGCGCGCGTGTGTGTGTGTGTGTGTCTGTGTGTCTGTAATTCGGATGATGAATGAAATGTGTGAAATGATGCCCAAATGAGTCCAGGGTCTACAGAGCTTAGAGTTATCCGACATACATCTTTAGAATAAAGGAAACCTTATCAAGATATCTCAACGTGACCGAGATTCGAACTCGGAACCTGTTGAACTGAGGCACATACACCACCGCCTATGCTACAGAGGTGGGCAGTTCCTTGATTCACGGACGAAATTGGACAACACATCATATCCTTTATTTAATTGCCCGAGTTTGTGTTTCCTACAGCTGTTAATCTCCTACCCTATTCCATCTAATCCTTTGATAATTCATGGTCTCAACTGCAAATTTGCTTTTTTTTTTTTTTTTAACAGGACTGGGTTACCAGAAACGGTTGAGTTCATTATATAAACTAACATTAAGGAATTAAAGCTCTGTAATGCACAGCAGCACAAGTCGGATTTTTGCAACATGATTTAAAGGCATCAATAAAGTCGTATCGATCTAGCTATAAGGTAAGAGTTAAGCAAAATAAATAAATAAATAAATAAATAAATAAATAAATAAATAAATAAATAAATAAATAAATAAATAAATAAATAAATAAATAAATAAATAAATAAATAAATAAATAAATAAATAAATAAATAAATAAATAAATAAATAAATAAATAAATAAATAAATAAATAAATAAATAAATAAATAAATAAATAAATAAATAAATAAATAAATAAATAAATAAATAAATAAATAAATAAATAAATAAATAAATAAATAAATAAATAAATAAATAAATAAATAAATAAATAAATAAATAAATAAATAAATAAATAAATAAATAAATAAATAAATAAATAAATAAATAAATAAATAAATAAATAAATAAATAAATAAATAAATAAATAAATAAATAAATAAATAAATAAATAAATAAATAAATAAATAAATAAATAAATAAATAAATAAATAAATAAATAAATAAATAAATAAATAAATAAATAAATAAATAAATAAATAAATAAATAAATAAATACATAAATGAATAAATAAATAAGGAGGTAAGTATATAAATAAATAAATATCATTTTTAAAGGATATATTAGGGCCAGTTATATTCACTATATAATGGTCTGGACATCGATCCAGTCAATGATGAAAAGCAGACTTAACGGAGAACTCGAAGAGTGTTTCGTAACCTTTATTAATGAAAAAAGTTTAACAAGTATTTTAAGCAAGCATCTTTCGCTTTTCAAGGTTAAGATCGCTTGCATTTTATTGTTTCGTCTGCGAAGTTTAGACCTCTCCTTGCTCTATATGCACTGATAGTACCTGTATCTCGTAACTCTCTTCGAGTTTCAGCTTTTATAGCTTTCGAGATGGCTCGTAAAATTCCACGCTTTACGTTAGCAACCAAGGATGATTCCTCTCAATTTGTCGATACAAGCATCCAGACTGAAAAGAATTGCGTCTCTGTATTTGATGTCCAAAGGGAGTAAAAGAAAGTCGACTGTAGTTACAATTGGCCTCTATAAGTCTATACATACAATTAACTATCTTGGCATCAACCATGTGTGCATTCCTTCAAAAGTACTCTGGTAAACAAAATGTACATAATGAAGTTTGGAAAAACAAAGTCGCCATACTGAATAAAGTTACCCTCATTACTTAGTGATTGTCCCAAAAAATCCCTCTTTTAGGTAATGCCATTCAAACCAACACGTATATGACTTATTTTTCAATAAAATGTTGAAAACACACCTACCTGTCTACAGAATTCAACGAACTTTCAAGGGTTACACTAGAATGTTATATGAGCATTTTGATATAAAACGTTTGTGGTCTTGGAGCCTATGGTTGTTTACAATAGATCAACGAATAGTGAAAATTCCCTGAATTGTCGCTTCTTGAAGGCAACCGTAGCGATACAAAGCGAAGGACAAGGTAGTCAAGTGTTAAGATTACCGAGCTCCCATTTGTATTGCTATGGTTGATCAACTCTGTGAACCAAGTCGCAATATCATGAGTTTTTATTACGTTTTTATCCATAGTTCCATTCATATAGCATGAGCCGTCCCACACAATTTCATGTGCTGCTTAATATAACGGAGGGAATTTATTTTAAAGGACAGCATACGTCACATGCTTGATTTATGGACGCAAAAGGGTATTACTGGAAAGGTAGAGTCAGACTGAAAAATTCAATGCCATAGCCGGGATTTGAACCACGGATCCTTCGGTCTCTGTCCGGCTGCCCGCGCGTTGAAACACGTTAAACACTCATAAGCAATAATTAAGCAATAGCTTCTTTATTGCAGTTTCATAAGCCAAAGAAATACTTAATAATAGCAGAGCTAACGTTGAGTATGTCGGTATCGGTATGTTTACAAACAGCTACAGCACGCGGCACGGTGTGTGACCTACACCTGCGAACTCCGACAGCGTGAGGCACGCGTCGTTGTTCTTGTCACTGCATAATCACACTCATTCTGGTTAATTTTATGCGGTAAAAACTACACACACACACACACACACACACACACACACACACACACACACAACACACACACACACACACCCTTCCTACTTGCTTGCCTTAAATTTCGGCCTCAATACACACAACCCCTTGTTCCCCTCTACTCTCTTATATCCCTTGTTCCTGTTTCTCCAGCCTTACTTGTTAATTATTCTTAACCATTCTTAACCATTTATCTCTGACTCTCCCCAAGTAAACATCTATATTTCTTACATTATTTTCTCCTTTTACAGATAACATTTTTATGATTAGTAATACATCTCCCCCCTCCTTAAAATTATTCCATTTTTTGTTACGAAATTTTATCTCACCATATCAGTGTTTGATAATATAAACAACCTGCTATTCATAATCTCAAAAATAAAGAAAGTTGGAAATAAGAGGAGAAAGATTAATGTAAATAAATTTTATGACCATGTTTCGAACAAAAGCGATAGAAGGAATCGTTGAAGGTGCGTATTCCAGCATCCATGTAGAGTCTGCATGTTTTAATAAATCCATCTGGAATCATTTCGAAGATGCTTGGAAAGCAGTTAGTCAATATCTTAATTTGTGTTGACGGAAATCTCGTACGAGGGGAACGTGGTGGCAAAGTATAAACAGCGCAGCGTTCAGTTCAACGTCCTGGAAACACATTTAGATGGTCTCTAAACATACCTGTCGAAATGAGCAGGAGATATATCTTGCTGGAATCACATCCGGCATTGCACATCGAGAGGGACATCTTCCAGAATACCAGGTAGCACATCAACGAGGAACTGCTCTTATTAGTATCCACTTAACTACGGCAGAAAAAGTCATGCACCGATTATGTGACCTAAAACTATGCCAGCTCATACATATGTAGACCCACAACGTGTATGGATAGTTTTTCTAAACAATCGCATGCGGATCTACATGATCCTAGATGTGACTGTTTCTCTGGTTCAGTGTTATTTCTTCTCCTGTGAAACAACATTCGTTGTTGAAGAGCACTGCAGGTTAAAGAAATACGGATATTAGCCATGGCGCTCAGAGGCCCAAATAGAGAACTGCCTTGGCGATTGTTGTCTTTGAGGATACATGAAGCATTGAATTGTTCTGCCTCCCCATAGACACAATGCATTTCAGTTCGGACAAGCAGCCATGTCTGCACTTAATGCGAGCAGCTCAGTAAGAAAATACGCGCGTTATTAATCTGAAATGACTGGAAGTACGCCTGCGCAGCTATTAAGTGCACATCTCATACAAGATACAAGGTACTGTCTACCCACCACAAGAAGGCAAAAGAGGAATGAAGGGGAGAGAAGTTTGAGCTGTTTATCTGCTCTGTTAGTGGATCTGTTTACTAGGAAATGAGTGTATGAGAGTGGCATATGCGTCACCCATGCTGCCAGATTCAGTGCTAGTTGCAGTAACTGCAGTGATAGGTATTTTGTATAGGCGAGTTATGTGACAACACTTGCGCATTTTAAACGAATCTAGCATCTTTGTCATACTCAGAAGGCGAGCATAAACACCATCCGGACACCAAAAGTGATTACTATGAAAGGGTAGAACCAGACTGAAAAATTCAATACCATAGCCGGGATTTGAACCACGGATCTTCTGGTCTCCGTCCAGCCGCTCTAAACCATTGAGCTACTATGGCCAATGTGCCAACATGACATTAAATTCTCCAACTGACTTGTGGTTTTCCCGATAAACCACTAGGAGTTCTCATAAACACATGAGACAACTTAATGGCGACTTACAACGTGTAAGTACTTTAAGGCCCGGGCTTTATAGTTCGAACCACTATTAGGTACAATTAATGGAAATCAATAGTGATTACGTTACACATTCCTCTAGCTTGCCTTCTTGTGCTGGGCAGATAGTAGTCATAAAATACAATGTAGTTGGTAATCAACATGTTTCAATTTTCAGAAGAAGCTCTGAGAAAATGAACTTAAAAACTGGAGTACGGGCTTTGCTTCACTTTTAAATTACTCAGGGTATGCCAGTTCGACAATATAGGATAAATTGCTACAAAAATTTACAGGTTTACACTATTTCTTAAAACAACCAGAAACTGCAAAGAATTCTATATACAATTTTCTTTAACAGTGTTTAAATTATATGGCATTACTACTACTACTACTACTACTACTACTACTACTACTATTATTATTATTATTATTATTATTATTATTATTATTATTATTATTATTATTATTATTATTATTATTATTATTATTATTATTATTATTATTATTATTATTATTATTATTATTATTATTATTATTATTATTATTATTATTATTATTATTATTATTATTATTATTATTATTATTATTATTATTATTATTATTATTATTATTATTATTATTATTATTATTATTAGTTTTAAATGTCTACATCGTGTGGAGCACCTCATTAATTAGTATACTAAAAGGAAAACCAAAACGTTTCCTGCAAAAATATTAATGATATCTGCATAAAATTTGAATCGTATTCATGGTGTGATTTAAATTGTGACAAAAATTTGGCAAAAAAAATGATAAAAACCACACGATTTAAAAATTTCAGCAATGGATGATTCAAATGGCTAATTTATAGAGTGTCGTCTTGTGTCAGATTATGTCACCCGAGTAAATTCAAAAATATTTATTATCATTTTGTATCTTTGTTTATTCTTTGAAATGATTTTGCTAAGCAGAAAAAGTAAGGTTAGCGTTACCACGCCACTGAGTTGACAAGTTGTTATTCACGGTCATTATGTCATATATTTATACTTCGAGAAGGGTGAAAGTACTGTTTATAGTTTTGTACTTTGCCAGTCTGATAGTTACTACCCATAATAATGTGTTTTTAATTACTTTCGACAAAAGCAGGTGTTAAATCAGCATTCCATTCCTCGGCTCTGGAGCAATGTCTTATCTCTGGCCGTAGTATCGCAGTGAGAATTATTTTATGCTGTTATGATTGAAAAATAACAACTCCTCTTCTTTAAATATGTTGGAATTTATTCCGCAAAACCATTAATATATTCAATTGCAATGTTAAATGTCCCAGATGCTGTCCTTTCATAACATGATTTATGTTGCATCGTTGCACTTACAGAACGTCACCAGAAAGAAACACGTCTTACTCTGACGATGATCTTGTATTGAATTACGCCAAATTATATGAATATTCTGTATTCACTGTGCACAGCGTTTCTAGACCATCTAAATAACCTCTATCCTATTGATCCACGTCATAACATTACGTATTTATATTATTGTAACAACCAACAGTAACGCTATTACGCAAGTTGTACCACTCTGTGGCCTACCCAGTTTTACATTCGATTTTATACAAATCACATTCTCTAGAACAATCCAGAACAAATGCTTAAATATTTGAACAAATATGAAATTACCGTCACAACGTTGGTGGCACAAAGAGCTCACCAAGAGCTCCGGGTGTTGTGCTTCAGTTACGGGGGCAGCCCCCCTCTGGTTACTCCTTACTCATAACTACATCACTTTTGCCAGGGAACGTCTGAACATGATAAGGTACTTAGGTCTATTAGAGATTTGCATACCTATGAACCTCCAATAGTACTATGTTAGTTATAGTTTGGTTTAACATATGAATATAACGAAATAACATAATATCAGCTGTAACAAAGAAAACTGAAAATATGTAATACAATGATAATAATGGTCAGGTACAAAAATACCTGAAAACTTTACATTCACATTTTGAAGCAGTCTATAAATAAATTATGTATATTATTTCATCCATATGACGTAAGCAGGATATTGGCATATAATGCTTAAAACAAAGGCTTGGTATTAACGAATCGCGGATTAATTGCAGAGTATTTATCTCTTCCTAAGAAGTAAGAATCATGCAGCAATTATGCTTCCTTTATCTACAAACCTATCTTTATGTAATGAATATCGCCCAGTATTTGTTTCCACTTGCTGGGGATTATAACATTACAAGTAGATCGACTTAATTGTTTTATTCAAAAAGTAGATATTGTTCTTCAAGAGGGTTTGTACCTTTATTCTCTTAATGTAACATATTTTCTTTGTTTTTGCAGCTCTGCATTTTTCGTAATTTAGCCGTTGTTACCAATAGCATATGCAGCGGGAGGTACCGAGTTCGAATCTCGGTTAGGGTTTTCCCTTATCCTGATAGAGAATGTCGGGTAACTCTAAGCTCCATGGACCCCGGACTCATTTGAGCATCATTTCACCAATTTCATCCATCGTCCGATATGACTTAACGTTGGAGGACATAATTACAAAAAAAAAAAAAAAAAAAAAAAAAAAAAAAACGCAGCGGGTGCTGATCTGTTTGTGAACAGAACGCAAGTAGAAATTAGTTTTCTTATGTAGTATTATTTGTATTGATTTTGTTCCTCGAATAGTCTGAATATCACTACAGATTAAGTACATCAACTTATTCAGCAATCCTAAACCATTTATTATATTAACCGTAATAAGCATATGACTTTTTAAAATTCTTGTTGGAATCATTAAGTAGGTAGCAAATTGAATAAAATACATTACTCTTTCTATACAGAAGGGACTTTATGTACAATTTTATTGGAATGAACCGGTCATAAATTGGGTACATTGAGTTTGGTTCATTAAATTAATACTTAGTTTAGAGACAGAAATTAATTTTCATTCTCGATATACCAATGATATGGTTTTTAAAACCCCCGTATTTGGGAGATTCTTTCATGATGATTAAATAAGATAGCACTCTGGCTTCAAACTGAAATACCATATATTCCAAAGTATCTCAATAGTTGCTTTCGGATTTTCTCAAAATGTATTGATTATTATATGTTTCAAATGGGATGATGTTTGTCCTTGCGCGCTACTAGGTGAGCAACCAATCGGAGTCCTGCGGTGTTGTCGTATTGCATTCCCCTAAGTGGCGTGTGACGAGCGCCAAACTAATCAATCTCAAATAAATACTATTCGCACCAAGACAAAAATTCATATTTTGCCAAAACTGATCCATGTGGAAGGAGAGAGTAAAGTATTTAACATAACCGTAAAAACCCATATTTTTAGCCCAAATAGTTTTCCTAATACAAATAAATAAAGTAGATACCATTATATTATAACAATGCATTGCGACGTAAGCACTGTAATGAACATCGTTATTGGTTGGCATGTATGCGTGAACGTATATTTGAAATTACTCAGAACTGAAACGTAAACATTTGACATGACGTGATAAAAGAAATGTGTAGTTTGAATAAGCCAAGGTATTTGTTAAATTCGATGAGAGGAAACAATACACTTCCTGCTGGTCTGGCAGAACGTGTCTGGTCACATTATATCTCTGTTTATGAATGGTTCGTAATCTCTATTTACTCTAGTCTAGAGAGTTCAGAGCATTATTATTCAATTACTTTTCCATGAATAAGAGTATCAGCTGGATCAATGAGATAAGATCCACCTTCCCCCTTACTACTGCCAGAACAACCCTATTGAGTAGTGTGAGCTCAAATTGTGTTGCAAATAGAAATAATATTTTTAAACTTACTGACGTTGAACGACTTATTCACGAAGAAATTAACAAGGGACACAGCAAGACCGGGAAAACTGCGTGAGACATCAGATAAACCACAAGAAGACGACTTTTGGAAAGAAATAGCACGTAACGAGATTTTGGAACCTATCATCATAAATTTGCAGTACTCAGACGATGAAGACAATGACAATGACGAATTATCTCTTAACGTAAGTAACATTCACAGCTATACGTATGCACCGCTGGTATTTTCATTGGATTAAAAAAATAAGTAATTCATAAACTATAATTAATTTTAAACTAAATATTTAAACCATTTGCGTAATATACGAATAAACATGTTGCAATTATGATTTCAACAACTGCATTATTATAAAACTTTGGAAAATTCAGTTTGCGTTAGCGCCAAGAACACTCGCAAGTGTGCGCGAGAGAGGGAAGTATAAAAAGAGTGGGGATAACGAGGTGGCAACGCTGACGGCTCTAACGCATCTGATTCGCTACAGGCGAGGACTCTTCCCATTTGAAACACACAATAGTCATAAATATAGACAACCAAACTAATGAAGTATAGTCTTCATATGTCTCTTACAAATGCAATATAACATGAAAAACTTTAATCGTCAAGGACTGGTAAGAATTCATAAATACATGCCAATATTGTTGGTTATTTTTCTTGGGAGAGGTACTTTCTCTTTCGTAACATAAACTGAAGATAGGCGAGTATTGAAGATCGAGTATTACTTCTTTACTACGTAAGCAAACAAGCAATCCTGGAAACACGTTTATGGGAACGGAAGATTTTTTTTTTTTTTTTTTTTTTTTTTTTTTGTGAATGTAACCCACTTAAATTCAAAATGACATTCTAAATCAAATATCAGAATTTTGTGGCTCTCACAACATTTGAAGTATAGAGTGTGTTGAACTTGCTTCTTCAAAGAACCTGATTCTAATTCCAAACATGCACAAAAATTAGTGACACTCTGATGAGCAGCCAATATCTTAAATTCAATGCAGAGAAGCATTACCTAGCTGTTGGCAAATCATACTGGGTCTTCAACAACTGCAACCAATTCCAAGTTCTTCTACAGATCATACGATAACCATTGCTTCCCAGTCGTACTTATGATTTTACCTCCGACATGTTATCCATTTGGATTGCCGATATTTAAAATTATCCAAACTGTGTATGAAATTGCAGCTGGACTTTCTCATTACATTTGAAACTAATTAATATTCATTTCAAGTTTTAGTTACCGCACAGATCATACGTTAAAAGTCCAGTAAAACATACATCCATTGCCTATACTATGTTATCCATGCTTAGCATTATATTTATAAAATAGGGCTCCAGGATGAAAAAGATGCAGATAAAATTTGTGTGATATTCACGATCTGGTATAATAGAAGAAACATGGATATTCTTCAGAAAATTGATTTGGTCTAAGTAAGAGGTCCCGAGTTCGAATCTCGGTTAGGGTGAGTTACCTGGATAAGGTTTTTTTTCGGGTTTTCCCTTATCCTCAAAGACGAATGTTGGGTAGCTCTAAGCTCCGTGGACCCTGGACTCATTTGAGCATCATTTCATCCATTTCATTCATCATCCGATATGACTTGACGTTGGAGGACGTAAATTGCCCCCAAAAAATTGAATTTAAAAGTAATATTCAAGATTTGATTACAATTTATTATATTTCAAAATTGAGGAAAATAATTTTGTAAACAATGTAATTTTTACCGATGAGGCAACTTTTCATATAAACGGTACTGTGAATTGACACAGGATTTGGGATTCACAGCCAACTCATGAGTTCATTGTGCGTTCAAGTGAACGTTTGATGTGGACTTACGCATAACAAGCGTCATCCCCGACATGCTGACCAGGACCTGGCAAGAGGTAGAACTATGTTTGGATGTGTGCCCTGCCATAAATGGAACCCATGTTAAAATTTCCTGAATTGTAATAAAATATTGAGAATATTGCCTTTAAATTCGCGTATGACACAAACTAAGATGTTGATTTAATATAAATATTTTAATTCAAAGTCCCGGAGCTCTTTTGTGGAAACCCTGTACCTATATGGATAAATATAGTGTGCAATCTACTTACAAAATATGACGTAAAGTGTACTCTAAAGCAACAAGTGAAGGAAGAAAAACGATGGAACTGATCAAGAAGGGAAGAATGATGACTCGGGCGCTAATTTAGAATAAACTGCTTGCTAAAGAGATGCACTGGAATGTGTAGTGTTTAACGCCCGCTTTTACTACATACGTCACCGCAGGCGATGACACTGATTATACATGAGATGAAGATGGATCGCCAGTGGAATGAGATGGCGGGGGAAACTGGAGATCCCGGAGAAAACCCGCCCCAGCGCCGTGTTGTCCACCACAAATCTTACCGTGCAGTCGCCTGCGATCGAACCCAGGCCGCCTTGGTGAGAGCCAAGCGGTCTAAGCACTGATCCACGGCACGGCCACGATGCACTGGAAGGAAAGCTAAGTCGAGCAAAGGTTCATGTCAGAGAAAACGAAAAGAAAGCTGAAAAGAGGGAAGAATGACGGAGGAGTTTGCCAAGAAAGACTTACTCTGGGCCAAATATAATCTATATGAACCTTATCTTTTTTGATTGATCCTAAAAGATTCACAGAGGAGGGATATAAAAGTTGGCTGCCTATCCCTTATTGCCTTGACAACAGATTCCTAATCCACAGAGCTATTGATCTGTCGGAAGTAGGGGAGGATGGGCCATTTAGAACCACGGGGCACGATGTATCAGGTTAAATAACTTCAGTAAAAGATGTAAAATTACTTTTCTCCTCTCGGGTATGTTGGTATAACAAATCTACCGATTTGCATTTGTTTTCTACAATACTCAGTTCTCGCTATTAGTTTTCTGCTGGTATTATGGTGCTACAGCGAAGTGATTTTCCTCGTAACCGATGGATTGAAATTTTGTTGAAAGTTAGAGATAGTGAGCTACAATAATTCAAATGATGTTGCATGTATATCTTAAAATCAAATAATGTACAAACACGATCTCACAACAGCTTTGTTAAGAAAGGAGACACGCTACACCGATTAACATGCTCGCAGTGAACGCGTCCAGCGTGTGACGCCACAGCACTTCGTTCTGCTGCCCCAGAGAAAGCACAAATAGTTTTAATCGTGCGAAATGCAGCAATGTAGAAAAGTCAGGAAGCATATCAGAATAACACCACTCTCGTATAAAGGTAATTTCAGTAATATTTTATCTTTTTATGTTTTTAATTTTGAAGATGGTCCACTTATAATGCGGAAAAAATAGGTCAAGATGCAATACAAGAAGTTTTGCATGGTGTTCTTAAGGACAGTGGGACGTGTGAATGCCTCAAAAAATCGAATTTTTGTTGTATGTCTTATAAAAATCTGCAAGATTTTACGAATCCAATGATATATTGCATTATAGGTATTCTTAATATTTAAGCCCTTTAAATGGTGATTTGAAAATGGCGTCACCATGTCCACGCACCCTTTTAAATACATACATAACCATTGAAATTAAAATTGTTATAAATTTGTGATTTGTGGCAGCAGAGCTATGCGGTAAATTTTATGCTTGTTGTTGGTATCTCTGCTGCAGATGTGGCTACATGTGTACTTGCAGATAGCTCTCACAATATGGCGAATTGTTTACATTTGAAATACGTGTGGATTATAGTTGCAGTTTTGTTTACAGTTCAAATTATCGACTTGAGTGTTATTTATTTAAGGTGATTTGTAGCTTTGCTATAAATATGGGTAGAGTAAAGCGTTTTGGCTGGAGAAAGGCGGTGTTTTGTCGTAAAAACACGGAAAACAGTGACACTGAAAGTGTATCTAACCTTCCTAGTTGCAATAAATTTTCAGCTTCTAGAAAAAAATTGTCTCACATTCAACTAGATGATGACAACAGCTTTTGCGTAGATAACAGTGGAGCTCAGAAAAGTATAGAGAAAAGTAGAAAAGTACAGGATTATGGTGAGTTAGCTGAAAAACCTGTTGCTTTAGTTTTTTTGCATTTTCCCACAAGTTGCAATTTTATATGTTTGGGTACAAATTTCTCAGAAACCACTTATGTTAGAGGTCTGAAACGTTTTGTATTGCCACAGACCATTATGTTTAATAAAATGACCGTAAAGATATTTTCAGGTAAAATATTTTAAATTTTTAAAAATTTAAAATCTGTGTATTTTAAGGCAAAGAATAATGGTATCATATTCAATTTTTTTGTCGATATACTTCACTATATAAAAATTCTAACACTGCCATTTTATGCATCACTGAGTACTTTATTTCTCCTAAAAATTGGATTCTTTTTGAAAACAACTATGGCGGTTATGTGTAACTAAATAATAACATGTGTTTAGAAAATTTCGTTTGTTGACGTCATTTTAGAAAGCATCTGAGAAAAGTTATGAATTTATATTACATGTTTTGCTTTATCAACATATTAAGAAATAGTTGCTAGTTAGATGGTATGAATTTCATTGCCCTGTGACAAAGCAAACCCATGAATTTTGATTTTTCAAAAGTGTGTAGTTAAACGCAAGCATTGTGCTTTCCACACGTCCCTCTGTCAAGGAAAGTTGGTTGATCAGGTAGATAAATTTCATTCAATATCTTACCCAACTTCACCTACTCTTTCATGATACATCCACGAGGTAAAAATGATCCTATTGAAAGGTTGACTCCAAACAATGACAAGATGTCTTTTGCGGAGTATGAGGGAGAACGAGTCAAATATTTGTTGCATTCTTCTAAGATATGTTAATTTCTCATATTTCAACATTTCGGAGAAACGGCACAAATACATAAACTGTACACGAAGTGAAACACTTATACGCATTACAAATATCTGTCATGTCCCACTTGGCTTCGATCCCAGGACCTCCATTAGAAAGGACGAACTTGATGTATCTGAGGCCATTTGAAACTGTTTGGTGCTACACTACACGTCCTAACGTTATCAAGAACATCATTCTACTTGCCTTGGTTAAGAATGCAGGACGACAGCTTACCAAGAAACGAAGAAAATGTCTTATCTATACATACAGAATATTTCAGAATTCAATCAACTTTCAGGAGATGTATACCCGCAGTTTACGTGTTTTAACGCTACTTATCCGCAAAGAGTTGGCTTGCAAATGAAATGACGTAGAAATAAAGACAGACTTCTCCAAAAGCCTGATTTCTTTGAGCGCTGTGACCTGAGTGCGACAAAGCTACATTGACGGACATAACGTTGAAGTATTCTTAAGCTACATATTATTATTATTTTACTTAACACTGTAATTGCTTAGTGCATTGTTCCCAATTGCTCATACGCTAAAACGAAGTATGTTTTCTAACAAGCGTGTAACGAAATGAAATGTGTGGTGTTTAACGCCCGCTTTTACTACATACGACACCGCAGGCGGTGACACTGATGACAGATGAGATGAAGATGGAGCACCGGTGGAATGAGATGGCAGGGAAAACCGGAAGTCCCGGAGAAAACCCGCCCCAGCGCCGTGTTGTCCACCACAAAGCGTGTGACGGGATACCTGCAAACCCCAAGTACGTAATTACAGAAATGCAAGAGAAATCTCTCGAAAACATTCCGAAGATTATGGAAATACCCAGATACCTACATCAAATGTTTAGCACAAACTCTGTAGTGTAAAGATTATTGTTCAAAGGACTAGGATTCTGTAGTCGACAATACAGCAGCAACAACAGCAACAACAATAATAATAATAATAATAGTAATAATAGTAATAATAATAATAATAATAATAGTATCATAATATCTCGAGTTAGGTGGAGACATTTCGATGAACAAAGTTTGATCCCATGTTTTAGTATACAGTTTAATTTCACCTTTATAGGCGATAAATTAACACAGAGGGCTGGCCCCGTAGCTCAGTCGGTAGAACACCTGCCTGTCGTTCCATGGGTCCCGGGTTCG
This sequence comes from Mantis religiosa, assembly GCA_030765055.1. NCBI lineage: Eukaryota > Metazoa > Arthropoda > Insecta > Mantodea > Mantidae > Mantis > Mantis religiosa. The sequence goes on along the minus strand of CM060950.1, from coordinate 28,756,217 downwards.
AAATGAAATGAAATGTGTAGTGTTTAACGCCCGCTTTTACTACATACGGCACCGCAGGCGATGACACTGATGATACATGAGATGAAGATGGAGCACCAGTGGAATGAGATGGCGGGGGAAACCGGAGATCCCGGAGAAAACTCGCTCCAGCGCCGTGTTGTCCACCACAAATCTCACTTTGCGGTCACCTGGGATCGAACCTGGGCCGCCTTGGTGAGAGCCAAGCGGTCTAACCACTGAGCCACGGCGCGGCCTCCCAGGTTCGATTCCCGGCGTTGGGGGTGGGGACTTTCTCCGACCAAGATAATTCCCCATCTTCCGCAGAGTCTGGAAGTATGAATGAGAGTGTGAATGTGTTCGTGATCTAATGATTAAAAACCAAAGATAACGAGTTAACACTTTCAGTATGTTCCAAAAGGAGAACGGCCGCCGATATGACCATAGCAGTTAAAGGCGGGGTATAAATGGAACAAGGAAAAAAAATTAACACAGATTAAATGGCACTTTTCATTCTTAATATTACCAGTGATGGGTAGCAAAATATGTTCCAAATTACTCTTCCACCATTCTACAGTTAATACTTAAACATCTCATACATTACATTCGCATGATTTTTGCCCACTATTGCTTTATTTTATGCAGTGTCTAGAAAATATTCTTGCTAAAGTAACTACATTCTGCCATAGTACCAGGTGGATGAAAGTGATATTCAAATGTTTACAAGCCAGTCGCTATATACTGAGATGGAAACTACACATACTTTCCATAACAGCTGAAGAAAGAATTGAACATAGCAGCATTTTAAAAATGACAAAGGTATTGAATATATCAAATTAATATCTCGGAAACGGCTGATGCTACAAACCGATATTTTGAATAAATTGTGGGTGTTTTAAGGATCCTTTTTGTGCAGTATGGTTTTGTCTATCTCTTATGATTTAAGCAGTTCTATCAAAGTATACACAATTCATCCCGAATGAAGAGGGCTTTGCAGGCTATTTCCAAAATATCCAAAAGAATTGTATAAATACTGTCGCGAACCCGATCGCGATAGCGTGGCTTGTGTACACAAAGAGCCTGGAGATATGGAGTATGCCGGAACAAATAAAGATAGCGCGAGATAAAAGACCTGCCGGCACAGATAGGGTTACGCTTCTGGAAAGTGATAGAACAGTCGATTCCTGTTTGTTCCAGAAATCTCTCGAAATTATCTGTGAGTTATTTAAAGGAGCGACGACTTGCCAAGGGCAGTCGTGAGTAGTTAACAGTTGTAAAGACATGTAACAAGAGTAAACAGTGGAAGTGGAGTAAGCTGTTTGTTATTGTCATCGACCTTGGTGTTGTAGATTGAAATATGTGATGTAATTCTGCTGCTACGCAGTGTGTTTCTACGCAAATAAAGAACTTTTATAATTTCGGCAAATTGGACTTTTAATTATACGAACCCACAAAGTCACAATATCTTAAATATACCTATGGCATTTTAAACAAAACGATTGGAGTCACCGTTAAAAACGACAACCTATAAGTGTTTTATATTTGGAGTAAAGCGGCTTTCTTGAAAATCTTAGCGAGTTCGGGGATTTCTGTAGTCGATTCCTTGGACGCTCACTATGGCCATTATTTTGATTGACTCTCTCTGGATGGCTAGGTGTGTGCTGGGACGATTTCTCTTCCCTTCCTCATTTCCTATCATTCTGTTTCTCCTTTCGTGTTTTAGGTAGGCTTAGGGGCTGTGCAGGTCGAAAAAATGGCGCGGATGCTTGCTCGTTGGTAAGTTCTCGGCCCTATCACACAGCAGCCACTTTTAAACCATCTCAGTTGGGAGGAATTCTCCACTGTTCTGTAGGTGTGACGGATACTACAGTTTGGAATCCTTAAGAACCTCTGCGCGTATCTAACTGCCAGCATATAGCCTGCTGCATTCCCTCACCTCACCTCCCCCTCCTGGAGGTGGTAAGAACGAAAGTTTGGGATGAGGTATGAGATGTTCCCTTCATACTCATAGTTCTCCAGTTTTACCATATCTTATAGATTTCAAGGCAATTTACATGTAAATAAATTTTTGGAGGGGTTTCAAGCGGTGTGAAAGTAACAAACACGGACGTTTGAGTAGGTATGACAATTATTACGATACATTAAACCTGTGTAAAACTAATGTCACGCTATTCAGCACAACCGCACTGATATCCTAGGGGTAAACTTGCATTTTTTCCTACTAGGTGCTCAGTTACAAGTGACTGAGTGACTGTTTTATAAATATAACTAATAACAGCAGTTGGAACTAAACACATTTTATCAGTTAGGTACTTAGAATAGCGGAAACGATAACCAGTGGCACTGTTACATGCATTCAGAAAACACTACTGATGAGTCGTTCAAGCGAACTGCATTCGAAGTGCACTCAACCGAACTTAACTCTTACTGTCACTGTCAACTCCAAATCGACCCTAATCGGTTGGGCTCAACTCTACTACCTCGACAGTCCGCCGGAAGTCTGTCGATCCCTTATATAGATCCCGGATAGAAACGAACGTTCTAGAGAGAGAAACTGCAAGAAACAGGTACACGAAATTTGCGGGAGCAGAAAGGCGGCACACAATGGCTACTGTTCTGCTCGGGCTATTGTGCAGCCGCAGACAACACCAGGTAGCTGGAGCAGTAAGGGCTTAGGTAAAGTCTGTTTAGTTGACTCGTGTGCACGTCGGCCGCTGCCTTTGGCGAACCCTTATAATCGTTTTACAACACTGACCCTCCTTCTCCCAGATCTTTCTGCAAGGTTGCCACCTTTCACGATACGTCATGGGTATTGTACGAGGTTTCGTCTAAATAAATTATCTTATGTCCATTACTGCAAAGCTTCCTTAGTTTTGACGGTATATATACATATATATGGCTACAATTCTACTGGATTCTGTAATAACCCTTAACTTATTCAAAGTGCGGTATTTGAAACCCAGCTCCTTTAGAAGGCCGCGCAAAGTGCAGTGCCCATAAGGAAAACCACAAATTTCTTGCAAATGTGCAGCCAATTCGTCTAAGGTGGGCGCTCTCCCTTTTGCATAGAACCTATAAATTTCTCGATGAATTAAGTCGCATGTGAAACTATCTACTTTAGAGAAACGTTTCCTTTTGTTTTCACACTTGATCGACGTCTTTGGTATTCCTTTCGTCACAATATTTCTTACTGTATTTCTGTGAATACCCAGAATTTATCATCAGGTTCATTGCACTACCCCTTACCAAGATTATTTGTCAGCACATATTTATATGTGTTCAAAACAAGCGCTTGAATTTGCTTAGAATGAGTTCCCGTTATAACTTTGTTTTTTGAGGCTTTTCCAGTAATATAACTCGGCCCAGTTATTCACACTATTGTCATCACTTTAATTATTTTCACTTGACTGAAAGTTATCTACTACTTCATTTGCATTTACCACTGCATTTCCCTCCCACGGTCTCCACATCGTGACGCACAACGAATTTCTGCACGTAATGAAACAGATCAACTGGAAGTTGAAACTTTAGCAACTGAGACTCCACGTGGAGTAAACATGCTACTGACAGTTCGAGAAAATCAGGGTTGCTATTGGTATTCAACGACAGTGTTCCATTTCTGAAGTGTGGAGATAGATTTATGACGGTCGTTTTAGTAAGCGGAAGGGTCAGGTTCCTTTGCGCGGCAACTGCACTCGCGTTCACTAGACAGACTCTGTGACATTCCCGCACAGCTGGCTCGTCTAACTCAGATTATTGCAATTCTACTGATATATGCAGTGAACGCTATAAAAGCCAGAACTTTCTTAGTATCCTTAGGTAAGGACGTTTCATTTCTTTTTATATTTATATTGTAATCAAATCATTAGCAGGGCATGGTGAATAATTGTATAAAAAGAAACAAATTTTTAACATAAATCTCGGTCAGGGTGAGATACCTCGATACGATTTTTTCCGGGGGTTTCCCTTATTCTTAAAGACGAATATCAGGTAGCTCTAAGCTCCATGGACCCCGGATTCATTTGAGCATCATTTCACCAATTTCATTCATCGTCCGATATGACAACTTTGGAGGACGTAAATTAAAAAAAAAAAAATCCTTTCCTCCTTGGTTTCTTTAGGCGTTAAGGCTTTCAAATGGAAGTATGAGGGTCCTTCAATAAATAACCAAACTAATTTTTTAATTAACACATAATGGCTTTATTTCACTAGCATTTACCTACACACTTTCGAAGTATTCTCCCTTTGATGAAATACAATTATTCCAATGATTTGCCCATTGTTCGAAACACTCATTGAACCCATATTTGGGCAGTCTGTTTAGGATACCCATGGCATCATTGTTCAACTCCTTATTACTTTGAAAATGGCGACCACGAAGCTCCTGTTTCACTTTAGGGAAGAGGTGAAACTCGCCTGGTGCGAGATCCGGAGAATAAGGTGGATGAGGCATGATTTCAATGCCCATTTCTGCGGTGACATCTTGAGTTGTACGAGCTCTGGTCACTCTGGTCACTTTTCGACGATTTTTTTCTTCAGTGGCCCCTTCAGTACGTCACAATAGTAAGCAGCATTTACTGTGCGTTGATTAGTTACAACATGATCATACAGAATGCCCTGTTTGAGATGCATGACCTCTCCTGCACTTTTCTGAACTTTTGCTTTCTTGGGCCTAGGGCTCGATGAATGTTTCCACTACGAACTCTCCTGTTTTGTTAAAGGGTCGTAATGATGGAACCAACTCTCGTCACAAGTGATTACCCTATTCAGAAAGACTGGCTTCCGTCGTAACCTTCCGAGCCATTCTTGACATTTCATGACGCGGCGAGCCTTCTGTTCTTCCTTCAGCACGTGCGGTACCCATTTCGCTGCAACTTTTCGATAGCCAAGATCATTACAAATTATGCAATCTAAAGTTCTAACGGACAAATGCATTATGTCTGCAACTTTCGAAATTGTTATGCGATGATCTCCTCGCACAACTGCGTCAATTGTGTTAATGTTGACTTCCGTTTTTGCTGTTACGGGTCTTCCAGGGAGCAAAGAATCTTGAAGATCTTCATGACACCCTTTGAAACATTTATACCACTCAAAGACTTGTGTTTTGCCTAAAGCTTGGTACTTGTATGCTTGCTGCACCATTTCAAAGGTCTCTGTAGGAGTTTTGTCTAACAGAACACAAAATTTCATTGATACGTGTAGCTGCAATTTCAGTTCCATGGTGGGTACAGTAAATACGACCTCAAGTATTGGGCTCTAACTCCCAAATGATTGACTCTGCAGCCCAAATGACCTTGTTGTCGACGGGCCCTTAAACACCACACACACACACTCACTTGACTCTGCATGACTGGGACTCACAGCACTTCTAGAGGAAGGATTCAGCTTTCCACCACTAGCAGCCATGGCGCTCCAGGGCGGTTTATTTAAATACAATTAAATTAGTTCGGTTATTTATTGAAGGACACTCTTATTTAATCACTGCTCGTTTTTTTCAAATCCTCCATTTTCGTGAAACCTGCAAACATGTCTTGTTTAAAATTTTGTCTTTCAAAACCTAAACTAGCTATTGACCTGTAACTATGGATATAAGCTTGTCACAGTGTCGCCATCTCTATGTGAGGCCCGGGACTTATCAGCCGACCCTCGTTAAATGTATATAAACAAAACATGAACTATTCGTTTTTGTTTTGTAGAATGTGTCCTGTGATGGAAAGGAAGTAATTTAAATTCTCTCACAAGTTTTCTGTTTATCACTTGATCGGTAGGAAGCAGACCGCAAACCTAATCAGAATGCTGAAAACATGAAACGTGACTCAGTGAAAGCAGTTGATCTGGTTCCTCTAGAAGTGGCCCATACTGTCACTGATGGATGGCCCTAAAGTATAAATGATTATGTGGAAGAACAATGGTACACTTAATGTCGATTCTCAGTATGATAAATCATTGGTCGATACGAAAAGGCAAATAGGGCAAAACATGTCGCGTTTTACTTTTTTATTTTAGATTGAAGCACAGATTAACAACTTGCAGTATAATCAGCAATTTTAGACTCATTCCAGTTTGAATAATATCGCTACGAGAAAAACCGCCCTTAAATACTTTTAGATAAAAAACTGGATAGGAAATGGTACTTAGAAGTAAAGTTATAATATCCGAATATATAAGAGAAAGTAATCTGCATCTAAACGCTTAAGCAATAATTTTTAATGTATCACTCACTACAATCCTTTGTTACTAATAATGCAACAATGCATAGTGTTACCTACACTAATATCTCCTCTGAACTTATTGATGATCTTGCCTCGAAGTTAATTGGTATACGTATTAACTAAATATGTACCAAGTAGTTAGAAATTAGTGAAGTTTGTGCTAATTTCAAAAGATGTGTGCAGGAAAAGTGAATTTTTTAGTGGTAGGCACAAGCTTATTATGCTTTTTGAATTATTACGTTTAATAATATTGAATGAATTAATAATAATGTCTTATTAAGGTGATTGAAATTATGAATATCCAACTTCTCTAACCAAGATACGCCTAACTGAAACAGGAAATGCATATTTTAACTATTAGGTACCTTTTAGTTAATGTTTTGTAATAATTTTAGCACAATATAATTTACACATACACTTCACTGGTTTCAATATTAATTTCCTTCTATTATTCAGTCTCTCATTAAATCATACCATTCTAAAATTTAATGACGAGAATTGTTGTCTAATACGTTCACTCAAAATTGGTTGGTTCACTAAATAAGTTTGTTTAGTCATGTCACATTTTATAGGTACCTTCATCTGGGGCTACAAATCGTTTATTATATAGGAAAAAGAGATTGTAAAAATCCTCCTGCTATTACTATGCACATTTCATTTGAATGTTCCTCTCAAATCAAGTACAACCTTGCTCTTTGTATATTCAGGTGTCAAACAGCGCAGCAGGAATTAAGAAAGTATTTGTAAATGTACACGTAATTTAAGGTTATTTGAAAAGTACTGCTAAATAACAGTAACTGTTTGTAATTTAAATGAAGATTCTACTTACCATCCTGAAAGAGATAGTCCGGAAGAGAATGCAACAATAAATCAGTTGAGACATTTAAAAGAAGCATAAAGGCCAAGCACTTGTAACTCCCGCAATTAAATCAATAGAAAATGGACCATCTGCAAAGATATGTCCTGAGAAAAACAGAGCTAAGATACAAAAGAAGAAATTCCGGACAGGTCAACAAAGAGAAAAGGAAGCTGAAAGGTCAGTGAAAAGCGTCGTGCAATAAGAAAACAGCAAATGATCAAAATTATTGAAATGACCCTTTCTAAAGAGAAAACGAGACACACATGTAAAGTTTCAAGTACCATTTTGTGAAACAACCTCGCTATTCATATCACGAATTTGGTGAAATCAGGAAGGTTAGCCATTTGATACCTTGCGCTTCAAGAGGTAAGGGCCACAGCATAGTGCTCACACTAAAATCAGTCTCCGACAAACCAATTCCAATAAGTTCGAAGAAGTAGAACGTCCTCATTTCCTTGTTTCTACTCATACAACCATTTGTTATTAGCTCTCTCGGGATTTGCCACACACTGGTGTTTGTAATGATGACCCTGATTTAATAATTGAGCACGACAAAAAAAAATCAGTAAACATTTTTGTTAAATATGTATAAGGGGGAGTCAAATGAAAACCTTAAATTTGTAATAACAAATCGAAATTTCGCGCCATTATCTTGTAAATTGGTAAGCGTGCTACCAACAGCGTGCAGAATGGCCTATAGATGGCAGCATAGTGCAGATGCACACATACCGTAGCAGTATGAGTATAAAGAGGGCCGCCCCACCTGCCACTTGCACCAGGGAAGAACAGCGTTTCGTTATTCGGTCTTTGCGTAGCAAATGTGTGAAGCCTATTGAAATTCATCGACAAAAGAAGGTTCAGTATGGTGATGCATGTTTGTTACAGCAGCAAGTCTACGAATGGAGTAGGAAGCTCGCAAATGGTGTAACTTCAGTGGGAGATGCTCCACGTCCAGGTCAGGCACAACGAGTTGTGACTCCATAGAACATTGCAGCAATTGAAGCCATAGTGAAGGAAAACCGCCAAGTGACACTCAATGACATTGCAGCATATCCACTGTCACCAGTGCATCATACACAGATCTCCTAAAAAATCATCTGCAGCCTGCAATCAAATCAAAGCGATGTGGATTGCTGTCAGCAGGTGTCCTTTTGCAACATGATAATGCAAGGCCCCACACTGCCCGTACAACAGTTGCAAAATCACAGACCTGCATTTTGAGTGTCTTCCTCATTCATCATACTCACCAGCCCTTGCACCAAGTGATGTCCACATGTTTGAACCACTCAAAGATGCAATGGGAGGAAAGAAGATCCGTTTCGATGAGGAGGTACGCCACACGGCGCATGAAGGATTGCGTGGACTACTAAAAGAATTTTTTTTCTTTCTAAAAGCATTTATGCACTTTGTAAGCGTTGGAGGACTTGCATTGAGCGTGGGGAGATTATGTTGAAAAGTGATACAGCTTTGTACCGTTTCTGCACAATAAATAATATTATTAAAATATTCAAGGTTTAATTTGATTCATCCTTATACTTATATAAAAATGAGCAGCATTCTTATAAACGGGTAATACGCTCAAATTAAAATATTATACAAAATTTAATAGTTATACAAAATGACTTGCTAGGCTTTCTTATAGTTCTTAATCATGTTTTCAAGCTTTTAGGTAATTAAATAACTATGGGAACAAAGAAAAACTACAGAGGTTCAACATTTCACTTCCTGTGATTTAAAAATTCACTCGACCAATCCGAACGGTAGGATGCTTATAGGCTATGCTGCTTTTCCATAACTAAGATTATCGCGGGATGGTTAAGGAAATCAGACGTTCTACCCAAGTTTCACATCCGGGACTATACAAGTTAACATTATGAGGGGCAAAAGGAAGAATTCGCAATAAAAGTCATATGGTTTATTGTGCGATAATTTCCATTAAAAAGTGGAAGGGAACTGAAATTAGTTATCAATCGAGTTTACCTATATAGTATGGAAACATGTTGTGTTGTTTTGATGAATTTGAGCTGTAACGACCTCACTGTTAGCGACGGAGCTCATGCTAAAAATGAAGCTAAGTGAGCTGTCATAAAGTTGAAAGCAGGAGAGACCGATACTGTCAGTAATATTTATATGACCAGTACTTTGAAAAACTTCAGTTAAAAGATCTGCAACAGTATAATAGAAGTTCAAAAATTTCCCTTGTTAGCCCGGAAAGAGCTAAACCAAATTAGGTAAGTGCCTACTCGCTATTGCAAAACTTCCTTTCGTTCTTATTTTCTGTGCAACAAATTAAAAGTCTTGAAATTCAGTTGGGGATGCGCAGTCTAGTGAGAAACAGCTTGTTCCTTAGTGGAAAGCAAGAGTTTCACACTAGCCGAGGTAGGACAAGGTTTAGAAAGGTAGAGTCAGACTGAAAACTTCATTGTCATAGATTGAACCACAGATGAAGTTGGCAGTGAATTATAGCATAGTAAGTCGCCATTAAAGTATATATCTCATGTGCATATGAAATCTCCTTGTGATTTACCTAGAAAAATGCGTGTCAGCTGAAGGAATTAGTGTCGTGGTTAGTTGGCATGTTGTCATGATACTTCACTAGTAATGGCAACCGCACGGAGACCACGAGATCCGTGGTTCAAATCCCGACTATTACATTGAACTTTTCAGTCTGACTCTTGCTTTCTAAACATGTCCCTTAGTTTTTTCTGAGAATTTTGTGAATATGTTTGGTTCTTTCAATGTAGATGTTGTGACTTTGTGGGTTCGTGAAATTAAAAGTGCAGGTTACAAACACTAAAAGTTGCTCTTTATTTCCGTAGAAACTCACTTCGGTCAACCCCTACAGTAGCAGAATTACGTCACATACACAATACAACTTGCAAGGTTATCGACCACTAACAAAGTTCACACAGCTGTTCACGCACACGAGTCCAATTAACAACTATCCCACAGTGGCGGGCGGCGGCTCCTTTTATAGCTTATTCACTATTCCGGAAATTCGTGGAATGTTCTCAATCAGGATGGCGTTAGAAAAAAGACGAGCTCTCAAGAAATCCGTCTCCTCCCCCCCCCGTTTCGGCAAGCTTTCCTCTCCGCACTGTACTGTCTGTCCCTTTGAACTCGTCAGCCACGGCGCCTCGCCGCAACAATGCGTTCGCGACAATATTAATGACTTCGACCTTAGCTTTTTCCAGATGTCAGCATTAAGGAGTTTAAGTGGGGCATAAATGGATAAAAGTGTATATAAAATTATTTAGGAAAGTCAAATTTGAAACTGAACAAATATTTTAAGTTGTCTTTTTATATAATTTTCGCTTAGGCTCCCGTTTTTATTCAAGGTGTGGGGGCCAACGTGTGTCTTCTTGCAAAAATGGCACAAGATCAGATGATGTTCGATGTAAGAGGCCTGAACCAGACTTATCCCCTCTCCTTATAAGATGAGAGAAAAACCATCGATCAAAGGACGTGGTCTCGTGTATCATCCCCTCTAATTTTTCCTCTCCGCTGACCTGAGTTTTCAAATTCTAATACAATATTTAAAATAGCTGTATTACCATGACTTCCATACTCATAACACAACATAAGCCATGGCGCTATAGCACACTGAGGTCCCGATGCCTGCCAACCCGACTCGGCCTCACGCCCACATACGCAAGGTAGAGGTGGGTGATCATCCAACCGATACGGAGAGGAGATGTGATCAGCATCTCGGCACCCCCAGCCGGTAAGTTGGTTTTCTTGACCAGGGCCGCTGACCTGTCGTAAGCTCCTCAAACTCCTCACGATGCTTAGTGGGCACCGGACCTATACCTGGGACTTATAATCCGCACCCCCAGGGGTGGGATCGATCCCGGACCTCATTCCGGGGGCAGATAACCAAAGTATGACGCCTTAGCGTACTACGCCACGGAGCAGGACGACCTCAATACGCACCATCTCCAAATCTCCCAGATGTGAAGTATTAAGAGCAAAGTATTTACGGATTTTACAAAACTATACCACCAATATGTAGGTAAACAGAACATTGTGTTCTCGCTATTAATTATTGCAAAGAGACGTTTAAAAACCACATATACTATAATGAGGTCGCGTCTTCATCCAATTTTCCACCCGCGGGCCACTGAAACACTGGACCGACTGTGTATTAGATTATAACTCTCCAACATGCAGCCGTAATTTAGGCGAGATCTAAATGGAGTAGGAATGTAATGCATAACAGTAAAACATTTGAGAAATCTCGCTTTCAAAAGGTCATATGGGTCAGATGATAAAACCCGGGCCAGCCTCGCATAGAGATGGCGCTTCTAGACCATTTGACGAATAGCATTTAGTTTAACTCTTGGCCTGTGGCTTGTTTAGTTTTTGAATGACGGCATTTTAAAGAAGACAAGTGTAGAGGTTTCACGAAAATGGAGGTAGTGATTAAATACTTCCATTTGAAAGGCTCAACGCCTAAATAAGTCAATGAGGAACTGGACGTACATTGAAAGACTCTGCCCCTTCATATACAATGACTAAAAGCTGGGTTGCAGAGTTTAAAATGAGACGTACGGGCACTAGTGATGAGCCTCGCTCTGTGGAAATCACAAATCCAGAGATAATTAAAAAAATTAATCGCTTAGTGCTGGAGGCCGCAGATTAAAGTTGTTTGTGATAGCAGAGGCTGTAAACATATCAAACGAACGTGCAGGTAATATTTTAAGTAATGTTTTGGGCCTTCACAACGTCTGTGCCAGATGGATGCCGCGTTTGTTGGCACGTGATCAAAAGTTACAAAGAAAAAAGCTGTTTCTGTTATGAATTTGGAGGTCTAGCTTAAAAATCCCTATGAATTTTTGAAACGGCTAATTACCATGGATGAAATTTGGATACATAACTACACTCCAGAAAGTAAATAGCATTAAAAACAGAGGATTGCGCCAGATGAATCAACTCCAAAAGGCGAAGTCCATTTTGTCAGCTAACAAGGTTATGGCGAGCTTTTTCTGGGATGCACAGGGAATTATTTTTATTGATTACTTGTAGTAGGGTAAAATTATCACTGGTAACTACTACGAAAGCTTACTGCAGCGTTTGAATAATGAGGTGAAAAGAAAAAGACCTCATTTGGCAAAGAAAAAAAACTGTTTCTTCACGACAATGTTCCGGCCTAACGTTCAGTTATTGCAATGGGGAAAACATATGCGAATTTAAGTTCGAATTGCTTGACCATCCACCCTATTCGCGAGATCTAGCACCCAGTGGACACCACCCTTTCCCGAACCTCAAAAAAAGTTGTTGTAGGACGAAGATTTCACAGCAAGGAGGAGGTCATTGAGCGGTAAACAACTATTTTGAGGACCATGATAAATCGCACTACAGAGACAGTTTAATGAAATTATAACACCGGTATGACAAATATATTAGCCTTTCTAGAGATTATGTTGAGAAATAAAGGAAAAAAAATTATATCATCCCTGTGTGTTTACATAGCAGATTGCTTGATCTTTTAATCTTTGTTGGAGGTATGGGCATATCCCTGAAGAATGGAATACAGCGTTGGTGATATCAATTTTTAAGAAAGGCGATAGAGAAAAATGTGACAACTACAGAGGAATTAGTCTACTGTACTTAGTGCATAAACTATATGCTAAAATATTTGCAAGAAGAATAGGTACAATAGCGGAAGCACGGCTGCATGAGGCCTAAAACGGATTTAGAAAAGGAAGATCATGCACTGATAGTATATTTATAATTCAACAACTAATTGAAAAACACAAAGAATTTAATGTTAACACATTTGTGCTTTTTGTTGACTATGTTAAAGCCTTCGATTCGGTTTTAAGGGATAAGCTTTGGATAGCGATGGAAAATTCTGGAATACCAGCACATTTAATAGGGACTGTACAAGGTTTGTATAAAACACTACAATAGCAATAATAAAGAATGGAAGGAAAACAGAAGCAGTGGACATAAATAAAGGAGTACGACAAGGATGCCTTCTATTGCCTATACTCTTTAATATCTATATTAATAATATGGTACAAGAATGACAGCAAAGTATAAAACAAATGTACTGAATGGAAACATAATTTTAAATACAGTATTATTTGCTGATGATCAAGTGATAATATCCCACTCAGAAGATGACATGCAAAGAGCAGTATATAATTTAAACAACATAGCGGAAACATATAATCTTTCAATCTCAGAACACAAAACTAAATTAATGGCTTTTCGAGGAAAGAACAACATAAGAGCAAAACTAGTTATAAACAATAAAATAATAGAACAGGTTAATAGTTGTAACTATCTAGGCTACACAGTAGCAGTAGCAAATAACAACAAGGATATGGAGGTGAAATTCAACAGATTCATTCAAATGTGTGGGACTATAATAAGAACGCTGAACAGGAAAACACAAAAGGAAACATAGATGAAATTTTATAAGATAATGGCAGTACCGACGTTAACATATGGTTCCGAAATATGGACGCTGGCAAAGAACCAACGCAAACAGCTAGAATCGGCAGAGATGAGATTTTTGAGAAGCGTGGCAGGTTATGAAAGAATAGACCACGTAAGGAACGAAAAAAATAAGAGAAGAGCTTGGGATTTTTAATTTAAACAGTAAGATAAAGAACAAAAATGAATGGAAAAATCATATTTTAAGAATGGACGCAGAACGACTTCCAAGAAGGGTTTTATTTAGATTATATGCCGAAGGGAAGGAGAGATGTGGGACGCCCAGCTCTACGCTGGAAGGATCAGTAGGCTCTTGAAGAGAACGGAACGGGTCACAGGGCCCATGATGATTATATCATTATCATCATCATCATCGTCGTCGTCATCGTCAGGCCCGGGACTTATCAGCTGACCCTCGTACATCCTAGTGGCTTGCATTTAAACATCAGGACTAAAAATACATTGACAGATATAGAAAAAGTAGCTTACCTTCTAGTTCTTGCATCCAAATTAAGCTGCCAGCGAAGTGAGGCACAGAGATGCTCATTCACGCTTCACCTGAAACAATAAAATAAATTGCGTTACACAGTGTAGCGCTAATATACTAAAAGGTTTATGTTATACCAATGGAAACTAAATTATCCAGTTCTAAAATAGCTGTCTAAAAATGTAAATGGAAAATTTCATCCCAGTTCTTCACCGGACAAGGCAGCAGCAATGTCAGCAAGTTATTAACAGCACAGCTGCTGTTCCCTACATGACTTCTCTCAAAAATAACTTCTGATTCCACAGTCAAAGAGAAGGGAAAACTTTCCATTGGTAACAAAGATAGTTTGTCTAAATACGCACCATGGAGGTTCTACTATCTCTCGGAACTATGAGATACTGACACCATGCGGTACTGGGCACTGTGCGGTACTGGGTGCATCTCCCCTAATAAAAGTTAATAGCATCAATAAAAAGTGTACCTCGTTGTAAATAAAATATCAACTGATGAGATGAATATTTGTTAAGAGGCTTAGATGTAATAACCGTGCAAGTGTTTAAACAAAACTTGGTCTTATACTTAACAGTTACTTTCTTCTAAACTATTGGGATAATTAAAAAGTAATGTCTACTGTGTAATAATATAATTTTAAAGAGTTAATAATAAAGTATTGCTGCAAAACTAATATCATAATGTGGAGCAGTTTTTCAAAATAGTAAAGAATTTATAGAAATATAAACAATTAATTTAAACAATGGATGAAATTTGTCTTTATTTTATACATAAAATTCTGTTTACTATAATAACTTTACTAATGAATCAACTTAGTTGGGAATTTTGGAAATTTTGCAAACGTGTATCCACAAGGTAATGGTAGAAACTGTACTGTTCCCAAAAACTGTTTTCAGATTATTATTGAAGTCCTAACATTCGTTATTATGGAACGTCCTTGATTAAAGCAGAAATTATGCTTGCTTTGCAGTATTATTCATAATAAACATTTGTTTATCTCGGAAACAATTATTGTCATGGCCAAATTTATTTAAATTAAAGTACTCTAATTAAAATTACATTTCTTACAAAGGTTAGAAGGATATACAGGTGATTCGAAACAACACCGAACGAACATATAGAAGTAGTTGCCAGCTTCTATGTGACATATACAGATAGTTTTTACCACCAATAGAGCGGCATTAAAATGCTTTAGAATGAGTGTGGATTAGACAGTGACAGGAACAACGACACGTGCCTCACGCTATCGGAGTTTGCATGTATAGGTCACCCGCCGTGCCGTATGCTGTAGCTGTTTGTAAACATACTGGCATACTCCGCAGTAGCTTGCTACTATTAAGAATTTCTTTGGCTTACGAAACCGCAATAAAGAAGCTATTATATACAAATATAGCAATTTGTAACTTAAAACTTCGCTTATCTTATCTTATGATAGTTTTCTTATAAATTGTTCGGGATCGCGATTTCATGTAAAACTTTTACACATCCTCAGCCGGAAACAAAGCTGTCGCCATCGTTACGAACGCGTGATGTTAATATGTTCTTGTTAGTACTACCAAATTTGAAATAAAACAAATTTAAAAACAGAATCGATTGCCGGTATTTCAAAATTCATGACGCGATGTTTTTTTTAATAAATATATTTTCCCAAGCCATTAAATCTATCGGACCATTTAATTGTATTAATAATTTAACTTCTGGATTTATTTAATGGTTAAATGAACAAAAATGATTTACTACGGCCGATTTATCAGTCTGTTATACTTAATATTACGAAAATGTATTTTCGTTCTGGTTTCTAAGTTACGCTTTGTCTTTCCAATATAAACTTTATCACAATCGAAACAATTAAATTGTTAAGTACCAGATTTTTTATTATTAGGAATTTTATCTTTTTTAGAGAAATGCAATACATTTTTGAGGCACTAAAGTTATACCAAACTCTTTAAAAATTTTTTTGAAAATGTTTATTAACCCAAGGATGGTAAGTAAATTTTTTAAAATTATAATCGTCTTTTATATTCTAAGGGTAGAAATATCATTATCAGTTTTTTGATATTTGAATTTTTCAATTTTTTATTTATAAAGTCTTTATTAAAACCATTAATTAAAGGAGTATTATAAATATGTCTATATTCTTTATTAAATTCATCTTTATTCAGAGGTATATTTATTAATCTATAAATAAAACTATTGAAAACAGCAAATGTATGTGAAAAGGGGTTAAAACTTTTATTTTTTATGTAATTATCAATATGATTAGACTGACTATAAATACCAAAGTTTATTTTATTATTATTTCTTATTATCTTTAGATCTAGAAAAGGAAGAAACCCATTAATTTCAGTCTCTAATGTAAATTTTATAGCTTTATCTTGCAAATTTAGTAATTTTAAAGCATCGCTTATGAGTTTATCAGGCACAGTTGCAAAAATATCACCAACATATCTATACCAAACTTTAACAAATAAAGGGAATAATCTGCTTTAAGCTATTGCTTAATTATTGCTTATGAGTGTTTAACGTGTTACAAAATTCTGTTGTAGCAGTCCATGATGTCAAATTAGCTGGTGGACATATGCAACTTATACCTTTTAGAGGGAAGTTAATGTTAGTGAGGTTGAGGATGGAAGCATTAAATGATAAACAGAGCAGAAGACAACATCAAAGAATTGTAGATAACTAACCAAAACTAAATGGAAATGAAATATGTAGTGTTTAACGCCCGCTTTTACTACATACGGCACCGCAGGCGATGACACTGATGATACATGAGATGAAGATGGAGCACCGGTGGAATGAGATGGCGGGGGAAACCGGAGGTCACGGAGAAAACCCGCCCCAACGCCGTGTTGTCCACCACAAATCTCACTTTGCGGTCGCCTGGGTTCGAACCCGGGCCGCCTTGGTGAGAGCCAAGCGGTCTAACCACTGAGCCACGGCGTGGCCAAAACTAAATGGCTTATACAATGAGACGAGCATTTTATTTCACGTGTTTGATAATACTAAACATAGCATTTGTAACTGCTTGGATTTGCCATCTAAGTACGCGCAAAGTCCTCCCTGTTAGGGCGGAATGTGTGGTTTTACACTGAAGGGCTACCTTGCAACTCTCCGAGTTATTAGTGAACTTTTGTACAAGTAACTGTTCTTTGCTCCATTACCTGAAAGTTAGGCTAGAGTCACTGATAAAAAGCAAGGAGTAATTTTTTGTTTTCGTGGTCGGTGCGTCCTAATAACAACCTTTGAGGTTCGCATACCAGTGGTTCCTGCGCTGCCTAATCACAAAATCATGTAAAATTGAATGCTGCATAAAATGATACCTAGCAAAATTTCGCAGCTGCAACACCGAAATTCGGATTAGTTAAGTTATAAACTACGCAACGTCTATAACCGTTTGGTGTTGTTTTGAAACAACCTGTGTAAGTTCCTTTTCATCCCGTATATAATACCCACTTCCGTTAGTAGGGCCCTCCAAGTAGTTATTAGTGAGAATGCCTATGGGGAAGAAAGCATTCCTGGACCACACACAAAGCAGAGACTTCGTGAATGAGGGGTGACCCTAGAACCACCGAGAGAGTGGTTCCAAAATCTGCAATCTCTGTACATGTGAGCATAGGCCAAGGGAAATGTTCTGTATGGGCATACTGACATATAGATTATGCAATTATAATTATTATTAAACTAACTTCTTTGCGTATTTTTATATAGGCAATAATGAAGCTAAAAAAAAGACTAACTTTGGTTTTGAAGTACACTCTACTGGTTTATCCTATGATTTATTCTTTCTTTTATTTGAATCACTCTGAACCTCTTTAATAGTTAACCGAGTATTTCAATTTTCAAGTTACTGTTAATATTATCCACATAAATTTCAATTAAAATTCTTAAACATTTAAAATCTAAATTATAGTTCTTAAAATAGGATTTATTATCTCTTATTTAATTTTTACTGTTAATTAAGTGTCCTTGGCTCCGGCTGGAGGACACAGTGGCAGGACGAAAAGGGTAACCTCTATGGGAATTTTACACTTAAATGTGGTACATTTTCCTTCTAAATACTTGTACATTGCATTAGTAGTGCGTAGTTCAGTTATTCGCCTTTCTAATGTACATACCTATCAATCCAAGTCTCTTCTTATCCTTCACTCCATTCGAACCGCATTTTAAATTAAGTACATACGTGATTCACTTCTAACTGAACTATTCCTTCCTTTTTCTAAACATTATTTTATTCAAATAACATTTATTACTCCACTTTATTTAATCTTCACTTCGCTATACACTTTATTCTCATTTTAAACTTAAACGTATCTCACCTTCAAGTTTACTATACTTGGTAACTTTTTAATAATTTTAAATATAATGACCATCATCTCAAAGCCTCCAGCTTCTTCTTCTTCTTTTTCTCTTCCTCCTTCTTCCTGCATATTACTTATCTTCCAAATATCACTTAATATTTCCTCTGCTATATACTGTTTTTTCTTTTAATTTAAGTCCTCCAACATTAAGTCACATCGGACGATGAACGGAATAGGTGTTTCAAATCCCAGTTATGACATTTAATTTTTCAGTTTGACTCCAACTTTCCTTTATGCACATTGTAATAGAAGTTATGCCAGCTCTTGAATTTGAAACAAAAAGTGCACCGGCAACAAGCATGACACCAAGTCCACCGGTATATAATATGAAACCACTTCTGAAAACCGGAAGAAGTGGCACATATGAAGATTATGTGAATGTCAACTGAACTTGATCATATCAAAGACATGGTTGGTACAATTATTTTATTAACCAGAACAGCAGTAGAGACTAGTTTAATTGGAATAAATTTGCAATCCAGACTTCTTTAAATCCTACTGTATTCCTAAAATAGCCAATGAAAGAGAAAGCCTGACATTTGTACTATTTGCCAAAGTTTCAGTTTCATAACCTGCTAATATTATGAATACGACATACACTTCGATTTCAACACAGAAACATAATGGACCTTGAACTAACATACAGATACCGACTTCTGTATCTGCCAAGTTTTAAATATTAACTTCAGATTTTTTTCTCCCTTCCTCACCAGTGCTGGTTTCCCCCAGGGCGAGGGAGCCGAAGCATATTGACCTGATGAGATCAGGGTTGAAGGATCGGTCCAACGCCTGGGATGAATGAATGAATGATGGAGAAATTGGTGGAATGATGGTGGGGGAAACCGGAGGACCCGGAGGAAACCCACCCCAGTGCCATGTTGTCCACCACAAATCTCACTTTGCGGTCGCCTGGGTCAACCCAGGCCACCTAGGAACTTCAGCATTTAAAATATATAAAACGTGTGAATAAATCACGTGCTGTCAGCGTTCTGTTATTCCTTAAAGTCTACCTAGATAAGTTAAAAATGCCGAAGTACATACTTCATTACATGCCAAGGAAACTTAATAAACTCATCTTTGAGTTATATCGATATAAACAAGTTCAAAATCGTCTGCAATTATACATCTTCCGCTTCTTCAACAAGAATTACATGGTTTTTCAGGTTTATTTGGAAACCTGAAGTCGAAATTGTACCACGTGGTAGCAGCAGCCTATAAAAACAAAAAACCGCTTCTGCAGTACGGTGGTAGCGTGTCTGCCTTACATTCAGGATGGTAAGTCTAAGCTTTATGAACCCTGAACTCACTTGAGCATCACTTCGCCCTTTTCATTCATCGTCCGATATGACTTACGTCGGAGGAAATTAATTTTAAATATAAAAATATAAATAAAACTGACACGGCAATGGCCACACTGTGGTTGATAAAGCCACTGTAGCATAACCAAGGCACTGGAGAGTAGCTCATAGAAAGCTATACTCAGCAATAGAGGCTCAAACGGCCAAGCTTTAATGGAATCTAGAAATTCCAAATCGCAAGCATCTGCGCCGTCTGCTCGCGGTCGGCCGACACACAGCCTCGGGATCGACCTGTAACGTGAAAGGGAGAGATAAAATGAGAGGTAGAGACCAGATCCGCAATAGAAAACATCAACATTCGTCTTCCCAACCAGGGAAAACCACGGAAAGCCCCATGACAGGATCGGCGGCCATCAGATATCGAACCCAGGACTTCCCAACGCATTACTGCAAAACAATCTCGCTCGGTATCTGTCATCTGGAATACCTCTTTCTGTCCTTCACGTCGCTAGGAGGCGATCTTAGGTAATTCGCGTGTCGTGCTACCGTTTTACTTGTTATGTTCTTACACCTCTCTGTGGTTATTGCACTGGGCCATTCACGGTGAAA
Source organism: Mantis religiosa (assembly GCA_030765055.1). Lineage (NCBI taxonomy): Eukaryota > Metazoa > Arthropoda > Insecta > Mantodea > Mantidae > Mantis > Mantis religiosa. The sequence continues at coordinate 28,735,938 of CM060950.1, read as the reverse complement.
AATGTTTTAATGCTTAATGAATTCTCTCTTTACTGCAATTATATCCCAGGTGCTAGTTAACTGTTTATGTGCTGTAGAGCGCACACTGTACGCTTCATTTGTCACTTATGACTTGTGCCACGTTACTTTTGTTAAATTTTATCACATATTTTATTTTTTGTCTTTATTGGCATATAGAAAGCATCGTAATAATTCCTATGATGTTAATTGTGCACGATTGCTGAAACTGTAGTCGTAATCTTTCTCAGAAAACGCTAGAGTTGTTGCGTCAAACGCATTCTCTCAAGAGGAACAAGTAGTTGTAGAAGTATTTATGACATAATTAGCTATCATGTGCTACTGTCACCTTTTCCCCTCCAGAGAACAAAACACCCTTCAGAGGTTTTCTAGTTAGAGGCTTATAATTGTCTATTTTTAGGAATTATTTGATACAACAGGCTTACTATAGGAGTGCCGTCTCTATTCAGTGAGAGGTCATCATTAAGAGCTCTAAATATAGCGTAATAATTGTTTCTCGGACATTATGGTTTAAACACTTTACATACGGAAATATAATTTCTACCTGGGGGAGGGAAGGATATATAGATATATGTAGTAAGTTAGGGCAAGAAGGTTTTGCTTGGGCGAGAACAGGAGTGAGAAACTTGAAAGGTATAGGTCAAGAGAGGGAGCTAGATAAATGTCCATTGTGTGGAGAAGAGAATGCAGATTTCCATTGAATGTTATATTGTAGTCAAACAAAGATATGGAGAGAGCAGCCTTGGCTACGTAAATGGGACAATTTGGGGGGTGAAGTAGTAATTAGAAAAATTTTGTCAGTAAAAGGGGAAAAGAATAGAAGAAATATAGGGAATTATTTAGGGAAAGTTAAAGAGAGATGGCTAAGAACAATTAAGAGAAAAATGAAGAGTAGGATAGGTGAAATGGCAGAAAGTATAGAAAGGAGTAGAGGGCTTCCAATACACAAAAAACAAGGTTAGGTGTATGGGGACCGAATTACTATTCATTGGTGGGCAACATGGTAGGATTTTTAGGATTTAGGAATATATGGCATATTTCAGTATGGATTTTATAATTGTAATCTTGATTTTGTATTTCCATTTGTTGATGTAAAAGGAAAGATGAGAAATAAATTACTATCAAATTACCTTTACCTTTAATATTCTAACATACGATTTTTAAGTTCGTTGTACTTTTTTCAACTAATTAGTTCTTTTAAGGAACTGAAAATTTGAAATCCTGAACTAATAACTCTAGCTTTTTAAGATTTATACCACAGATGCAACTTAGCGCAAATATGATATAGCCCAAATTTTATTAATTTCACTTTGATAGTTTGGAAAATATCGTCAAATTTATTTATTTATTTTTGGTTATCTCACCTAAAAGGTCCCTTGCAACAAAATAACTTAAATTTTGGTTTAATATTTCAACAACAGGTTCCCAATACATCCATTTTTTTAATTTGTCCTAGATTTCTCTGTGTCTCAATAACTTAGGCTCCAAAAATTTTAAAAGCTATAAATATGGCTTTTTTGCCCAAAATTTGAGAGTTTTGAAGTAAAACTGTGCTTAAATGCACCTCACAATAAAACTCAAGGCAATTTCTATTCACTGTCTCTCTATGAACGTGCGTAGCAGGTTTCATTAGTCTAATACCAAAACTGCGATGCAAGAAGCATCTTAAATGATGAAAAGTGCTGGAATTCTCAACAGCCAGAAAACAAGGATAATGAATTAGAATTCATATCTTTCACGTAACTTTCAAACCCGATTAGAGCACTTAAAAATGGCTTGCGGAGGTTATCTAAGCATTTTATGGATTCAGGAAGGTTTACACTATTTTATAGACTAAGAAGAGGAAAAGGTGATTTTTTGAAAATTTTCATGATATTTCAGTCATACTTATCCTTAAGCAGGTTAATTCATTCACATAATTTGTTGCGCATACATTGGTTGCACTCTTCCTAAAAGAACCATCCATGATATTCAGAATTAGAATTTCCTCGTGTAATCCTTTGTCACAAATGCCAAGGTCTTTAATTCAGTAGATTTCACTATGAAATGTAGGTGTTGGTTAACTATAGCTCTCGTGATATGTCCCCAGAGTGAGAAAGAGAAAGTTCTAAATTCAGCATAAATTGTGACATTTTAGGTGTATTATGAAGGAATCGTAGCCATGATAATCCAGAATTCATTTTAAAAGCGTTTCTACAAACCCTACAGCATTGCACAATGCAATGCATGGCTGTGAATCATGAATTTTTGAAAATATACAGTACAAGTTCATATCACTTTCATGGTCACATGGTTGAGATTAAATTCGAAGCACCAATTACGAGAGCTTTGCTGGAAAATTTTGAGTTTTTGTCGCCACAAATATTTTAGTTAAAAGTGTGCAATCCATTGCATACTTCTGCTGTAGTTTGCTTGCTTGTTCTAATTTTTCCTTTCGATAGAATACTGTTTTACGCAGTACCCATAATTTCCACGTTACAATTTTACTAGGAATAAGATATTTTTTATTTTATCCAAAACAATATATATATTTGATTAGGATATCACCAATGACAGAACCAATGTCTGGAATTTTCATAATGAACCACACAGTCCATTTTATTCTTGTGGAACTTAACCAAAAAAAAATGTTACTGCCACACAAAAAGGCTAACACCTCTATGGTCAGATTCACACGCAGAATGCAATCTTCAACTAGATATATCCTCGATACCTACGTTCTGTCATTGAAGATACCTGTCACAGTTACAGATAGAACTGTTGGGGCAGAAACCTTCGAATAGATCACCATAAAAGGTTCACTTCAATATTGTCACAAGTGACTGCTTAATTTAAATAATACGTTGGATTATTTTTTGACTAGTAATGTGTGTAATGTCATGTCACGTGACCTCTCCCTCCCTCCTCTTAATACTGAAGCTTGTAAGAGGAGCCGCTTCGGTGGCGTAGATGATAGCGTGTCTGCCTCTCGTTCAAGAGGTCCCGAGTTCGAATCTCGGTCAGGGTGAGTTACCTGGATAAGGTTTTTTTCCGAGACTTTCCCTGTCGGGTAACTCTAACCTCCATGGACCTAGGACTCATTTGAGCATCATTTCATTCACTGTCCGATATGTTGGAGGACGTAAAATTACAAAAAAAAAAAAAATTGTAAGAGGAAATCTCTCTGCCTCTCTTGTAGCAACAGGTGACCTGAACGGACGTGTGTGTGTATGCGTCCGCCGCTTGTGAGGACAGGTAACCGGCCATGCGGCAACTTATGTAAACTTCCATTATTGTAGTAAACCTTCGTTTGTCTAAACTGTAGTTTTGGTATTTGTAATGAACTTGAATCTTGCAGAAAACCCCAACCTCTCCGCAAAACATGTGAATCCTACCTAAAGAGTTATCCCCGTGTAAGGTATAGCCATCCATAATTGGTCCATCACAATTGTCACAAATCTTAATTCGAATCTCCATTCGAAAATCCATTTCTGAAATATTGATCACGTGCATTCAGTATATTCGAAGAAACTAGAGTGCTGCTAACACTTATGCATCCATTCACCGAGTGAAGTGTGGGACTCGCATTTGGGATTGGTTTTTTCATGGTTTTCCCTTGCCACTTAGGTATTTACTTCTCATGTCTCAGGTGTACTTGTAGGTTTGTAGTGTGTGGCGATACCGGACAGATGGTGAAAATGTATGCACTCTGTAAATGCTGTTCTTATTTTGGGACCTCACCTCATAACTTTCTCCTGGAGTATGTTAGCCACAACAGATTTCTTTAGGTTGCGCGAGGTGTCCCCCTTTACCATTTAGATGTTGATACCCTTGTTCCTCACAAGCTTATGGATAATAGTAGATCATTTAAAGTATCATTACCAGTGCTGCGTGATTTAATCGATTAACCGAAACGGTTAATCGATTAATGTATTATTTTAGATTAAAGATTAAAATATTTTAATAGAATAATCCAGTCGATTAAAATTAATCGATCATACAACAAATATTACTAGAAATATTGTATTTGGTATTGAGAAATCAAAATATGACAATGTTAGGGGCTCTGCTCATACTTTACAATTAAGTCTCAATAAGGCGATTAAAAGTGCTTCCATAGATATCCCCCTTGGTAATGGCACAAGAGTAGTGGGCCATTTTAAACACAGTCCGTACCTAGAAAATGAACTGTCTGAAACGTTGAACGATCTTAATATTCCACAGATAACATTAAAACAAGACGTAGTAACCCGATGGAACAGTACTTGTATTATGTTTGAAAGCCTCCTCAAAGCTAAGAGAGCAGTTATTGATATATTAGATACTCAATCTTCAAATATTACTCCATTAACTGAAGTTGAATGGGAAATGGCACAAAGAATGTTTGAATATCTGAATATTTGTGATTTTCTTGGGGGAAGTAAATACGTCACTGCAAATGTTGTGCTAACTGCAATTACTTATCTAAGGTTAAATCTCAAAGTCACTGATTCAGACGCTCAGTATGTGATCAGGTTCAAAACTATTCTTGTCGAAGATTTACCAGAAAGGATTAATAACTGGTCTAAATTATAAATGTACGAAGAAGTTACAGCTCTCGATCCGAGATTCAAATCCTTGAAATGTCTTCCAAGAGGCACAAGAGAATTTGTATAGAAAAGACTTTCAGAAAAATCTGTGGCAAGTGCGAGAACTACGACAGAAGTAAATTTGAAGAAGAGAAAACAGATTTTTAATCCCAATGACGATGTTGAGGAAACCGCTCCATTAACACCACTTGCTATAGAAATTTAAGTCTTGGGTAAACTGGATGACAACTCCGCAAATCCTCTTCAGTGGTGGAAGACACATTCTACTCAGTAGCCAATTCTTTCGTCCATAGCGAAGAAATTACTTTGTGTACCAGCTACATCGGTTGCCTGTGAACGTGTGTTTAGTGATGCAGGAAATATTGCCACTAAACGAAGAGCAGCACTTAATTCAAAGCATGTGAATGCACTTACATGTTTAAAATCATGGATGAAACAACAGTGACTGAGTTAGTATTCATGTAGACTATTATTTGCATGTCAGTCTCACACATCTTAGTAGATATTGATATAATACGTTAATACGAGGGCTGTTCAATAAATAATGATCACGATTTTTTTTTGACAACGTACCTTTACTCATCCTCATAATTTTGATTTTCCTTCTCAAAATAGTCTTCCCTAAATGCGATGCACTTATCCCAGCATTTCTGCCAGTCTTCATAGACATGCTGGAAACCATTTTTTGAGAGATCCTTCAAAATCACCTCCGCAGCATTCACCACTGCTTCTGATAATGGATAATGCCTCCCACGAAGGCGTTTCTTTAAGTTAGAGAATAGGAAAAGGTCACATGGGGCTAAATTCGGACTATAGGTAGGGTGACAGATGCACTTCACGTTGATTTTTGCAAGATATTCAGTAACAACATTGGCAATATGCGGCCACGCATTATCGTGGTGCAGCATCCAGCCTGCTTCACGTAAATGTGGTCTTTTGCGCCTGATATGGACTTACAATGCTTTCAGGACATCCCTGTAGTACTCTCCAGTTACTGATGTGTGTGCAGGTACAACATGCTGATAAACCATTCAATGAATATCAAAGAATGAGATGACCATATCTTTCCCAGCAGAAGCAACCACTTTTGCTTTTTGGGGGGATTGGTGATGAAAGTGATTTCCACACTGAGCTTTGCTGTTTGCTCTCAGGATCAAAATGGTGTAGCCAAGTTTCATCAGCAATGATTATGTTTGAAAGAAACTCCGGATCTTCCTCTAACATCAACTTTAACTGCATGCATACCTGCATGCGAATGTCCTTTTGTTCGGGAAGCAACAGTCTTGGAACCCATTGCGCACAAACACGTCTCATGTGCAATGTTTCAGTCACCAAAGTGTGGGTGGCACCCAATGAAATGTTCAGTATTTCAGAAAGTGATCTTAAGGTAATTCGTCGAACATCTCTCACGATGGCAGCAGCAGTGTTGATGTTTTCTTCCGTAAGAGCAGTAACTGGAACTTGTCTTCCCTCTTTAAACATTTTAAACCACCTTCGAGCTGTGCTGTAGGGAAGAACAGACTCTCCATAGGCCTCCTGTAACATTGTATAGGCCTCAACTGAAGATTTGTTGAGACGAAAGCTGAATTTCAAAGCCGCATGTTGTTCCTCACGAGCTACGTCCATTGCAGCGGTAGGCGATACTGAACATGTCTGAGCTTGCCTGGTTCTCACAGGCGGGAACCAGGAGTACCAACAATGAAACAACTACGACGTGTTTGTTTCTCATTAAGCTAACAAAATACAATAAGATTGAATTTTAGTGCGAAAAATTATGATCATTCTTTATTGAACAGCCCTCGTAAATAATTGCTTACAAAAATATTGCAGATGTAATTCAGTACATATATAAAGCATGTGCACTTGATGCAAACACAAATTTTGAATCTAAATATTTAAAAGATTCATAATTGATTAAATATAATAGTATTAAAGAACTTTATATAATCCTTACACCTAATTTTCCAACAGACAATATCTCGTTTAATCGATAGATTATCGATTAAAATAACATGGGTATTTGATTAAAAAATTTTATCCATCTACAGCACTAATCATTATGGGTGTTTTTGGAACAAAGAATCTTAGTTCACATAGCCCTAAAATTTCAGTAATTGCTAGAGAGCTTCTTTACCACAACGTTAGGTACATTTTTCAAGTGAGACAATGTTGACATCAAGAAAACCACACTACATAAGATTAGAAGAATAATGACAGGTATTTATATATCGGTTGTTACAAGCCTCTGTTTTTAAACTAGAAGTTTTTTATTTTCTAGAATGTCCAATTATAATAAACATTTATAATGTACTATAATTGATTGAAACAACAGGGCGCCGACCTGTTTCACCTTCCTCAACTATAGCCCTGCATCTCTTATACAAGCTACCCCCGAAGAAAAGACCAGTATGTCTTTTAATCTTGCCTAGATGTACTCTCTTTATATATAGGGTTTCCATAAATTCTGTTCAGCATTACACCTTCCTATAGAATGAAAACTATTACAGCTAGAGTTGTGTGGCATGTGGCAGTTGACAGACTAGCTCTTAAAGTTTTACTTTTATTTTGTTTTGTTTATTTATGGTATCTAATATATCGTCAAACTAGGAGAAAGCATAATGTATTTTATGCTACCATAAGACACGATCATCCTGCGCCGTAGTATAGGGGGTTAGAGCGTGTGCTATGGTTCCCTGCACCCGGAAGGCGGCAGGGATCGATTTCACCCGGGGGTTATGGATTTTAAGTCCCGGGTATAGGACCGGTGCCAATCAGTATAGTGCGGAAATTAAAGAACCATGGCCTAGAAAGCCAAATTTCCCTCTGGTTGCCCACATCTCCCCGTATCGGTTGTACGATCACCCAGCTCTGCCTTCCGTATGTGGGCGTGAGGCCGGCAGTCCATTTGGCAGACTCAGGCCCATTATGGGCTGTTACGCGATGGAACTACGTTTAACGAGACACGGTCATCTATTACTGTTCAGAGGAGGTTCAAGAGGCAATATAGACGGGCGCAACCCGATTAAAAAGCTATCGTTGTTCGGTACACAAAGTTTAAGGAGTCCACGGTCAAGATGTCCATTCGTAACAGAAGAGAGCGTTGAGATTGTGCAGCAAGTATTTAATTGAAGTTCTTCCAAATTTACTCGTCGTGCATCTCGTAAACTCTGAAATCCACGGTCAACATAAGCGACTTTCTTTGTATGCTTATAAAGCTCATACAACACAAGCTGTGAAGCCACATGATTACCCTCGCCCCACTGGATATTTTGCAGAGGATTGATGTTGATAATGAGTACCTGCAGCGTGTCTGCTTCTCAGACAAGTCTACCTTCCATACCTCTGGGAAGGTCAACCGGCACAATGTGCGAATATGGAGCTCACAAAATGCTCATGTCGTCATGGAGCATGAGGATAATAGCCCAAAAGTGAATGTGTGGTGTGGCTTAGACATGACAGGGTCATTGGTCTCTTCTTTTTTTATTGAGAACTCAATAACAGCTAACATTTACCTGGATCTATTACAGCTTTATGTTGTACCGCAACTTAGTAACCTGCAACCCACAGTGTTATTCCAGCAGGATGGAGCACCACCACATTGGGGATAAAACGTCAGAGAGTTGCTGAATAACACATTTCCTAACAACGGATTGGGCGTGATGGTCCAACTCCCTGGCCACCACGATCCCCAGACATAACTTTGAGGTTATGTAAAGGACACGTATACCAGATATAAACACTTTGAGAAGTAGGATAACTGATGCTGTTGCTAGCATCACAAACGAAATGCTGCAGAATGTATGACGAGAAATTGAATATCGTTTAGATGTTTTGAGGGTGACAAAGAATGAGCAAAGCATGAGTCCCGTCTAAACCATCCCCGTGCAAGATCTGGTCGTGTAGTATCTTTATCCATAAACATCCACGGTCAGGTCTTCACAATATCACTGTGTGATGCAGCTCATTAAACTATTATATTTTGTTACAACCTCCTAAGAATAAATGTCGTGTACTGCAAGCTGAAGATATTTCAGTGTGCATATTGATGTGAACTTAAAGGGGATAAAACAATAGTTCAGTAAGTGAATTTTTGGGGGAATCACGAAGGAACTGGCTGTAGATTGAGAGAGCTAAGTTGTTGTGCTTTACAGATAGAGTTAGACTGAAAAATTCAATGTCATAGCCGGAATTTGAGCCGCTGATCTGCCGGTCTCCCTTCGGTTGCTTTTAACCATTGAACTACGATAGCCAACAAGCCAGCATGACACTGACTCGTATTTTTTCTAGTAAACCACTAGGGATTCTCGTATACAATGAGATATGCACGTTTGAGGCAAATTACTATGCTGCAGGAACTTAAGTCCCAGGCTTCATAGTTAAACTACTATTAGGTTAATTGATGGTTCAAATTCCGGCTATGGCATTTAATTTTTCATTCTGACTCTATCTATCCAAACCTTAGCCTATACAGGACTAGTGCAGAAGAACAATAGTGAATATGCGTTTTTCTATATTAAGTTCTCTAAAACAGTTACTTTAAGGTTTTCAGTTCATTGTAAAAACGGAGCTACTTTTCAGTGTCCAAGATCTAGTTTAAAATTAAAACAGAGTTGGTATAGTCCAGCAACGCAAAGAATGTCCCTGTAAGGAATGCGCATGTTGCACAGTGGGACAAGGACAGCGAATGTGTGTGACAGAGAACGCATGCTACATAAGGAGCAGAACCGTTAAAAAACATGCACCCTATTCACTCTGTACACTAAAACCGAGAAGATTCATTCACAAAAGTAGAAAACGTCAGAATGTGTTTGAATGGTCTGTAACTGTACTGACATGGGGTGTCATAAATATGTACAGGGAGGGTGCGGGAACCTTCACCAACCCCCCTGCGTCTCGTCCCTCGGAGACTTACTCTCCTGTGGAGGAGTATAGCTGGATTATATCGGAGGGTATTCGGCACGGCAACCACACTTGGCTCATTCTACCTATGCCCCAAGTGGGCATCCCGGGAGGAAGGATGAGGCGAGAGGAGACAGAGAGCGAACGTCCCAAGGAGCCACGTCAGTGCAGAGGACACGGTCCCTACATTTCACTTAGATGAAAGCATTCCCCGGCAGGCCAGGACAACGGATATCCCACCCGACTGTGGTTCGGAAACAATCCCACCACGAGATCTGGGTCCGGAAACCGGAAAATATGAAATGTGTAGTGTTTAACGCCCGCTTTTACTACATACGGCACCGCAGGCGGTAATAATGATGATGCATGAGATGAAGATGGAGCACAGGTGGAATGAGATGGCGGAGGAAACCGGAGGTCCCGTAGAAAACACGCCCCAGCGCCGTGTTGTCCACCGCATTGGGGCGGGTTTTCTCCGGGACCTCCGGTTTCCCCGCCATCTCATTCCACCGGTGCTCCATCTTCATCGAGACCGACCTACCGGAGGAGGAAGTGGTTCAGAGCGTCTCATCCCGCCATGAACCGCTGAGACACCCACCGACACTTCTACCCTGAAATAGACCACCAGAGGAGAGATGACGTGCTATATATCGCCATAAAGTGCGAAATTGACTCAAAATGCAATATAAATGCAAAATCGAAGATGTTCCCAAATAATTATTGTTTTCCTTCTTCTGGAAGCCTTAAGTGAAGAGTCTGTAGAACCTTTACATGTTTAGAAAGTTATAAAGTAAGTGACCACTCTTCTTGAATGTGGAAAGCAACCCTTTCCACTAAATTAGCCTATTGTTCCACCATTGTCCATATGAGGTCTGTTTGGTGCTGAAGCGAGTTCAGTTGTTTTACAAAAGAGATCCCTCTTACCACGCCTAATAACTATCTTCACGACCCAGTTAACGGAAAATTGCAATCCTTGTCTCTGAAAACCAATAGAAATCCTAATTTTAAGGAACTGGTACTTCCAGTTTGAGTTCTCAGTTGCCAAAGTTCCGATTTTCATAGTTCTGTTCGGTTTTACGTGCAACTTTCATTCATTCTATGCGTAGGTCACGTCGGTAAGTGCGGGGCTAATTTTGTGCATTTTCTTTTTATTGTGTTAGTTTTACATCGGTATGTATTTATCTTTTTGTGTCTGTATCAACTTGTTCTTTATTTCTGTGTATTGCTTTAACGTAGATACATTAATGGAAAATAAATTGAAACTTTATGCACTTTTAAGACACTGTCATTAATAACCCTCCATAAATGTGTTTTAAATCAAATATAAATAATGTTAATATTCATCATTGTGGAGATCTGGGGGGCACAGAGGTAAACAAAACGGTGGACCAAAACTACAGAATGTTTTGTAAAGAGCAACTATACTCCACAGGAGAGTAGTCTCCGAGGGATGAGACGCAGGGGTGTTGGCGAAGATTCCCACACCCTCCCTGGACAGGTTTATGACACCCCATGTCAGTACAGTTACAGACAATTCAAAAACATTCTGACGGCTTCTGCTTTTGTGAATGAATCTTTTCGATTTTAATGTACGGAGTGAATTGGGCGCATGCTATTTTAACGGTCTGCTCCTTGTGTAGCAGGCGTTCTCTGCCACACACAATCACTGTCCTTGTCCCACAGCACATTCCTTACAGGAACCTTCTTTGCGTTGCTGGACTATAGGCCTACCAAGGTCAGCAACTAGAGAAGTAGCTTTAGTAGAATTAGGAAAGACAAGAAGAAATGAAATAATAATGGAAAGAATAATAAAATTTTGGTATAGGTTTTTGATTAAAGAAGAAGGGGAAATTATGAAATTATGCATGAGACAGCAAAGGAGATTAGAGAACTCAAATAGTTGGTGGGCAGAGGAATTATGGAAAAAAATAGGAATGGGAGATATATGGAGATTAGAGGAAAGGAATACAAGCGATGTGAGTAAATTAGTAAAATGTAGAATAGAAGATATACAAAGAGAGGAAATATGGGGAAGTCTAGAAAATATGAAATCATTACAATTTTATAAGCAAATAAAAAGAAATTGGGGACGAGAAGCATATGCAGATTACTGCAATAGGCAAGAGAGAGAAGGGCTAGCTTGGATGAGAACAGTAATAATATTTCTAAGAGGGATAAGAGATAGGGAAAAGGGTGTTTGTGAATTGTGTGGGGAATTGTGTGGGAAAGTAGAGAAGAGGATAGTAGCTATAAAAATGTTAACGGTCAGGGAGGAAAAGAAGGTAAGAAGTATTGGTGAGTTCTTGCAGAAAGTAAAAGAAAAATGGGCCAGAAATGTAAAAAAATGTAACAAAGAAAGATGAGGGGGAAGAAAGAGACTAATTAAGTAATCGAGAAGGTATGGAGGTTAAGAGCTACCTGGCAGAGCAAAGGACCAGGGTGTCATGCAAGCCAAGGTAGCAACAAGGTAACGACAAATAAATGTAGCCAAAAGTTGTAAATTGTAAAATTTTGGAATATGCACGATAAATATATCATACCATATTCATAATTTTAAAAAATTATCTCTAATTAAACTTTTTTTTCAAAATGCTATAAAATGCTAAATTGCAAATGTATACATTCTATAAAATGCTAAATGTAAAAATCAAAATGCTAAATTTCTGATTTCAATAAACTAAACATCACTACCCCTAGAAATGATAATAGAGATGAAATGGAGGAACAGGAAATTCGGGGGATGTAATTAACCTACCCAGCATTTGCCTGATGACCCGGGAAACCCACAAAAACCCATGTGTCACGGAAATCGAACCCAGGCCTCCCGAATGCGGGCCACAGACGAAACCGCCTGAGCCATCCCGCTAAGTTGGCAGACTTTATTTGGCAATTTACTTTTCTAGTGAAGATCGCAGATATAACATTTGTAACGTGTGTTGTACATTACATTAAATAATTACCTAGCGTGCCAATTTACCCCGCTTCAGTCTAGTGAGAGTTTAAACGGCAGTGTAAATGATGAAAATGCGACGTAGATGTTATTTTACCGGCCAAGCGCTTGTAAAACGTACGTAGGAGTTTATTTACTCATGGTGGAAAGCATTAAGTGGAAGTTAATACCCAGCATCCAGTAAGTAGAGCATGCAGTCTCCCCATCTCGGTAAATATTGCAGTAGAGAGAGAACGTCTTTGGGTAACTTGACGTCACAGTACTAGCCATGAACGATTTTATGTGTCATATTCTATCTAATTATTTTTACAGGCATGATTCTGGACTCAAGTTTTATGGAGTTTTCTTTTTAATTAATGGTGTACAGCACCCATGGTGTCACTGGAGATGGATGAAATTATGAATCATTGGATCAATAAAGAAATGAAAACGGGTTGAGGAACAGAGGTTTCCTGATCAGTAGGATTTTGCCCTATTTTTATATTTTATTCCTTTCTTCAGAAACGTAGGCTTTTAAGTTACATTCACGTTTCCTACAATTATTAGTCTAATTTCTTAGTTTTATAGTGCCTATAAATGCCTATTTCATACGTTTGTGCCTATTCTAATTATCAATACCTAAAACTGCCTTTTTGGCCAATTTCTTCTGTTTGTAATTTGTGATAATAGCTTTTGCATTTGTTGGTTTCAACGTGAGGTTTTCGTGGAAGAGAAATTTCTTACTGCTGCACTTTGGATATCCAAAAAGGAGTTTATTACGGAGACATCTGTGCAAATTGGCCCAAAACTTACAACAGTACCAAATTTAGTTTTTTTCTGTCTTGAAATTAATATAGACATACTTCAATATAATAAAGTATTTTTTTCCTAGCGGCACTACAGGAAGCATCACAAGACCAGTTAAATAACCCTACACCTGTATCGTAGCTGCTATTATGTAATTTTAACCTCAGATTTCTCAGATTCCATGTTTTCTACATTTTCCTAACTTCAAAATGTTCCACAGGATGCAGTTCTCTATTAATCTGTATGAAATTCTAAACATGTATATAAGGGCAACTGCATATTAAGTGTACCCATTTACATTTGTTGTGTTTCTGTTATTTGTATTGAAAAGTATTATAATGCTTACTTCTTACTGAAAACGCTTAGGAAAATAATACTAATTGTTAAATAGGTGTGATTAATTTTCCCTTCGTTGACATGGCTAAGACAAATATTTCACATAAATACAGGTCATTAATAGGTTAAAATGGGTGCAGAAACTTATACCCCAAAAATTAATTTTTTTTTAAATTACAATATGTGGGACATTATGAAAATCGCCAGTAATTTAGACATAAACTGTTAGTTCCTCAGAAACTATTGTAACTAGAAAGCTGAAACTTGGTATTATTCCATTCTTGATCGATCACAAAAATAAATGGTATAAATTTGAAACAAATCAAATAAACGATTTAGATATTTCAATTTTCACCCTTAAACCCCCTCCCAAAACCCATAGACACAGTTAATTATTCCACACTTTTCTGCAGATTATGGCTATCACTTAGTGAAGTGGATTTATGCGTATTTTAATTACACAACAATATATGTTACTTTAACTTGCTATGGAGCTATTTATGAAATTTGCAATATATATACAACTACTTTGCATAGGGAAACGCAAGATAGTATGTGTTTAGCGAATTTGTTTGTTTTTTGTCCTCCAACGTGAAGTCATATCGGACGATGAATGGAATGGGTGAAATGATGCTCAAATGAGCCCAGGGTCCATAGAGCTTAGAGTTACCTAACATTCGCCTTTCAGGATAAGGGAAAATCCTGGAAAAAAACCTTATCCAGGTAACTCACCCAGACCGAGATTCGAAATCGGGACCTCTTGAACGTGAGGCAGCCATGCTACCACCACGCAACCAAGGCGGGCAGCGAATTTGTTGCAGCATATGTTGCGATGGTTGTCATTTTGTTATAGTGCATTCATATTGCATTTTAAGAGCCATTTTACTAAAATTGTGTATTTCTAAGTGATTACTTAGCAAATTTTTAGAGCCTATTTGAGTGCCTATTTCACACATTTTTAGTGCGTATAAATCCGCTCCCTATTGATCAGAGAGATTCCGGGATGAGTGATCAGCCCAACGCTGGAAAGTGCGAGTACGAGAGAGATAAGGCGATAGGAAAAATGGAGCAAACGGTGGAATACTGGCGAGGGAAACTAGAGGACTCGCATAAAATCCGCCACGGCGCCATGTTGTCCACCACAAATCTCACCAGGTGGTCGCTTGAGATCGAATCCGGGCCGCCTTGGTGAGAGCCAAGCGGTCTAACCACTCAGCCATGGCGTGAACATTGATGAAATTATAATTGGCCAGAAAATGTTTCACATCTAAAGTTTAGGGTGCCTCCCCGACATTTGCCAGATATAAGGACCGAAAAAAAAATAGAAAAAGCCTCAGGTAGGGAAGATGGTTCTGGCGGGATTTGAACTCTGGCCTCCTATGACTGAATACCTGTTTTAACGACCTCGATCACTCTGTGTAGGTTTTTATGTAGTGAATACTATATATATATTCTGCGTGCTCAGAAATAAATACTAAAAATTCTTTAAGCCATAGGTACAACATAAACAAATACACTAAGAAGAAAGCCGTCTTCTATTAGGTATACAATGTAATTTCATCATTTTGAGGAATGTCTGTACTGTTCTCCATAGAAAGCACACTTAGAGGATGCTGTAAGTCGGCCACGATATGATTGCATTTGAAGGTGGGCACCGTTGTTTTACTGGCAATGTGTAACGTCATCCTTCCTCTTCCCGCCAAACGCACTCATCTAGCAATTCAAAAGATGGCCAAGCTTAGGAGTGTGCTGAGATAATATCCCTTGCAATATAACTTGCAATCGAAAACATTGGTGTTCCGCACAGTCAACCCGTCTTCCTTCCCATTTGCCCGCCTTAATCGCTCTTGGTGGGTCACTATTTAGCTCCCAGCTGCAGCTTGTGTAAAACGTCGCGACATTTCCCCACTTCTGAAGCCAAGATGCACAATAGTACTAACCAGCTCACTTGCATAATAAGAAAAGTGAGGTTTTTTATGTGAGCGTGAAGTACATAGCGTTATATATGTGAGTGCCTCCGAGCCGTTGCTCCTCCACCACACTCACTACTACTTCTCTCTTGCGCATATAGGGTTTGACGACGCTTTACATCTACACATGAGCTTCAGTGACATGGCATAAAGCATCGCAGAACGGAGAGACAGTTGAGTCGTATAACGTTATTTATGAATCAACCGATTGACCTAATAGTGCTAACCGAATTTTCTGCGAAACAAAGCCGTTGTGTTTGTGCACAAATTGTAGGATTAGTGTAATTGCGGTACCATTAAATTGAGCGCAAGATAACGAAACAATAATTGCTCTTCCAGTTCTGCGCGCTTTACAGAATTGTGTTGCTAATCAGTTACAGGAAGTTCATTAAAGTGCAATTAGCAGTTGCTAGAATATAGTACGATGAACTCCTTTTGATCCATGTGTTACAAATGCTGTTGTACCAAACATTTAGCGCATCAAACGCTATTTTTAAAACTTTCGCCTGCTTATCTTGAAAGCAACGCGTTTGCAAGAAAAAAAAAAATACAAATACTTTTAGAAGGAAATAGTCAGTTTTTATTTAACAGATGTTATCGAAGTCATATTCATATAAATCATAAATTTTCGGTAGATTATGAGTATTTGTCTGAAACAAACAACTTTTGTCTAAAATGTGTTCAATTAAAATCTATTGTTACAGAATACCATATAAAAATGAAATGCTTTTCATACTTAAGAAGTACTTGGGACAGTTTACGTTTATTATAATGCTTCATGATGTTAAAATTTTTGTACGAGGGCTGTTCAATAAAAAATGATCCTAATTTTTTTACGGACATAATTTTTCGCACTAAAATTCAATCCTATTATATTCTATTAGCTTAATGTGAATCGAACACGCCGTAGTAGTTTCACTGTTCGTACTTCTGGTTCCCGCCTGAGAGAACCAGGCAAGTTCAGACATATTCAATATCGCCTACCGCTGCAATGGAGGTAACATGCAGTTAAAGTTGATGTTAGAGGAAGATCCGAAGTCTCTTTCAAACGTAATCACTGCTGATGAAACTTGGCTACTCATTTTGATCCTGAAGGCAAACAGCAAAGCTCAGTGTGCAAATCTTCATCACCAACCCACCTAAAAAGCAAAAGTGGTTGCTTCTACTGGGAAAGTTATGGTCATCTCATTCTTTGATTTTCATGCAATGGTTTATCAGCATGTTGTACCTGCACACACATCAGTAACTGAACAATACTACAGTGATGTCCTGAAAACATTGCAAGTCCATATCAGGCGCAAAAGACCACATTTCCGTGAAGCAGGCTGGATGCTGCACCACGATAATGCGCAGCCGCATATTGCCAATGTTGTTCCTGAACATCTTTCAAAAATCAACGTGAAGTTAATCCCTAACCTTCCCTAAAGTCCGAATTTGGCTCAATGTGACTTTTTTCTATTCCCTAACTTGAAGAAACGTCTTCGTGGGAGGCATCGATCATCAGAAGCAGTGGTGAAGGCTGCGGAGGTGATTTTGAAGGATCTCTCAAAAATGGTGTCCAGCATGTCTTTGAAGACTGGCAGAAACGCTGAGACAGGTGCATCGCATTCAGAGGAGACTATTTTGAGAATGACCATCAAAATTATGAGGATGAGTAAAGATACGTTGTCAAAAAAATTGTGATCATTCTTTATTGAACAGCCCTCGTAGATTTACGTTTTAGACAAACATTTCCTTTTTTAATTTGATGTTTAATATGCATCAGTTGGTTATTGATTGAGTTCAGTGCCCAACAAAAGAAATATTACATAAATTCTTTTTTTCTTTGATATGTGATAACAGTTTTCAAGTTTGTGTAACATTCATACACTTTGCCTACTACATTTTTTTTTTTTCCATTTATTTCCATAGCTGTTTGTAAATTATTCGTTTATTTTTGTTTGTAGTTTCGGATGCCACAATATATATTCATTCAATGATTCTGTTGTAAATACCCAGGTAATAAATCTCTATACATCTGTAGATTACTGCCCAGGCCAAGAACAGACTGTACTTTATCACCAGATAAAGCCTGTTTGTTCATAATAGTAAATGCATGCAAATGAAAACACTACCATTATACACAAAGATCTACTTACTCCAACAATAGAAGATACTCTTCAGTCCTGCTACACACGCCTCTTTACTTCCTTTGGTGAACATAGAAATTAAATTCTAAGACAGATTCTTCGGCATATGCCACAAGAACGAACACGGAGAACACTGAAGCGAAAAGGACCACAGATTTACTAATTTGAAATGATCTCAAAACAGTTTAAATGAGGACTGTCACTGGAATTTAACCTCAATATACGTTAACTATTTGTTGAATGATTTTATCTTTGTTATCTAAACTGAAAGTACTTTGTATAGGTATAGAAAGTTTTCAATAAATTATAACAAAATGGAGCACAATATATTGGGAATAAAATGGACAGATAGAATCTCCGACGTGCACCGTCACAAATGACATTAACAACAGACGTACAGCGTTAAGAGTTAAGAAACTGAAGTGAAAATGGGGAGGTCGCATCACGAGGTGGAAGGACGACAGATGGACCTACAAGACCACGGTTTGGGAGTCGCGCACAGGAAAACACCAAAGAGGAAGACCACAACAGAGATGGGCGGGCTTCTACACAGCACAAGCAGGACAGCAATGGTCTACAACAACTCGAGACAGAAGAAATGGATATCCATGGGCGACAAAATACAAGTGCAAGCGAAGGAGTATGCCAGTGCGAGTGCAAGTGAATAAGTGCGAATAGGAACAAGAAAAAATAACAAAAACCGACACAAACTCAACACGGAATGGCTCATCGTGTTGGAGTCAACACAGCTATCCAAAGTATAGGAGACATTTGCCCTTCATGGCATACAATAGGCTACCTCTATTTATACAATAGGCTATCTCTATTTCTATACCCACGCGATTCTAAAGTGTTTCAAAAATGTATAAAAATCTAAGGCTCCAAGGCTGTATTATCCTTTCATGAGGCCAGAGTTTCCCCTCCCTGCCTGTGCCTGCCACCGACCAAAAAAGGAGAGTTGGATGACAAGTCTGCTATTAACAAGCGACTCGACTCGCTTGATTAGTTGGTGAGAAACAAAGAAACCAAGACAATATTTCAAACGAGTGTTTATCGATCCCAAACATTTAAATCTGAAATACCAACTTTGTCATGTGGGCATCCCACAGGAAATATCTGACTCATAGACAGTTCATTTGCGGACCAATGTTTATTGAAGCTCCTGTGGTTAGCACTTGTATGTGATTTTCTCGTAATAGATAAATTAAACACAATTATTTACTGTTTTGTTAGAATTAGCTTTTAAAGCTTAGCCAGTCCCAATCAGAATCATATTGGCATTATCAAGAAGCTGGTTAATTTCTGGACCTCATGTTCGACTTTTCTGCTTTTTCCCCCCTTTTTACTTCTGGTTTTTACATTTTTGGCCACCATCTTTATATATATATATATATATATATATATATATATATATATATATATATAGTGACTTTGTGGGTTCGTAGAATTAAAAGTCTGGTTGGAAAAAATTTAAAATGCTCTATCTTTCAAGTAAAACACGTTTTGTACAGCCCTGACAGCAGCAGAATAACGTAACATACACCAACGCAGTCTCTCGTTACTTCACCACACGTAAACAATGAAAGAATGCACTTGCGGTACAGTTCAATAACCCTCACACAACTCTTACACTGCACAGCTGCAGCTCCATTAACAACTGACCCCGCTTTTACAGCCGCAACGCCTTTATACCTCCAGTCACTGTTTCTAGAAATTAGTGGAACGCTCGGTAACAATCCAGTTGGTGTCTGGAGCTTGAGGAGATCGGACGTGCCAGGTAGAGAGGCAGGTAGAAACGAGTTGAGACAATGGGTGTTGACTTGGTGGTTTACCGGGCGAGGATCGGAATGTGGTCGGGTCTGCGCTCACGGGGAGCAGGTAGTCAGCGTGAAGGTACTACGGAAACTTCACAGAGTTATTTTGTAATTTTTGTGTTAGTAACTTTACTAGTGATAGGCGGAATTGAGATTAATCCAGGACCTGTAGCGGACGAACGATGTGGGAGCTGTATTAAAGTTCTGAGGACCGGACTTTTGTGCAGTAATTGCTCGAAGTGGTTCCACTTTGGCTGCCAGAAAGTGAAGAGGGACATGAACATCGAGGAAACCTGGGAATGTAAGGAATGCAGGGGAGCCAAGACCGTCACCGCAAATCAGAGGAAACTGGAGCAGCTTCAAGAAGAAGCACGGGAACTACGTATTAAGCTACAACAGGCGGAAGATATCATTCGGAGGCTCGAAGCTGAAAACCGTCAACTGAAGGAGCAGGGGGAAGAAAGAGTTAAAGAAGAGGAGAAATCTAGCCTTATAGTCGGTGACTCTATTGTGAGACATGCTGGAAATCCAACGGCGGAGGTAGTTTGCTATCCTGGCATAAGAGTTGACGGTCTGCTGAGGGAAATCGAGAGAAAGCAAGAGGAGGTGGAAGGCAACTATCGGACAATCGTATTACATGTTGGGAGCAATGACTTGCGGAGAAGTGTTAACTATGTGTTGGGTGACATGTACGACTTAGTTAAAAGGACAAAACAGCTGTTTCCTTCAGCAAAAATAGTCGTCAGTGGAGTACTAAGACGACGCGACTCCAGCTGGAGAAAGGTGATGCAGGTAAATGAAGCATTTTCATGGGTAGCGGAGCGACTGGGTGCTCAGTTTCTTGACCCGAATTCGTGGATTGAAGACTGGGACTATGGACGGGATGGAGTACACTTGAACCGAAGAGGATCGTCAAAGCTGGCAGCTTTGTTCGCGAGGGTGACGAAGTGGGCTGACGGCAACGAGCATCAAGGGCAGCAATGACACCAACTTCAGGAAAACGTAGACTTTCAGGTAGGGGCTGATTCCTTAAGGCTGCTACAGGTAAATTGCCGTAGTATTATGAATAAAATTGTTGAGTTTTGGAATTTAGTAGAAATATGCAATCCAAGTGTCATTATAGGTACGGAATCATGGCTGAATATTGACATTAATGATTCAGAAGTATTCAGAACAGATTACAGGGTGTTTAGGAGGGACAGGGATGGAAGGGGAGGGGGAATCTTTATTTGCGCTAAATCAGAGCTAAACAGCAAAGCACTATGGGTAGAAGAAGAGGTTGAGATTATGGCAATCGAAATTATTGATCAAGCAAACAAAGGAAATAATTTAACAATAATAGCTTGCTATAGACCACCTGGAGAAACTGATTATGCTACACTTCATAAACTAGTGGAGAAAATCTCTTCCGAAGGGGAAAAAATGTTATATTAGCAGGGGATCTAAATCTGCCAAATGTAAACTGGGACGGACAGTTAATAGGAGGTGAAGCTCAAAAGCTCGTTAACTTTCTGGTTTGGGAGCTGGGGTTATTTCAAGTAGTGAAAACTGTTACTCGACAAACAGCATTACTAGACGTATTTTTATGCAAACCTGAGTCATTGTTTTCTGCATGCGATGTCTTGCCAGGTATAAGTGACCATCAGTGTGTGCAATTAGACATAAATTGGAAAGGGCAGACAAACCGGTTTGAAACGGAACAAGTAATTAGTTGGGATTTCCATAGGGCGAACGGGGAGGCTATCCAAACATTTCTCCGGGAAAAATATGGGATATTTGTAAAATCTGCCACTAGTGTAAATGAAGCGTGGGTTAATTTCAAAACACTTATCCTGGAAACAATTAGAGAACACGTACCTTTTAAAGTTATTAAACATAAAGCGGATCCAGAATTTTATACAAAATGTATTAGGAAACTTAAAAGAAAGACTAGGCACGCTTATAATAAAAGGAAGATATCAGAATGGCATCTTAACAAATTTAAAGAATTAGCTAAACAATTACAAGAAGAAAAGTTGCAAGCGCAGGAACGATTCTTAGATAACGTTTTTAGCGGGACAAATAATTGTTGGAGATCATTTTACAATTATGTAAAAAGACGCAGGGGAAATAAAGAGAGCATACCAGATTTTAACGTTAATGGGATAGATGTATTAAGTGATAGGGACAAAGCTAATATATTAAATTCGCATTTTGTATCGGTTTTTCTTAAATCCGACGATAGTTCCGAACAGGAAATTGGGGAGAGTGGAGAAACGATTTTTCAAATAATGGCGCCCAAATTACGCAAAAGGATTAAGATGCTGCAAAACCGAAAATCAAGGGGACCAGATAATATACCTACTGAAATATTAAAGCTTGGGGATGAAGCCATGATTCCCTATCTAATGCTCTTGTTCAACATGTCAATTAACAACTGTGCCTTATCGGAAGACTGGAAAACAGCTATTATAGTTCCGATTTATAAAGGGGGTAATAAAACAGAAATAAATAAATATCGGCCAGTTAGTCTAACTTCAGTAGTATGTAAATTAATGGAGCATTTAATTGCAGAATATATACGAGAGGAGTTAGAAAATAAAAAGTGGTTTAATGAAGCGCAACATGGATTTAGACCTGGGTATTCGTGCGAAAGTCAAATTACTTCATTATTTCAAGATTTGGCAGATGAGGTAGATGCAGGGGGAAGAACTGATGCAGTGGTAATTGACTTTTCTAAAGCTTTTGATGTAGTGCCACATAGTTTACTTATTTGTAAGCTAGCTAATACAGGAATTGACAAACGCGTAGTATTATGGGTTAAACATTTTTTGAAAGGGAGAACGCAAAAAGTTAAAGTAGGTAAAGAGCTGTCTGATAGTGGAACTGTTAGTTCGGGTGTGCCACAAGGCTCAGTACTAGGGCCTTTACTGTTTCTCATTTTTGTTAATGACATTGCTGTTAATATTAACTGCCAGATAAGGTTGTTTGCAGACGATTGTATCATTTATAATAAAATTCGGAATACAGTGCATGAAACCGCTCTTCAGGATGATTTAAATGAAATCTGTAATTGGGCTGCGGCTAACAAAATGTCAATTAATGCCAAGAAAAGTAAGTCGATTGTTTTTAGTAGAACTAAGGGCAAAATTATTGTTAACTATCACATGGGAGGGGTGCAAATTCCACAGGTGGACAGCTGCAAATACTTGGGAGTGTACCTGGCAAGTAATGCTGGATGGGACGAACAAGTAAATTCCACAACTAGGAATGCGTGGAAGGCATTACATTTCGTAATGAGAATATTGAAAAAGGGGAGCGCTAGGTCCAGGGAAATTGCCTAGAAGGCCTTAGTGCGGCCGGTTATGGAATATGGAGTAGCATGCTGGGACCCGAATAGAGCTAACCAAATCGATCCATTAGAAAAAATACAGAAGAGGGCAATAAAATTCATAAAAAGAGGCAAGTATTTTGGGCCTATAAAAGGAGATGAGACTAAATGGGAGGAATTAAGAATTAGGCGTAAAAAACATAGGTTGGTAGCGTTATTCAAAGCTAATGCTGGTGTAAAGGCATGGGTGGACGTTAATGCAAGGTTAGATAATCCGGATTATTATGGACGAAACGATCATAGGTATAAAATTAAGGGTAGAAGATACAGAACCGACGTAGGAAAATTTTCTTTTGTTAATAGAACCATTGAAGAATGGAATGAATTGCCTGTAGCAGTCTTTCAGGGCTGTCCCCTGTCGTTGAAGAAATTTAGAAAAAATCTAGATGGTTTATAGTTTAACTTTTGAATTATAGTGGTATATAATATGTAAATAGGGAAGTAATTAGATAAGTTTTAAGTGACTAAAGTAAAATAATATCATTTTTGTATTGTTTACTGTATTATTATTGTAAATCTAGTATATGTAATTTGATCTGTATTCTTAACTCTGCCACCGGGTAGTACCCAATTGCAGTTAAATACATACATACATACAATCACGATGCAGCGGGAAATTCCAGACTATCTCTGTCTCTCTCTCTCTCTCTCTCTCGGCAAGCGTTCAGCGGTGGCACCCCTCACTATCTGTCTCTTTTCTGTCCGCGCGTAGCTCTGTCTCTTTCATTCGCACGGCCGCACCGTGACTCAGTAGTTAGACCGCTTGGCTCTCATCAAGGCGGCCCGGGTTCGATCCCAGGCGACCGCAAAGTGAGATTTGTGGTGAACAACATGGCGCTGGGGCGGGTTTTCTCCGGGATCTCCGGTTTCCCCCACCATCTCACTCCACCGGTGCTCCATCTTCATCTCATGTATCATCAGTGTCATCGCCTGTGGTGCCGTATGTAGTAAAAGCGGGCGTTAAACACTA
This sequence comes from Mantis religiosa, assembly GCA_030765055.1. NCBI lineage: Eukaryota > Metazoa > Arthropoda > Insecta > Mantodea > Mantidae > Mantis > Mantis religiosa. The sequence goes on along the minus strand of CM060950.1, from coordinate 28,712,128 downwards.
CACATTTCACACACACACTTTCTTTCGCACATGTCCGACACTGGCTTGTCGCGGTAATTCAACAATGCCTCGGCGACACTATATATATATATATATATTTGTCACAACAATATCTACATATAAAAATCCTCTGTGGTTGGGAGAAGGGGGATTTTGTAAGCATTTCGTCCTTAATCCTTAAAATATGCTAATTTAAATATAAAGTTTGGTATATAGCCAACTTTCCATTTTGAGTTATATTTACACACACACACACACACACACACACACACACACACACACAAACACACAAACACACACAGAGCGAGAGAGAGAGAGAGAGAGAGAGAGAGAGAGAGAGAGAGAGAGAGAGAGAGAGAGAGAGAGAGAGAGAGAGAGAGAGAGAGAGAGAGAGAGAGAGAGAGAGAGAGAGAGAGAGAGAGAAGTATATAGTTTTAAATTGGGGGTTCAGGTACAGGACATCTCGAATTGCATAGTTTTGTCAACCACAGTTTAGCGTAGATATAAAAACTATTTGATCGTAAAAAATGATTAAGATAGAATTTTACTTTTGTGGGTAGATTCTAATCTCATAGGGAACACATAGTTTACATTGCAAAACAAAATAAATGCAACACATTCACGTTGATGTTAAATAATACATTAAAAGTATGTAATGTTTCACCCCCTCAAGAGAAAAGCTGGCCTCGTAAATGCTCCTTATATATTCATCAGATGCGTTGCAGGTTCTTAAGCAGTTTATGTTTCTCTGAGGAGAGAAATAGAAACAATCTTAGCATTAGTCATGGTAATAAACAAGACGTTAAGTTTCATTCATCTCTGATATGAGATTTAGTATCATTATCGTTGTCGTTTTCAGTTTCTTTCCAGTCATTAACCATTTTCGAGATAGCTGCCTGATCCTTGGAGTTTTCCAGTATTTTTAACAATACTTTTTCAAGTACTTTTCCTACTTTCCTGCTGCTTATCTATTAATAAGTAGATTACACCCAAAAATTGGTTATACACAGAGATTTCACCAGAAATACACTTTTGATGCGTCCTGGATTCACAAGAAAAACATTTTTAGGAAAAGAACCCATTGCGTATATGTGTAGATATATGCATTTATGTACACACACACACACACACACACACACACACACACACACACACACACACACACACACACACACACACACACACACACACACACACACACACACACACACACACATACACACACACAGTGTGTTTAAACTGCAATTTCCCAACTTGATATTCAAATTCAGTGCTTTCCAAGTGTGTGCCACTAACATTTTCTGGAGAAACATCCAATCCAAAACTACAATTTTCATAACTGGTAATTTAATTTGCTCAAAATAATAAACAATATTGATCAAAAGTACATAGAGTAAGGAGATTTTGTTAAAATCATTTGTGAGTGCAACACATCATATATTTTCCTGACTTCACTATCTGCAGGTACATACGAGGGCCGTTCAATAAAGAATGATCATAATTTTTTTACGGTCGTATTTTTCGTACTAAAATTCAGTCTTATTATATTCTGTTAGCTTAATGTTAAACAAACACGCCGTAGTAGTATCATTGTTGGTACTTCTGGTTCCCGCCTGTGAGAAACAGGCAAGTTCAGACATATTCAGCATCGCCTACCGCTGCAATGGAGGTAATATGCAGTTAAAGCTGATGTTAGAGGAAGATCCGGAGTTTCTTTCAAACGTAATCACTGCTGACGAAACTTAGCTACATCATTTTGATCCTGAGAGCAAACAGCAAAGCTCAGTGTGGAAATCTCCTTCATCACCAACCCCCCCAAAAAAGCAAAAGTGGTTGCTTCTGCTGGGAAAGTTATGGTCATCTCATTCTTTGGTATTCATGGAATGGTTAATCAGCAAGTTGTACCTGCACACACATCAGTAACTGGACAATACTACAGGGATGTCCTGAAAACATTGCAAGTCCATATCAGGTGCAAAAGACCACATGTCCGTGAAGTAGGCTGGATGCTGCACCACGACAATGGGCGGCCACATATTGCCAATGTTGTTGCTGAATATCATGTAAAAATCAACGTGAAGTGCATCCCTCACCCTCTCTATAGTCCAGATTTAGTCCCGTGTGACCCTTTTCTATTCCCTAACTTGAAGAAACGCCTTCGTGGGAGGCATAATCCATCATCAGAAGCAGTGGTGAAGGCTGCAGAGGCGATTTTGAAGGATCTCTCAAAACATGGTTTCCAGCATGTCTTTGAAAACTGGCAGAAACGCTGGGACAAGTACATCGCATTCAGAGGAAACTATTTTGAGAAGGACCATCAAAATTATGAGGATGCGTAAAGGTACGTGGTCAAAAAAAAAAAAAAAAAAAAAAAAAAAAAAAAAAAAAAAGATTGTGATCATTCTTTATTGAACAGCCCTCGTACAACAGCTGACTGTCTCCTGCATGTTCTCCTTGAATCTACTACATAATGTATTGTCGTGCTGCTGGAACGGTTACCTTGGATTTATTTTTGGTAATAGATACCTCTCAGTTAACGCGCTGGTTACTCCACGTGGAGTGAACATTTGTCATTTGTGTTTCCTGCGAATTTCCACTGGCTGAAGTGATGCGTTCATTGGTGTTAAGCACAAATCCGAAAAGCGCAGCAGTTCCCCTCTCACTCTAACAAAAATAAGCAGTGCGTTACCTGAGAGGTGTCTATTACCAAAGATAAATGCATGGTAACCATTCGAGCAGCACGACAATACATTGAAAGCATTTTTGCCACTATTTATTCCAATTACATGAGTTAGATATGAAAACTAGGTTTTTTATGGAATATTTGCATAACAATATGAAAATAAACGATATTTTTTAGTAATTGAAGACTTCAGATTCTATAAATAGCTCAAACACGTGTATTTCTTACTGCACAAGCAAAGTTGAAACGATTGAACAGTACCACGTGGAAAAACAGAGCATTTATGTGTAAGATCTAAAAATACTTTCAATGGAGAAACTAGAATAATGCTTGGAAGAAATCTTACCTTTGGAATATTGTATCCTAGTGTTGTACATCTTTGTGGACTGAAGGATCGAAATGGTTTAGAAATGAGAGAGAGCTCAAGAGGAAGAGAAGCCCTTTAATTTACCGCAACTGTACCATAGACCAGGATAACACGACGTTGACTTTCATAAGCAATTTCAATGCCTCAGTTATACCCAGTACGTGTTCCAGACAACCGCAGAGCAAACTCGGCCTGTCATCAGCCTCCCGCAGAAGTTGGAGTATGCGCGGATTGTTTACCGGTCAACATCTCAGGGGCGATGCCCATGACAGGCTCTCCATTACACTGACAAAACATATTGTTACGCTACATCACTGCAGTAATAATCATCTACCAAGATCCAACTGGATATCTGCATACCTTTATTATTATGATTATGATGACGATGATGATGATTATTATTATTATTATTATTATTATTATTATTATTATTATTATTATTATTATTATTATTATTATTATTATTATTATTATTATTATTATTATTATTATTATTATTATTATTATTATTATTATTATTATTATTATTATTATTATTATTATTATTATTATTATTATTATTATTATTATTATTATTATTATTATTATTATTATTATTATTATTATTATTATTATTATTATTATTATTATTATTATTATTATTATTATTATTATTATTATTATTATTATTATTGGAAATTAATTGTTCTTTCACACTAGCCGTATGTAGGACGCAGTATGAAAGTGTAGAGCCAAACTGAAAAATTCAATGCCATAGCCGGGATTTGAACCACGGATATTCTGGTTTCCGTCCAGCCGCTCTCACCATTTGAGCTACTATGGCCAACATGCCGGCATGACATTAAAATCTCCAACTGACTCGTGTTTCTCCCGGTAAACCACTTAGGAGTTCTCATAAACACATGAGACAACTACGTTAATGGCGACTTACTATGCTGTAAGTACTTTAAGGCCCGGGTTTATAGTTCGGAACACTATTAGATACAATTAATGGAAATTAATTGTTCTTTCACACTAGCCGTATGTGGGACACACTATGAAATTACAATTAATTTTACAAATTGTAAATTTAACAATAAATTTTACAATTATAAATACAATACATAAAATTAACTTAGTAACTTAACTGCCAGGTCAGGAAATGGCGTGAGTATAGAACATCAATTGGATCAAATAAACCTAACTACTTAACTTGATTATCAAGCTGTATTGATCTGTGCTTCTTAAGTCCACGGATTTCCATTTTAAGGCTGGTTTCCAAGAGATACTGAACTGAAATCCAGCATCACGGTTAAGCTTGCTCCCTCGGAAGGAAATGGGCAAAGCCTCCTTAATTCTCCGCTTCGCTATTTTTAACCGGTTATACAAATTATTCTTACGAACGCTTATTGTTCTGTTAACTCTTTTAATTGAAATAATCCTTTGTAAAAAAAAAGCACCTACATTACACGTTTCGTTATACATAAAAAAGGCATAGATAGAAAAATGTTGAAGTGCTAGGCACTACATGATGTCCTTATAATTCCGCAATCTTTCCATGAATCCACGAGAAACAATTTAATATAGACAGGATCTTAAAACAATCACAAAGTATTGAACCATTATAACGAATAACTCGGAAATGGCTTATGCCACAAAAATTTTATTTAAAATAAATTGTGTGTTTTGAAAATATATAATTATTTTCAATGTAAGTTTTCAATTATCGCGGAACATTTTTCAAAATACAGATATAATCTCAAAGTTCCTTTTGAATTAAGGAAACTTCATAAGCTCCTTTTAGAAAAACGAGATATACATTTTTATTTTTATGCTAATAGTTTAAAATAGTGTCATTTTTAAGTAACATCGTTTAAGCAATTTTTAAGGAAATCCAGAATTTGGAAAAATCTATCACGTAAAGGGATAGATGGGGTTCGCATGGAAACCTTGTTGTATCTTTGGAAGATACTGAACCTGAATACCAAGTTTCGTATTTTATCGAAATCTGGTTCTTTAGTTCTGCTGTTTCACACGCGCGCGCTTTTTCTCTATAAGTATAGGGTGTTTCAACAATAGCGTCCTGTTTTTAACATGTGATCGCTGCCGTTGTTATTAACTTATATTAGTCTTTTCTTTTTCTTTTCCTTTTTTCTTCTTTTTCATGTGGTTACAGTTGTAGGACACTCTTGTTGAAAGAACCTTTACTTCTTATTGTAACAACATAATATATTGGCGAACAAAGCGTTCTACGTTGGGGCTACAGTTTGAAGCAATATAATGTGTGGCTCAGGGTAAAGCAATGAGGTCAATCTCACAGGGTATGCGTGGATATGTGTGAGAAGGATGGTTTTAACGACACTGTAATGCCCGTTTCAAACTGGTTTAATGACTGCTTCTTTTCTTAAGAATATCGAACTTGAAGTTGCCGACCAAGGGTTACCAATATCACTGTTTAGAGTTACTGTTTATGAAATGTTTATTACTCGATAAAACTTAATTCGTTCTTCGCGTATATATGAACCGACAAATATCTTCTCTCATTTCTGGTCTGCCTGGCCCAAGACAGAACAAGAGGACCGCCCTAATCGCCCTCACGCCTCGGACTGAATGGAATGACCACAGATACGCGTGGGTGTATCACTTTCACTTTCTGGAAGCCCCTTATTCAACCAAAGATTCCTTTTGTGGTTATTTTGTCATGCCATTATGAATAGTCCGAAGAATACCCTATTCAACAAGTCAAGTGCTGTCCTTTAGAAATCTGCTAAGGACACTTTATTACATTTCTTTTGTTATAACAACTATTCTCCCCCAACTGCTATTCGACTCAACTGCCCTTCTTTGTAACAAAGAACCAACATTCCTTTGAAATCCATCATGATTCTTTATAAATTGCAATCCTTTAATTTCGGTATCATTATTCAGGGGATCCAAAACTGCGTATTTATGCAACATTTCGATAGCAAATTTTTGGGCGCAATAAAATGCCTTCTCTGCCTACTAGGATCGTGGTAGAGAAAGCAAAACAGGAGACTGGCTCATGTAGTACAGTATTCAAGAGTTTTTGGTAGAAATGAGTCTTATTAATTCTGTGGTTTATAGTTATAACAACTGTCATGAAGTCTTCTTGAGAATTACTAATAAATGTGAGTTATACGGTTAAGAAACTGAAAGCAGAAAACTTTTGGAAATATATATATATATATATATGCAGATATAACAATAGCAATGACAATACATATGTATTTAGCGAAGTATCGGAAGAAGCGTATGTATCTGCTACTTTTACAAATAACTTGATGGTGAGTTAGCAAAAACTTGGTTTTTCAGACCAAATTTCTTCTATCCACGATATTGGCCATGGAAGCTTTTTTCTTCTTAAAATATAATTGATATATGATATATTCATTAGTACAGTTTCCATTAAATTTTCATTGCAATGACTTTGATATCTAACAATCACTATTATACCTCCTGTACAAATAAATGAAATTGCTGACCCACTCACTGACTCAGGTCCCCTGGTCATAAGCCTTTGGTTTTCCTAAGTAGCGTGTTGTCATTTCTTCCTAACCTTCACTTCTTTTACCCTAATCTACTTTTCTCTTAAGGGGGTGGCGTATGCAAATATTCAGGGTCTTACATAAATAGCCATAACACTCAAAGTTTTCAAGTTAGAGAAGTGAAACTTGGCATACTCATTTAGCATAATACAGTTAATATGCACATTCTTTTTCATAATTTTCCATTGTTTATAACTAATGCTACATATTTTTTCTATATGCAGAGATATTTACAAACTTAAGCCCTTTTTTTCAAAATTCACATATGCTATCTTTCTGAAATTTGGTATTTTATTTTAAAACACACTAAAAATGACTTTGTTGGATTTAGATTTCTTATTGAAGCTGTAAAGAATTTTAAAAAATGTTAATCACATGCATTCTTTAAAAATTAAAATAATTTCATATATTTTATATCATCGCATTCCATGTAGAGCTTAATCTTTAATTCTAGAACCAACAAAATGTTCACTGTGGCATAAGAAAGCTGTGTGCTAAATTGTATCACTGTAGATGAAGTTGTTTGAGAGAAAAATGGGTTGGAGTTGTAGAAAATGCAAGTTACGGGGAAATGCAATTAAAAATACAATAAGTATTATTCAGTTTGCCTTTTAATTTTAAGTCAGAACTTCCCATGTCCATAGTCTGTATCCTCATTCTGGTCTTCTTCAGCCTTTCTTTTTAAATTCCTCTTCTGTCTTGCTTCTTTCTGCATTAATTTCATAGCTCTTTCTGCACCAGCGATGCGAATGTTGTTGATACTGTGCAAAATTGTTTCCATAAATACACCAGATTGATACCCTAACTGGTGTATAACTTTTGTTTTTGCCAACATTCCCATCATTAAACACTAATGCAGCATCAAATGTAGCAATTTTCACCACTATGGAAGACACAATTGATGTTTTGGGACACGTTTTCCATATCAAACTGTTGAGACTTTCATTTGGGTTTTGTATCTCTCCATAGAGACATTTTTTTAGCAAGTCTGGGTGTGCTAAGGATTCGTAGGTGGGCTTTATAGATTCCAAGATAGCTGATGGAAGACTTATGTGCTGCTACTATGCAACACTAGGGTATTTAATTTTTTAAAGGTACATACAGACCACGTACAGTCATAATATTTTGGTGTTTGATAGCTAACACTATATACTATTTTACAAAACAATAAAAAATTAGAACTTTTGAACATTTTCTCATACGTCCCCCTTAACGTACATATATAAAAATTCTTCTATACATTTATTTTGCTTTTCACCCATCCCCGTTAACACACGTAATGCCACTACGTCTTTACTTACACTGTCCCATTCCTTATCCCATATTTTTCTCCTGCAATTTGTTAACTCCTTACATTCTATCAGGTAATGAACAGTGCTCTCATCTCCACAAAATACACATATCCCTACCTCATTACCTCTCAACACTTTTAGATATATTATTCCTACTCTCATCCATGATATGCCTTCTCTTCCAATTTTGTCACATTGATTTATATATTTTTCCCTACCCCATTCTGTCTATAATTGCTGATAAAATTTCAAAGATTTCTTTTCTTCTATACTTTTCCAAATCTCCTGCCTATAGTGTCTTCTACTCTAGTTCCCACTTCCTTCCAAAAACCGATATAATTTATCTCCTCTGCTCTTCATAAAGCTCCCATGTCTATATTCGATATCATCCTTTCCAATTCCGACCACCAACTATTTGTGTTCTTAATGCTTTTCTGTTGCTTCATGCACAGACTCAATAATTCCACTTTCTGCCCTATAATACACTTATACCAGAATTTCAGTGTTCTCTCTGTTATTATTCCCCTCCTTTTGTATTACTCAACTCTAGTATCGCCACTTTTGATGGCGATTTTGGCAGTCCTAGTAGTTCTTTGCAAAACAGTCCAAAAATACAATTGGCTGAAAACAGTTCATGTGTGAAGAGCTAATACTAATCTGTCCGCAAATATCCAGGTATCTTTCGTAATATTGTTTATTGCGAAAACCCCTGGCAAAGGCTACTCGGAACGTTGGTTGTAATAATGAATAATAATGAGTACATGAGTCCCAAGCCATGAGATTATCACTTGCACAATTCTTCACACAGAGAATGACTCTCGTCTCTAAGTCACGATCGCTGACTCAACGTAACCATTCTAACGGAACTGACTGTCGAAATTTTACGGTTGGTCGCTGCCAATGGTAGCCGAAATATCATAAACCGACTTTAGGATAACGACAGTAATTCAAAGGGTGTGCGGTTAAAGGTATTTGAAAACACAAGTAATCGATCTTGAACTGTTAGGAATGTCACAAAATATAGGGCTCTGATTTGAGCTTATCTGTCCTTTAAGATTGATTTTTAAGGGTTTTGGTGTCTAACCGCGTTTCACAAATGTAAAACCTTATAGGGTAACGACTTTAATGGCGCTGGGTTTGAGTTTGGTTCAAATATCTGCTTGCATTTTCGAGAAAAGGAACTGCTTCTTATGAATATGTTTTATTGATGTAGGAAGACGAGACTTTACACAGTGTTCCTACAATCTGAATGGAAATTGTAGAATTTAAACTTAGCATTTTAAATATGCCTTTAGGGTCATATAATGTTGACAAAAGCCCGCCTCACGTTCAAGAGGTCCCGAGTTCGAATCTCGGTCAGGTGAGTTAACTGATAAGGTTTTTTCCGGGGTTTTCCCTTATCCTTGAAGACGAATGTCGTGTAGCTCTACGCTCTGGACACCTTTGAGCGTCATTTCACCCATTACATTCACCGTCCGATATGACAACCTTTGCGGACATGTTAATAACGAATTATAATCATTAATTTAAAGTTTTGGAGATGTGCTTCTGTTAAAACCTAAGCTTTATCAAAACTACAAATTCCAACATGCCAATCTGAACACAACCTTGTTCCTATATTTTGATAATTGCTGGTTCAACTAACCACGTGGAGGCTGTACATCTGAAATTTAATCAGATTTGAAAACGTCAACGCTGTGGCCTGAACTTCAACTATGGGATCCTTGGCTCTCCGTATGGATGCTTTTACCGCTTGAGCTACCATGGCGAGATGGCGGTACGTGCATTTCAAGGCTGATTCAACTTTCCAAATTAGTGTTTGGAGACGACTAGTATGAAACTAGAATTATAAAACAAAACTTTTATTGCTTAACCATAAAGCCTGGAAATTCAACACATACCGTAATTACAAGTCACTTTTGAGGTATGTATTTCCAATACTTGAGATGGCTTTGAGTCAGGGCCAAGGATTTAATGCAAGCACGAATACTTCGAGATGGTAGCTCAAGCGGTAAGAGTGTTGGCAAGGAAAGCTGAAGATCCATTGTTCTGTCTCTGGCTGTGGTATTACATTTTTCAAGCCTGATTAAACCTCATTCCACAATATTCAGATAAAAATATTCATTAAATACGACAAAATATTTAACGGAAATAATTTGCAATTAGTTTCCCTTCTTCTTCCCCCTTTTATTTTTTGCTCTCCATGAAATTATAGGTACAGTAGATTAATTCTAAAATATCTATAATTTGAAGTTCACAATAAAAATTGTTAAGGATGGAATTTAAAATTCATAAATTCGTAGAAATTCAAACAGTAACGTGTTGGAATTATAACTTTAGGAAAGAAAGGAAGAAAGAAAGAAAGAAAGAAAGAAAGAAAGAAAGAAAGAAGGAAGGAAGGAAGAAGGAAGGAAGGAAGGAAAGAAAGATAGAAAGAAAGAAGGACAGAGAAAGAAAGAAAGAAAGAAAGAAAGAAAGAAAGAAAGAAAGAAAGAAAGAAAGAAAGAAAGAAAGAAAGAAAGAAAGAAAGAAAGAAAGAAAGAAAGAAAGAAAGAAAGAAAGAAAGAAAGAAAGGAGGGAAAGAAAGAAAGAAGGAAAGAAGGAAGGAAAGAAGGAAAAGAGGGAAGGAAAGAAGGAAGGAAAGAAGGAAAGAAAGAAAGAACGAAAGAAGGAAGGAAGGAAAGAAGGAAAGAAAGACAGAAAGAAGGAAAGAAAGAAAGAAAGAAAGAAGGAAAGAAAGAAGGAAAGAAAGAAAGAAGGAAAGAAAGAAAGAAGGAAAGAAAGAAATAAAGAAGGAAAGAAACAAGGAAAGAAAGAAGAAAAGAAGAAAGAAAGAAGGAATGATAGATAGAAAGAAAGAAAGAAAAAAAGGACAGAGAAAGAAAGAAAGAAAGAAAGAAAGAAGGAAGGAAGGAAAGAGAAAGAAAGAAGAAAAGAAAGAAGGAAAGAAAGAAAGAAAGAAAGAAAGAAAGAAAGAAAGAAGGAAAGAAAGAAGAAAAGAGGGAAGGAAAAAGGAAGGAAATAAAGACAGAAAGAAGGAAAGAAAGACAGATAGAAGGAAAGAAAGAAAGAAGGAAAGAAAGAAAGAAGGAAAGAAAGAAGGAAAGAAAGAAGAAGGAAAGAAAGAAAGAAAGAAAGAAAGAAAGAAAGAAAGAAAGAAAGAAGGAAAGAAAGAAAGAAAGAAGGAAAGAAAGAAGGAAAGAAAGAATGAAAGAAAGAAAGAAAGAAAGAAAGAAGAAGGAAGAAGGAAAGAAAGGAA